>AP025071.1:26745546-26965078 GCA_036186865.1 Eustoma russellianum | reverse complement strand
ATAGAATTATAAATTACAAAATACATAAGGAAAAACGAAAAAAAATCTAAAAGAATAGCGGAGAGGAGCCGTTCACTGTTCGTCATCTGAACAGAGAGTAGCAACACTCTCCGCACACGCCTTCAGGAGGCGTCTCAGCTGCGCAGCTTTGGCTTTGATGCGCATCTGCCTTGTGTGCAGGTACTGGAGACGCTCATCCTGGTCGCTAAGCACCTCCCTCATATTCTACACTGTTTTCCACAGCTCCTGTATTTCTACACGAGGATCGCCAATTTGGCGATCCTCTTGCCGCCTTTGCCCCTACACAGTGGGTTTGGAAGAGTCAGCCGGCGGGGGTGCTTGTGGTTGTGGAGGAACCGGTGCAGGTGCCGGTGGTTGAAGACCCCGTCTTGGGTATGTACGACCACTACCACGTCGTGCCTGGGCCTTAGTACGAACCATATTTGTCTTTTTTTATATGATTATAAAGGAGATTTTGTTTTTTATCATATGAGAGTCACGGCAGGCTGTTTATATAGGGGAATTCAGCGACGACATAGTGACGACTTAGCGACGTAAATGCATCATAAGTTGTAACAATCGGGCACTGTACGGACACTTGATAGCGATGCCTTAGCGACGCAAATAACGACGAAATGCATCGTATGGTGTGAAGATACGTTGTGCGTCACTATTTCGTCGGTAAAGCGTCGGTAAGCAATGAATGCAGACATTAATACACGCACACCATACGATGAAATTCGTCGCTATTTGCGTCGCTAAGTCGTTGGTATTTGTGTTTGTTTCCTTTTAATCGTCGGTATTTGTGTTTCTTGGTCGTAGCTATAGCGTCGCTAAGACGTCGGTAATATTGCAGGCTGAGAACCATAAAACGCAGCTTTCTTCTTCCACTCTTCTCTCATTCTTCTCCCATTTCAAACACATAAATCATCACTTTTCAACGAAAATATAAAAGAAAGATATCTTATTGTGTGGGATTTTGAGGTTTTCCACACCGAGAAAAGATAGCTACTGTTATTTTGAAGGTATAGCGAGAAAATAGATCTGAGAAGGAGTGATAGAAAGTGGATGTACGAGAGAGTAAACAACGGGGAGTGCAGTTTTAGATTTGTTGAAGGTCTCGAATAATTTGTGGATTTTGCGACGAGTAATGAAAGTGGAACGCAGATTAGATGTCCGTGTAAGAAATGCAAGAACCGTAAATATATGCATCCGGGTGACGTAAGGGTTCACTTATTGAAACAAGGTTTCATGCACAATTACCATACATGGTACTGCCACGGCAAATATGAGGGGGCGTCTACATCTGCAACTGTTCACGTCGAAGGGGGACTCGGTCAGGTTGATGTCGAAGAAATAGGCGAGGGATCTCACAACACATACGTGCAGATGGTGCAAGACACAGCCGCCGACGCATTTACGGGAGAGCAGTACTTACAGTCTCATGTCGGGTACGAACGTGCACAGGATCCGGACGAATAGCCGCGTATATTCGTGGAGGAAGATCCGAACCCTCAGGCGAGACAGTTTTTTGAGATGCTGAACGCCGCCAACACGCCGCTATATCCCGGTTGCGGTAGTCAGACACAGATGTCCATGATCGGTCGGATGACGAGCATGAAGACGGAGCACCGCATGACGGATAGATTGTACGATGGGATGTGTCAGCTGATGAGGGAATCTCTTCCCGAAGGGAACACGATGGTCGGCAGTTTTTATTCGACGAAGAAACAGCTGCAGGCGTTGGGACTGCCGGTTTAGAAGATCGATTGTTGTTCGGAGGGGTGCATCATATACTGGGGCATCAACGAGGATAAAGACAAGTGCAGGGTCTGTGGGACACGCAGGTGGAGAACGAACAAAAGAAACCGGAACGTGCCAAGAAAGCAATTCTACTATTTACCTCTCGGCCCTAGACTGCAGAGGCTCTACGCATCCGGTGCCACAGCTAGCCAGATGAGGTGGCACGCAGAGCACTACACGAAAGACGGTGAGATGTGCCATCCATCTGACGGCGAAGCTTGGAGAACGTTCGATGCGACATATCCGGGTTTTTCGTCAGAGACAAGGAACGTTAGGTTGGGGTTATGCACCGACGGGTTCAACCCATTTGGACAGTCGGGAGAGCAGTATTCGTCGTTGTTGGACCGTGCACCTGAAATAGACACCACTAGAGGGGGGGTGAATAGTGGTTAGCGGAAATTACACTACAACCCTTTGTTAAAATCCCCTTTGAAAACAGAATCCGAAACCACCTCAGATTCAGAACCCGTTTTTCAAAAATTCACAAATAATCGTACACAAATCCAAAAATTATTAAACTTTTCAGAATTTAACTTCAATGAGTTAAAAAGACTCTGTCCAAAAATCATACAAAAATAAGATCGTTTGACCCTTCAAAAAAATAAAAAGATTCAGATGGTCAATCTGGACAGAATTGGACAGAATGTTGCTGATTTTGCAAAACGTGTTTCTCTTTGAATACTCAACCAAAAAGGTTGATCTTTATATCAAAACACTCCTTAGGATGTTTCGATGAAGTGTCCAAAAGGTCCTGACCTTAAATAATTCTTGAAAAATATAGAATTTAAGTTTTCTCAAAACTGGTCAGATTGCAGCCAGATTGGAGCAGTTATCTTTCAAAGACTGAAAGACTAACTTTCCCTTGCTCAAATCAAGTGATTCTTGTTGCAAATGAAAGCTATCAGTCTGAAGTATAACTCCACCAAAAAGCACAAATTTTGAAAATTTTTAGCTATTTTTTCAAATTGTGAGAAGTTGTGTGAAAACTGCAGTCAAAAACGGGCAGAAAACAGAAATAAAGAAACAAGAGAAGAACACCGAGAATTTATCCTGGTTCGGTCAATGTGACCTACTCCAGTCCCAAAGAACACCTTTCCTTGGATTTCACTATCAAATGAACACCTTACAACAAGAGCCAAGTTTGATCCTTGGGTTATACACCAACCCTATTCAAGACTTGGATAATCACCTCTATGCAACTCTTGGTTACAACACCTCTATCACCTATTGATGTAGTCTTATAAATTTGGCTAATCAATCATACAAATCCAACTCAAGAAGGTGTGTATAGTGTAGCTGGACAACAAAGAAAATTGGAACACCTTAGCTACACAAAGTATGAACGAAAATATGAGAAGAGAATAGCAAGACAACAATCTTCAATTTTGCTTTCAAGTGTGTATCTTCTCTTCTTCACCTTGCCTCCTATTTATAGTGTGAATAGAAGGCATATTCTCTCCAACTTTTAGACCATGTGATGGCTGAGAATTTTGAATTAAATCACCTCCATAATTATCTCCAACAACCTTGTCTCCATTACATTCAAATTTGAAATTTCAAGTTGGCAACTTTTGCCAACTAGCTTGTTTTTGAATTTTCCACTTGTCCAAAAGTCATAAAATGAGTACACCACCTTCTCCACATTTTTATGGACGTTTTTGATGTTGTATGTATGTATACCAACTCAAATTTTGTGAATAAAAAATAATGAATAAGTGTTGACAAGATTATGTCAACATATAACACCAAAATTCATACTTTCTTCTCCTTTACATGTTGTGATGAATCTTGCACCAAGGACACCTTGTAATCTCTAAAAGATGATGATTAATATCCTCTTATAACATATATAAGAGGGTGTTCAAGAAAAAATAGAATGTGACATCTCAAATCGTCACATATCCAGCTATAGTCAATAATATTATCGGTTGAGAGAATAAGATATAAGATCACCATATAATCTTCAAAATAATAATAACACAGCTCCAGAATGAAGATAATAATATGCTTAAGAGATTCCTTGAGTGAAAATACCAAAAATACCCTTGGGGGTAAAATGACCAAAATACCCCTGGTGTGAGAAAACTCCAGAAATGCCCCCGATGGTCAGAAATAATCACAATACCACCTTTGTCATGATGACCAAGATAATAATATGCACTTGAAATATTTTTCACCATATGATGTTCCTACAAAACTTAAAATACCAATTTTGCCCTTTTTTGTAAGTTGTAGAAACTTCCAAGGCACGTTAGTCACAAGACAATAATAATCACCAAAAACACATAATAAGCACATAATGAACATGTATAACTCATATACAAATGAAAAAATCATTTTAACACATTTTAGAAAATTATTTCTAAAAACCCTAGACATCGATCGATCGAAGTGCCTCAGCTTCATAGATCGATGTCTCACATAAAGGTTCAGGTTTTGTCTCTGACCTACATCGATCGATCGAAGTGAGAGTTCGATGTACATCGATCGATTGATGTGTCTCAGGTTTACAGATCGATGTCTCACAGAAAGGTCTTAAACTTATCTGCCTTACATAGATCGATCGATGTGAACTTGTTCAACTTTTAATCACATATAACACCATATGTGACATTTTTAAGTATTTATCACTTAAAATTATGACTTTGAAAATTATCCAAACATATTTCTCAACAGTCGTGGCCTGTCATCGTGACGTCGTACAATCTACCACCTTGGATGTGCATGAAGAAGCCGTACATGTTCTTGACTGTGATCGCACCGGGGCCTAGGAATCCAAAACAGAAGATCGACCTATACCTGCATTGATACAGGAGCTGAAGTGGTTGTGGGAGTTTGGCGTGGAGACGTTCGATGTATCCACCAAACAAAACTTCCAGCTCCGCGCTGCGCTGATGTGGACGATCAGCGACTTTCTGGCTTATTCTATGTTGTCGGGGTGGAGTACAGCGGGGAAATACGCTTGCCCTTACTGCATGAATCAAGCGAAGACGATGTCCTTGAAACATGGACGTAAGATTTGCTTGTTTGACAGCCATAGGAAGTTCCTGCCCAGATGTCATTTGTACAGAAAGAACATGATGGCGTTCATGCCTGGCATCATCGAGAAGGACACGAAGCCCGAGCTTCTCACGGGTGCGGAGGTGTTGGAGTAGATAGATAGTTGTGGATTCGTGGGGGTCGCTGATGATCCGGATGACAGCCACAACGCAGACCTGGCCTGAGACTGTATCGGGTGGAAGAAGAGAAGCATATTCTGGGAGCTTCCGTACTGGAATAGCAATATGATCCGACACAACCTGGATGTCATGCACATTGAGAAGAACGTGTTTGACAACATCTTCAATACAGTGCTGAATGTGCCTGGAAAAACAGAAGACAATTTGAAGGCACGACTTGATATGCGCGACCTCAAAATGCGACCGGAGCTGCATCCCGTTGGCACATCCTACATGCCGAAGTCCTCGTACACGCTGACTGCGGAGCAGGTCAGTGCGTTGTTATCGTGGCTGGGGACGGCTAGATTTCCTGACGGCCATGTTTCGAACCTGTCGAAGAACATCGACGTGAATAAACGCGGTTTGCACGGGATGAAGAGCCACGACTGTCACGTGTTCATGCAACGGTTAATGCCCATTGCATTCCGCGAGCTGCTTCCAACCAATGTATGGGAAGCACTTACCGAGATGAGTCTGTTCTTCAGATGTCTTACATCCACGAGACTCAGGGCGGATGATATGTCAAGACTGGAGGGCGAAATCCCAGTGATCCTATGCAAGCTGGAAATTGTATTCCCTCTGGCCTTCTTTGATTCAATGGAACACCTGCCAGTTCATCTACCATACGAGGCACGCGTTGGTGGTCCTGTTCAGTACAGGTGGATGTATCCGTTCGAGAGGTACTCTTATTTATTACATGACGTTCTTATGTGTCTAAGCGCGAGCATGCTTACCAATTTGTTTCATCATGTGACGTTGGAGTATTCACTATATGAACAGATATCTCAGGCATTTGAAGATGAACAACAGGAACAAGGCAAAATTCGAGGCCTCGATGTGCAATGCCTACCTGACGGAGGAAGCCTCGACCTTCGTGTCTCATTACTTCCAGCCAGATGTCCCATCGAGGTGCAGAGATGTTCCCCAGAACGAGGACGGCATTTCTAGATCCGGTGTCCTCCCGATATTCACACATCCGATCAGGTTTCACAGACAGGGAAAGGAAATGATATTGGGGGACAACGATCTGAAGATTGCTCATTCTTATGTTCTGCGCAACTGCCGTCAAGTTGACCGTTTCCAGAGGTATAAATGATATCCAATTTTAATTTGTAAATACCTTGCGCTACTATATCCATTATATTACAAAAGTATACATGGTACTCATTCGTAATTTGCTTCAGCTTGTTCGTTGATTTATTGCAAGAACGTTCACCGGGTATATCGAGCGATGCAATAAACAATGAGTTAGATGCCAAGTTTGCTGATTGGTTCAGGTGGCATGTAAGTTTACATATTTGCTGGTTACGTGTACGTCATGTGATACGCATTTATTGCCCCGCTGATGTATACTTACTTGTCGTTTTACAGGCGAGCAAAGGTCATCTGGATGACGAAGAGTACGGTTACATTCTGACACCAGTAGCCGAGGGTCCATTGAGCAGAGTCACGCGCTACGACATGTGTTTTGTGAACGGTTATAGATTTCACACAGTCTCCTATGCCAGCCGAAAATCGTCGGAGAACAGCGGAGTGTGTGTCAAGCGGTATGACAATAGCCCGGACGAGGATGACTTCTACGGCTACCTTACTGACATCATTGAGCTTGAATATCCCGCATTGCCTATAAAGCGGGTGGTGCTATTCAAATGTGAATGGTACGATCCAACTAAGGAAGGTTATCGCGCTGGCACAAAGGTTCACGACCGATATAAGTTGGTAGACATACACCAAGGGTGATGGTACAGAAAGTACGATCCATTCGTTTTGGCTAGTCAAGCGTCCCAGGTGTACTATTTATCGTATCCGACGACGAGGATGAATGCGAGCTCAAAAGACTGGCGAGCCGTGTGCAAAGTGAAATCGAGCAAGTTTGATGTCAGTATCCAGCCAGGTTCAGATGGCATGGATGCCGCATTTCAAGAAGAAAACCCGCGTGTTATGGATACGACACATGTTGAACTACACAATCTCCCTCTAAATGACCCGAACGGCGGTTTCATTGAAATTCATCTCAACATACAACCGGCTGACAATATTGAAGATGTAGGCGAAGACAAATACGAGGATGAAGAGGACGACGAGCATGTAAATGAAGATGAAAATGAAGATGAAAATGAAGATGCGTATGAGGATGCGTATGACAATGAAGATTGACGTTAGTCAAAATTTTTATGTACCTCTTTATGTGAAAGTGTGTATGTGTTGATGTACTTATACACATGTATATACATAATATGTGTCTGTAAGCACTTTATATTTTATATTATTTTTTTTCAATATTGAGGAACGCCGACGATTTACCGACGACAAGTGTCGTCGCAAATTTGAAATAACGACGACACAAGGAATAGCGACGACACATTAAACAGCGACGAACTCCCGTCGCTATTTCGTCGCAAAATTTCCTACTTAAAACTGAAATCCCCCTTCTTCTTCCCCATTTCCCTCCCCCGCGAAATCTCCCCCCCCCCCACTCCGGCGAAATCTCCCTCCCTCCCCCGGCGAAATCTCCCTCCCTCCCCCATGAAATTCTGCGCAGCTGCCGTCAAGTTCTCCGGTGACCTCCTTTCCCCGGTTAGTTTTTCTTCCTATTTCGTTTTTAATGATTTTAATTAGTTATATATTGAATTGTTTGTTGTGGGTGTTGGTAGTGGGTTGTGGGCTAGAGTGGCTGTGGGCAGGGGTGGTTGTTGGCGGGGGGGGTTGGCTGTGGGCAGGGGTTCGCTGTTGGCGGGGGTTGTTGGCGGGGGTGGCTGTGGGCGGGGGTGTGCTATGGACGGGGGGTTGGCTGTGGGCAGGGGTTGTTGGCGGGGGGGTGGCTGTGGCGCGGGTTGTTGGCGGGGGTAGCTGTGGGCGAGGGTGGGCTGTGGGCGGGGGTGGTTGTTGGCAAGGGGGTTGGCTGTGGGCGGGGGTGGGATGTACCGGGCGTGGCTTAGTGTTGCGGGGTTGGGTGCTGTGGCGAGTGGTGGGCTGTGGGCGGGAGTAGTTGTTGGCGGTGGTGGGCTGTGGCGGGGGTGTCTTGGTGTTGCGGGGTTGGGTGGCTGTGGCGAGTGGTGGGCTGTGGGCGGGGGTGGTTGTTGATGGGGGTGGCTGTGGGCGGTAGTGGGCTGTGGCGGGGGGTGGCTTGGTGTTGCGGGGTTGGGTGGCTGTGGCGAGTGCTGGGTTGTGGGCGGGGGTGGGCTGTGGGCGGGGCTGTGGGTGGCATTGGCTGTGGCGGGGGTGGGCCGTGGGCGGCGGTGTCTGTGTGTTGCGGGGTTGGGTTTCCATGTCCGACGACATATGAAGCAAGTATGTTGGTGATGTATACTTTGAAGTGTAATAATTTGATGATGAAGTTTGATTATGTAGTTTGGTTAATCATGTCATGTTGTTGGATTTGGATTTGGATTTGTCTTTGGAGAGGCCATTAAGGCCGGGAAACCTCCGATAAATGAATAGGTCATGCCGAAATTTTCATAATTATTAATATCTTGCATTAAATGTATGTAAACACTTGTCATTTTTTGGACATCTTATTTGTCTGGCCAACCAATCCTAAACTTGTTGGATGTGCCTTTTAAATTTTTCACCCTTGCAGATCTGATGGCTAGTGAGGGTTTACCTACTCGATCCACCTACCCACCAGCGACACAGGCCCTCTCAGGAGAGTTTAATCTGTTCCTTTCTCAACATGAGCTGCTTGGTTCGGTATCGACCGCCGCTCTGGCTGCAGACGCGGACCTTTTAGGGTCTGCCGATAGGTCCGCACCCCCCAGATCTACGATGCCACCCACACCCACCGGTTCAGCACCTCATCCGGCGTCTGATGCGGCATCGGACGAGGGTGTCATACCAGGGCGTCGTGCCCTCCCTTGGTCACATGATACCCATACGTAAGTAATGATTTATTTTTTTAACATGTTTTTAAATATATTTCACGCGTTATTTTTTCCTAACAACTTCACCTCTTTCAGGTTTGCACCGGACTCGGGCCAGATTTTCGGTTGCATCACTCGGTCCTTCCACCTGAGGCAGGACCCAGCTGGATATGCCTGGTCCCGTGTCACCCCGCAGATACGTAGGTTCTACTGGGATGAGTTTCAGGTATTCAAATTTGATGAATTTCACTTTTTGATGCGTAATCGATCATTACTTTTCTAACCACATTTTTTATTTTTCCTCCGTATAATAATTGCAGAAGGCGTACAGCTGGACAGCTGACATCGCCCATGACGTGGAGCAGGCCTGGCGGCAGAGGGCTGCCAAACGCTACAGGGACTTCGTCAACTCGCACAAGACCAAGTGGGAGCGTGACCCCATTTCTGCCAGGCCTGCCTACGTATCCGAGACCACCTAGGCGGGGTAGATAGAATGGTGGACGGGCCCTGCTACCCAAGCCCGCAGCGTCCGGAACGCGGCGAACCAGCGCAGCGGCAATCTACAGGGCCAGCACCTGCCACACACTCAGGTGGTTCGGTTTCCCATGCCACCACGATGCGTTTTATGGTAAGTATTTTAATATTGGATTATTTAGATTCATTGATTTCATTGGATTATTTAGATTCATTGACTTAAGTGGATTATTTAGA
The DNA here is from genome assembly GCA_036186865.1 of Eustoma russellianum. NCBI lineage: Eukaryota > Viridiplantae > Streptophyta > Magnoliopsida > Gentianales > Gentianaceae > Eustoma > Eustoma russellianum. Next base: position 26,955,486 of record AP025071.1, on the reverse strand, counting down.
TTCATTGACTTAAGTGGATTATTTATATTCATTGATTTCTTATGTTGCGCTGTTGTTTTTTTTGGTATTCGTATATGGTTAATTTAAGTAGTATATGTGTTCATTTGCCTTTTTCTTTTTATTTTTGATTTGACTTAGGAGAGGACTTTAAGGCCGGGATACCTCCGATAAACGAATAGGTCATGCTGAAATTTTTAAAATTCTGGATTTCACTAACATATTTTATTTCATTCTTTCAGCACGAGGAGACGGGGGAGTGGCCAGCCTCCTACGATCTCTTCTACAAGACGCATCAGAAGAAAGCCTCCGACGGGACGGAGGACAGGATCACGGCGAAGGCCCGCGACATCAGTGTAAGTAGACTACGATATCATTTGTTTTTTCCTTAGTTTGTTTTATTTCTAAACCCTAAACCCTAACAATTCTTATTCTCATTTCAGGACGAGTACAACAGATTACTCGCACATAGAGGAGAAGAGACCGACAAGAACTGCGCTTATTGGGATGCAGTTCGGACCGTCGGCCCTCAGAATAAGAAGAAGAAGGAGGTGTACGGGGTTGGATCAGTAGCGCCGCGATTCTTCTCCGAAGTTCTGCATCCAGGTGCTTCCTCTGAGGCCAGCACCTCCGCGCCTTCTGCGACCCCAGAGGATATTTCGAGCCTGGAATCAGATCATCCGGCGCTGCAGCATGAGATGGAGACCATCAGGGCGCAGCATGAGGAGAGTTTACAGGCACTGCGGTCGCAGCTGACTAAGACCCAGCAGGCGCTGCAGCAGTCGGTTCAGCAGGCGGTTTAGCAAGCGCTTCAGCAGGCGCAGCAGCAAGCGATGCAGGTGCAGCAGGCGACGAACCAGCAAATCTCGCAGCTATCGCATCTCATCATCTCTTTCATTTCCAGCTCCTCGCAGCCTCAGCCTCGCCCTTTTGATGGTCACTCTTCTCTGCATGATCCCCTCCATCTTCCTCTGCATAGTATTTCATTTTTTGATTTTTCGAACAGACTATTTCATTTATTGTATTGACATATTCTTTGTTCTTTTATATTTTATCTGACATTTATACAGATTCCATTTCGTTTGTGTTGTTTAATTATACGAATTTCAATACGCAAATACCGTATTTCTGTATAATATTCATACAAATGATTTAATATACAAAATAAAATATATTATAAAAATTAAATAATAATAAAAACTATTTAATTAATAATATATTGATATTATTAATAAATTATAAATATTTAATATTTAATATTTAATATTTAATATTAAATTAATATTTAATATTAATTTAAACGATAGCGACGAACCTGGGACGAAACAAAAAAAATCTGCGACGAAACAGCGACAGACAAAAATGTCGCAGACCTGAAATAAAAAAAATCAAAAATTTTGAAATAGCGACGACAAAAGATATACCGACGAAAATCTGCGACGAAACAGAAATGTCGCAGACCGGAAATAAAAAAAATCAAAAATTTAAAAATAGCGACGACAAAAGATATACCGACGAAACGACGACAGAAATAACAGGTCGCAGACTTGACAGAGTTTCGTCGCAATTGTGCGACAAACCGCCGTCGAGCCTTTTTTCGTCGCAATATAGCGATGCTTCAACGACGAAAATCACTTTGCGACAAGCCGTATAACGACCTACATATTTTGTCGCAATTTCGTCGCTATATGCCTTTAGCGACGAAATTTGTCTGTCGCAAAACAACATTTTTTTTGTGGTGCGAAGAGTTTGTTTCCGTATTTCATAGTTGAAGATTGGAGAAGTAGAACACCCGACATTAGGCAGCTGAGCAACACATTCAGCACTTAGGCAAAAGCTTTGGAGAAATCAGACAAACTCTATAATAGTTTATCAATCACATACCACAATCATATGATGCCAAATTACTCTTCAATACTCTCAGAATGTTTCAGAGTCAGAGTTTGTTTCCGTAGTCCATGTTGGACGTTAAAAAAGGGAAAAAACCGCATTAGCCGGATGAGCAACACGTCCGCAGTCGGCAAAAGCTGTGAAATGTTGGAAACGTACGTTTAGTACTTTAAAATTTGCTCTAAACTTATATAAAAACATGTAAGATGTTTCTTTGGAGATTAAAAGATGATTCGAACACTTATAGCTTGCTCGAAATCACTTGGATTGATCCAAGTGCTAGTTAAATCGAACCAAGTGAAAGTTGAAAGCTGAAAAATCAAGTTGGGTGTTCAATTGGACATTGATCGATCGATATGACATCGATCGATCGACGTGGTATGGATGCAAAGTTGGAGTACACTATCCAATATAGATCGATCGATGTGACATCGATCGATCGAAGTTGGCAAGGTTCAAGGTTGGAGCTTACTGTCCAACATCGATCGATGTGTCAAAAGACACGACTCTTCACCTTAAGTTGCAACTTTTGTCCAAGAATCATTTCCCATCATATATGAACATCATGTAACTGACATGGAGGTTAAGTTTAGTGCTGAAATGGGTTTTGAAAAGGAGTTTTACACAATCCAAGACCTATAAATAGTAGGCCTTGCTATCTTAAATTATTAACCAATACTTTTGCAAAGTTTGAGAAATTTCAGCATTATTCTCTCCTCCTATTCTCTCTTCTTCTTTCTTCACTATCAAACACTTCTATTGTGCAAGTTCATCTTTCTCTGTAGAGCAAACGAAAGGAAGAAGCTTTTATATCCTGGGAGGCTTGTGCCGTAGTTCACCTCGCTCGTGGTAGAGTCATTTTAGCTTTAAGGACAACAACTAACGGTGTGTGTCGGATTTTCTGCTACCTTTTTTCTTTTTGTTTGGTGTCCATATTCATCCTTATTTTCCAACAATATTAAAGCTAAAATCTAGCAACGGATATGGCTACCAAGCATCATATGGTTCCTGACATGTCCAAGGTAGATCCTTTTGATGACAAATTCTTCAAAAGGTGGTTTGCTAAGGTTCTATTCTTTCTTGAGATGTTGTCTGTCTCCTATGTTCTTACCAAAGGGGAATCGTCTGATGAAGGAGAAGTACTCAAGTATGAAGCTGATAACACAACCTATAAGGGTCATATCCTGCATTTTCCGTCAAACTCATTATTTGACATTTATGTCAAATTTTCATCCGCAAAAAAGATTTGAAAGCACTTCAGAACAAGTTTGGTTCTGAAGATGTTGTAAAGAGAAAGTATGTTGTCAGTGACTTCCTCAAGTTTCAAATGGTTGACCACATACCTATCAATGATCAAATACATCAATTCCAACAATTGGTGGATAATTTCGAACAAGAATGCATCAAAATAGATGAGACTTTCCAGGCTGTCTCCTTGTTGGAGAAATTACCCTCTTCTTGGAGCAAGTATAAGACGAGATGTAAATATGATGACACCAAACATACCATGGATGGTATCATCAAACACATTAGGATCAAGGAAAACAACTGGCTAGAGGATGAAGAGGATGATGATAATGAATCTCAGACCAACATTCTGGAGCACAATGCAAGAGCAAAGAAATAGAAGGTCCAGAATGTCAAAGCTCACCGCAATAAAGGTAAACATTTTATGCAGAGACAAAAGAAACCCAAAGGAGTATGCTGGGTTTGCGGAAAGGCTTGACATAAAGCCTTCTTCTGCAACAAAAGAAAGGGACAAGCAAGTGGCCATACAAACCTGGTGGAGTATGATGGTAGAGAAAGAATCAAGGACGAGGAAGCCATAGTTGTGGTCGTCGTGGACGAGGTAAACCTTGTTGGATGTGCTACAGAATAGGTGGTTGACACCGGAGCAACAAGACACATTGCTGCCAGTAGAGTTCTTGATTTTCAAAAGATAGATAGCAGAGACCAGGTTTTTCTTGGGGATGCACGGGGAACCCATATTCTTGGGAAAGGGAAAGTGCTTCTTAACTTAACTTCTGGGAAAAGGATGGAATTAAAAAATATGCTCTATGTTCCTACTATATGTAGGAATTTGATTTCTGGAGAACTTCTAAACAAGGCTAATATTAAACTTTTTTTCAATTCTGATAAATTAGTGCTTACTAGACATGGAGAATTCATCGGGAAGAGGTTTTGTAATGCCGGATTGTTTATACTCGATGCAATATGTATAACTAATAAGAATGCTTTTTCTTCTGCGTACTTGATTGATTCTTATGCTCTTTGGCATGCTATGCTAAGTCATGTTAATCTTGATGCTTTAAAAGATCAAAAAGCATGAATTATATCTCTATAGAAAATGGAGATAAATTTGAAAACTGTGAATATTGTGTAAAAGCCAAACATCATAAGAAATCATTTAAAAGTACTGAAAGAGTCTTAGATAAACTAGACCTCATTCATAGTGATTTAGCTAACTTAAATAATCATGTAAGTAAATGAGGTAAAAGATATTACGTAACCTTCATTGATTATGATTCGAGGTTCATTAGAGTATTTTTACTAAGTCATAAATTGAGGCTGAAGAAATGTTCAAAAAATTTAAGAATGGAGTAGAAAATCAATTAGAAAAGAAAATCAAAAGATTAAGATCTGATAAGAGGGGGTGAATATATGACTACTTCATTGCAGAAATTTTATGTAGAACATGGTATAATTCTTGAAGTAACACCACCTTATACTCCACAATCTAATGGTGTAGCTGAGAGAAAGAATAGAATACTTAAAAACATGATAAATGCTATGCTAATTAGTTCCAATTTATCGGATAATTTGTTGGGTGAAGCCATTCTTTGTACCTGTCATATATTAAATAGTCTACCACATAAAATGACTAATAAAACCCCTTATGAACTATGGAAGGGTTATCCACCTAACTTAGGATACTTGAAAGTGTGGGGGTGTTTAGCAAAAGTGAGTATTCCAGAATTTCAAAGAAATAATATAGGACCAAAAACCAAAGATTGTGTGCTTATAGGATATGCCAAAACAATACGGCATATAGGTTTATGGTTGTTGAGAATTATGTGATTATTGAGTCTAAAGATGCTAAATTCTTTGAGACTGTGCTTCCTATGAAACAAAAAAAGATTCGGGTCATTCCATTTATGAAAAAGGTGAATCTAGTAAAACTACAGCTAATAAAGAACTGGATTCATTAAGAAGAAGTAAAAGGGAAAGAATTGAGAAGACCTTTGGCAATGACTTTGCTAAAGTGTTTATTCTAGAAGAAGATCGGAAAACTTACCAAGATGCAACATTTTGGAAAGAGGCTATAAACAGTGGATTAGATTCAACAATGAGTAATCACACTCGGGAAGTGGTATATTTACTAGAGGTTGTATGCCCATAGGCTGTAAATGGGTGTTTAGAAAGAATATTAAAGGCAGATGGTACTATAGATAAATTTAAAGCTAGATTAGTAGCTAAAAGATTTACTCAACAAGAAGGAGTAGATTTCTTTGACACATATGCACTGGTTGCTAGAATAACAACGATTAAGGTGCTAGTTGTTTTAGCTTCTATTTACAAACTTGCGATACATCAAATAGATGTGAAAACAACATTTTTAAATAGAGATTGAGACGAAGAAATTTAGATGAGACAACCTAAGGGAATGATTGTCAAAGGACAAGAACATAAAGTATGTAGATTAAAGAAATCATTGTATGGTTTAAAACAGGCTCCTTGGCAATGGCATGCGATATTAGATAATACCATGTTAGCAAATGGTTATGCGGTAAATGAAAGTCATAGATGTGTTTATAGCAAATTTGAAAATCTTGATGGTGTGATTATTTGTTTGTATGTTGATGACATGCTGATTTTTGGTACGAATTTGGATGTTGTTCAAAAGACTAAACCATTTTCATCATCAGTTTTTGATATGAAATATATGGGTAAAACTAATTTTATTGTTGGTCTTAAGTTAGTTGACAAATGTGGGGTTATATGTTTTGTCAATGTCATTATGTTGAAAAGTGTTAAGAAAATTTAATCACTTTGATGTCAAAGATGTTAGTACACCTTTTGATCCTAAACGAAGATTAGAAAAGAATAAAGGTGATAGTGTTTCTCAATGTGAGTATGCAAGAATCATTGGTAGTATGATGTATCTCATGAATTGCACTAGGCCGGATATTGCATATGTTGTGAAAAGACTTGCCAGATATACACACAATCCAAGTAATAGACATTGGTTTGCACTAAGAAGACTTTTGAAATATCTTAGAGGGACCATGGATCCTTGTTTGGTCTTTAGTGGAACTCCTTGTGTGTTAGAAGAATTTTGTGATGCTGGTTGGGTAACAGATAATGATGAAGTTAACTCAACTAATGGTTACGTGTTTACTTTGGGTGGTAGTGCCATTTCTTGGAAATCAACTAAGCAAACATGTATAGCAAAGTAACAATGGAACTTGAATTTGTTGCTTTATAACTTGCATATACAGAAGTTGAATGGTTAAGGAATTTGCTTGTAGACATTCCTTTGTGGTTTAAACATATGCCGTCTGTATCTATACATTGTGATTCGCAGGCTGCGATTGCTCGAGCAAAGAACAAAGATTATAATGGAAAGAGCCTGCACATACGATTAAGGCACAATGTTGTACAAAATTTGATGAATTCAAGGGTGGTTAACTTGGAATTTGTGAAATCCGAGTTTAACTTAGCTGACCTTTTGACGAAAAGACTATACAAGTAGTTGGTCCGTGAAACATTATGGGGGACGGGACTTGTTCCATTTGAAGTGGATTCTGTGTGATGGAAACCCAACCCACTATTAGCAGAGATTCTTCGAACAGGATTCAATGTGGCACTAACAAGTCACAGACGAATCTTACTCAGCGCTATCAGTGTGACCCTCCCTATGGTGTTGTTGAAGATAGTGCTCACTACAGGTAAATGAGGCTGAGATTTTTAGAATCTCTTAACGGAATTTATAGCCACGTTGTATGGTGGTGTGAGCAGTGAACACTTGATGAATTTCACCTATAAGCGTGGAGGTGGTGTCGCTTCCTACGAGAGTTTGGAACAACTCATTAGAGCGCTTATGAAAACTTGGGACTGGGTGCATGTCTGATATTGCACCACACCACGAACTTTCCTGAAGTAAGACAATGACATGTCGGTTTAAAGTTTATATAAACAATAGAGAGGTAAGATTCAAAACGTCAATGTCATCTTATTTACATTTATATACTTCTTCTTGTGCTAAACGGCAATTCAAGATGCAAGTCATTGTCCATTATGTGTCATTATCTTCATTTGATAGTGGAAAGGCTGGTTTATTAACATTCAGAAATGTTTGTATATAAGTTTGGATCATGTGGGAGATTGTTGGAAAAGTACGTTTAGAGTACTTTAAAATTTGCTCTAAACTTATATAAAAGCATGTAAGATGTTTCTTGGTAGATTAAAAGATGATTAGAACACTTTATGCTTGCTCGAAATCACTTGGATTGATCAAGTGCTAGTTGGATCGAAACAAGTGAAAGTTGAAAACAGAAAAATGAAGTTGGGTGTTCTGTTGCACATCGATCGATGTGGTATAGACGCGAAGTTGGAGTACACTGTCCGGCGTAGATCCATCACATGGATCGATCGATGTAACATCGATCGATGTAGTATGGATGCAAAGTTGGAGTACACTTTCCAATATAGATCGATCGACGTGACATCGATCGATCGAAGTTGGCAAGGTGCAAGGTTGGAGCTCACTGTCCAACATCAATCGATGTGCCAAAAGACACGACTCTTCACCTTAAGTTGCAACTTTTGATCCAAGAATCATTTTCCATCATACATGAACGTTATGTAACTGACATGAAGGTTGAGTTTACTGCTGAAATGGGTTTTGAAAAGGAGCTTTACACAACGCAAGGCCTATAAATAGTAGGCCTTGCAATCTTAAATTATTAACCAATACTTTTGCAAAGTTTGAGAAATTTCAGCGTTATTCTCTCCTCCTATTCTCTCTTCTTCTTCCTTCACTATGAGACATTTTTATTGTGCAAGTTCATCTTCCTCTCATAGAGCGAACGAAAGGAAGAATCTGTTATATCCTGAGAGGTTCGTGCCGTGCAATTCACCTCACTCGTGATAGAGACATTTTAACTTTAAGAACAGCAATTAATGTTGTGTCTCGGCTTTTCTACTGTCTTTCTTCTTTTTGTTTGGTATCTATATTCATCCTTATTTTCCAACATGAATACCTGCTGCAAAATTCAAGGGTTCCTCAGGAAAGATATCACAAACTAAAAGCAGTTTTCAATCCACACCTAATCGCAGGGAAAACGTTCTTGTTAGCAATCATTGATGCCTTTGTGGTTTTCGTGCAGGCCTTCGCCAAGGAAACAATCGTTGGAAAAGAAAATGGCTTAAAGCTGGCTTCTGATACGAAGGATTACTCCACCATGGGGAAGGATATAATGCTGAAGAATCAACTGGTAAATTTAACCAAAATGGCGTACAATTTTTCCGATCATATGGGATTTGAGGAGCAGGCGGACCTTAGAGCAACTGGTAAGGTTGCTGCTATGTGGTTTTGAGGTCACAGGTTCGAGTCACAGAAACAACATGTTGCACAAAATATAAGGGTTGTGTACATCAGATAGCGAAGTGATCCGACCCCTTCCAGGATCCTACATAAACGCGGAAACATAGTACATCAGGAATGTCCTTTTTATATGGGATTTGAGGTAGGGGTGGATTCTTCAATTCTTCATGCTGTACTTTATAATGGAAAAAAAATTTGTGAGCATTTAACGTTCTGCAAACAAGAATGTCATCGAGTAATTTCTGGATAACTAATAAGGCATAGACACCTAAGGAAACATATATATCATTCTGTGCTATGGTAGTCGGTCTTCTTTCGGCGGAAAGAGGACGTATATCTCGCAGTGTTTATTATCTTCCATCGCATATGGCGGAAAAATCCAAAGTAAATCAAGAGCCCTGCAGCCTCCTACGTTGGATGAAGATTTACACAGTGACCCACACAAGGTGTTCTCCGGAACGAGGCATTCGGCCTAGCAGCAGTGGAGCACCCATACTGTGTGTCCCTAAATTCAAACTTTGACTTGTTATGGCAAATCTCAACCCGAGTAGCAACTGGACTATGCTCTGGAGGGCCGATAGATTTTTCTCATATTACGCATGTGGGTGCAATTCACACAAAAATTTCATTTTGTCCTTTTAAAATAACCCGAAGTAACTATTAAACATTATACCAGTTATATTTTGGTTCAACGGTCAAGTCCTTTAGAATTTGATGTCTATCTTGAAGATTGTCTCGTCTGAGAGCAATGTTGTCAATACAATTCATGTGCAGATCGAGCATACGCTCCAATAATTAGAGGTATACAGTGGAGTTCAGAGTATGCTAGGGTTGTATTTCTATTTTACACGCTATTCCAAGAACAGAAACTAAACTTTCATCCAAGATGAATCCAACCCTTTACGATAGTGTATGTGTGGCCAAAGAACTATCCGTTGAAAGCAATACCTCCTATTTCTTAACCAATAGAGATAGCAGTGAGTGTGATGTTTTAACTGCATCATTTGCCTAACATAACATTCTCGGATACGTGTAGTTGTTTCCTTAGTGTTTTTAAAGTTAAAAGGAATAACACGCGCAATTGAAGCCTAATTCGTCTCGTATTATTATTTGAAAAATAAATCAAAAACCAAATACAATTTTTCTCACTACTTGAACCCTACCCGGGCCTTATATTTATAGGCATCTATACTAGCATGTTCTACTCCATAATCCAAACTTGATTAGGAATCGGTTGCTACAATTTAGCTATAGATAACAACTACATCTGGCTAAGTTCTCTACTACTTAAGAACTTGAGAATTATCATTACATGAGGATAATTAGCCAACATTCACCTCCTTAATTTCAGAATGAAAAGTTGAAATCTCTTCGACGCCAATCAAGTTCTGCATTTCCTTGAATCTCGTCCGCGCCAATGGCTTTGATAGTATGTCCGCCTTTTTTCATCTCCGCTCACGTGTTCAACTTCAACTAATCATTTATCTACGTATTCTCGAATAAAGTGATAACGTGAATGAATATTCTTATTTCTTCCATAAAATACAGGATTTTCTGTAAGTGCTACAGACGACTTGTTGTCCACACATATGGCCAACTTTTCTTGGTTCCAACTCGTTATTTCGCACAATAATTCTTGAATCTAAATGGCTTGACATCCCGTGGCTTTTGCCGCCATGAACTCAGCCTCACATGAGGATAATGCAACGGTCTTTTGCTTTTGAGAATACCAGGAGATTGGAGAATTGTTGAAGTAGAATACATGTCCCATAGTACTTTTGCCATCATCTTGATCTATATTGTGACTACTGTCACTATATCCAACAAGATGTCTAGAAATTCCTTGTCTAAACGTTATTCCAAGAGTTGTTGTTCATTTCAAGTACCTTAGAATGTGTTTAATTGCTTGTCCATGAGACTCCTTCAGGTCTTGCATATAGCGGCTAACTACTCAAACCGAGTAGGCAAGGTCGGGTCTTGTATGTAATAAGTATCTCAAACATCCTACCAATCTTCGATAGCGTGTACCTTCAACCACTTCCTCATGCTCGGCCTTTGTAAGCTTGGTGCCGGAGTCCATAAGAACTTGTGTTGCGTTACACTCATGTAGACCCGCTTCTCTATGTATTCTCAAAGCGTACCCTTCTTGCTTCATCTTAATTACATCATGTTCTTAAATAACCTCAATGCCGAGGTAATAAGTGAGCTTCCCAAGGTCGGACATTTCGAATTTGGTTGACATATCTTGCTTGAAGTCTTTAATAATTAGATCCGATTATGAACAAGTCATCCAAATACACGTCTATGATGAGTAATTTCTTGTCCCTTAACTTCTTGTACACGGACTTTTCTTTGGAGCAACGATGAAAACCAAAGCTCTTTAAAATTTCGTCTAGCTAGGTATTCCAAGCTCTCGATGCTTGTCATAATCCGTACAAGGCCTTTGAAAGTTTATAGACTTTATTTTTTTCTCCCCTCCGATCAAAGCCTTCAGGTTGTGTGAAGAATACTTGCTCCTTTAATTCACCATGTAAGAAAGCCGTCGTTACATGAAGATGGGGTATTTCCTAACTATAAGAGGCGGCTAAAGAAACAAGAAGTCTGATTGTTTCAATTCGTGTCATAGGTTCAAATACTTCATCATAATCAACACAAAATTGTTGGACATAAGCCTTTGCAACTGGCGAGCGTTATACTTGTTTATGAACCATAGGCATTCTTCTTAATCTTGAACACTCACTTTAACCCGATAGGTTTAACTCCATTGGCTTTATCAACAAACATCTATGTCTCATTCTTATCGATAGAATCTATCTCATTTTTCATGGATTGCATCCAAACTTTTGAACCTTTAGCTTCTTGAAAATTTCTTGGCTTGTTTTTGATCATCATCAATAATAATTATTCATGAATGTTGGATGTTAGCACATAATCATCAAGATATCAAGGTTGATGCTTCAACGACTAGACCTCCATACATCTAGGTGTTGAAACCGTGCTCTCATTCTCAGGTGGAATTATTTCAGGCGGTGGTAGACTGTTTGGATCCATGGGCTGTGAGGGCGGGCTTGGCATGCCATGGCCGCTACTTTCTCTGAGGAAGGTTCAGATCTTCATTCCTAAAGACCGGATCTATTTACATTGGACCATATCCTTCATCCCTCGTCTTGCTTCAAACCATTTGAAACATTCTCGGCGGCTTGCTTGTCTCTTGGCCGTGTGTCTCCCAATTCCATCCGACATTTTCATCAAATATTACATCACGGCTTACATAAAATTTTCGTGTCTTAGGATCATAAAGGCGATCTGCCTTGGTGCCCGCCTCGGTTCCAAGGTGTACTAAGGGGCGCGTTCTATCACCCAACTTCTTCAAATGAGATGAATCAATTTTGGCGTAAGCTAGACAGCCGAACATCCTTATGTGGTGTAGGCTTGGTTTTTCTCCTTTGTACCTTTCATATGGCGTTTCATTCTGTATAGCCCTTATAGGAACACGATTAAGCAAGTAAGTAGAGTGTCGAACCGCTTCTCCTCACATGTAATTTGGTACTTTCATAGCCTTCAAGATACTTTTAATCATCTCCATTAGTGATTGATTATGACGTTCTACGACTCTATTTTGTTGAGGCATGTATGGAGCCAAGCTGTTAAGTTCCGTATAATTCTGTTCTTTTCACAATAAGTGTTGAATTCGATAGAATTAAAATCATCTCCCCTATCGGTACGGAACACTGCAATTTCTTTGCAAGTATTTTTTTCGGCCATAACTTTGAAGTTCTTACAGACATCAAGTGCAGCACTCTTTTCATTCAACATAAACGACCACATGTAACAGGAATAGTCATCAATTAACACAAAAACATATCTATTTTCACCAAGGGTGCTTGGCATGATAGGGTCAAGTACATCATCGTGGACGAGCTCCAAGAGGCCGCTCGCACAATGTGAGGATTGCTGTGGGAAAGGTAGTTTTGATTGTTTTCCGAAAAGACAAGATTCGCATATATGGTTTTCTTGATTAATGTGAGGCAATCCATGCACTATTTCCTTTTTCTTCATATTTTTTAGGGTCTCCAAGTTGACATGCCCAATCCGTGCATATCCCACTTTCACACCACCTCGTCAATCTTAGCTTGCAAACATATCGAAGTGCCCAATTTTATACAAATCTTGTATAAACAATCAGGACCCTTTGCTACTTTTATTAACGGTCGGCCGCCCCTACTATACATTGTCAAGAAGTTGTCCTTTAGCCTCACTTCACATCCGGCCTCCGTATCTTGTCCAAAGCTAATTATGCTACTTCGTAATTCGGATATAAAATATACTTCACTTAGTAACTTTTGCTCATCGCATTTTCCTTAAAAAAGTATCGAGCCTTTGCCTTTAATTTCAACGCAAGATTCATTGTCAAACCTTAATTTGCCTTGTACGTTTTTATTCATCTCAAAAAGTAAGACTTATTTCCTGACATATGCTTGATTACTCCGTTATCTAGGTACCAAACATCATCTTTTATGGTTTGAGAAATAAACTTACTCAGAATGATATTCTTTTCATTCAAGTTTACCTCTTGAGGAAGATGACCTACCACTTCATGGATAAAAACCGCCTCATCTACGTCATGTGCATCGGTTATATGTGCTTCGTTCAGCCTTGGTTTTCTTTCGGGACACTTTTTGGCGAAGTGTCTGGGTTTATCTCAATGGTAACGAATCGTCTTGGAGCGAACCTTTCTCGATCCTCCTCTTCCCCGGCCGTGGTTTGTGTATGAGGCATAGGAGGTGTTCTGGACTTGTGTGAATGATTGGGCTTGAGCTCCTTTGTGCCCTTGGCCTCAGCCTCTTCCACGCGAGCAGCGGCCCCGACCTCTTTGATCTGCGGGTTCTCTTCATTGGGGCGACATAGAGGAATAAAGAGGAGTATTTTGTGTAGATGAGTTAACACCATCTTCATTGATACGTTCTTCATACGCCTTCAAGTGACCAACTACAACTTCAAAGCCAATTTTGTTTAGATCCAACACTTATTCAAGAGACGAAACAATGTGTATATATATTTTGATCTTACCAAGCTATTAAGGAATTTTTTTCACCAATTTTGGTTCGTCTAGGGCTTGACCCAAGGAGGCCGACCTTGCTGAAATTTCAGACAACTTCCCACCGAACTCATTGATAGAATCGGTCTCTCCCATCTTGAGCCTATCGAGCTTGGCGGTTAGGGTTCGGAGCCGAGCCTCCTTCACTCTTTCAGCACCTACAGGTCGATTTTTTATTGTCTTCCAAATTCCTTTCAACTTCTCTTGATGACCGACTTGCAGGATCAAATTTTTGGGAATAGCTTGGAACAAGAGTGCGATTGCTATGTCGTTCTTTTCAGCATCATCTGAACCTAGAGGTCAAGTTTTTATTGTTTTCCAGATTCCTTTCGACTTCATTCGCATAGCCCACATGGTATAATTAGTAGGAGAGATCATCAGACATTGAACGGCGGTTGATCCGACCTCCCTACCTCTTGGCTGAGCCCTACTCTCGGCGTTATCGGACATTCTTTTGGCTTGAAGATTCCTTTGAAATCACAAATCTTCCGACAAGTTGATGAGGAATATATCCGAAGATCACATAGTGCACGTGTTCACAAGGATGAAGAACGTCACCTACTCTTTGCTTCGGACCAACACACGACGCCAATAACTCGATTTAACCTATTGGTTCTGATACCAATTAAAAAGAATTAACACGCACAATTGATGTCTAACTCGCCTCGTATTATTATTCGCAAAATACCTCTAAAACCGAATTGTAATTTTTCTCACTACTTGAACCCTACCCGGCCCCTTATATTTATAGACATCTATACTAGCCTATTCAATTTCATAATCCAAACTTGATTAGGAATTGGTTACTACAGTTTAGCTATAGATAACAACTATATCTGGCTAAGTTCCCTACTACTTGAGAACTTGAGACTTATCATTACATGAGGATAATTAGCCAACAGTTTTTATCCTGCATTTAATTAGTTATAAAGAGTAACAGGTATGACGAACATAAAATAATTGATCCTTATAATATTGACTACCCCGAAATATATTGGCAAAATTTCATACTCAGGATACAAAAAAAGGCATTCTCAGTGTACTAGACTTCTGCATTTGTACATGGTCTTGGGAGGGGCCAGATCGTTTCGCGCGTACATCAAGATTACTCAGATTTTACTTGTAGAAATATCGTACACAAATTTAAGAAACAGGATCTGAAAATTTTTAAATTTTAGAGTCATTTAGTCGAACTTTTTGGTCTGTTGTGACTTTCATAATCCTTTATTACTTTTTCTAATTACCTTTGACAGTATTTTTTTTCCTTCTTGTACTTCACATTTTTTAAGAAAAGAGGAGTTAGTATGGTGGACAAGATTTCATGGGATATCGCAGTTCTTGATTGTAACCTGTTTAGCAGGGTTATAGTCAGCTAAATGTCACAGGTCACCTAAATTCAGTACATGTGTTCATTGAGGACGAAAAGTACATTAAGCACACGGCAACGATTGTAAAAAGATATCGTCCTACTTATAATAGATGATTCTAAACTCTGTGGTCATACATCCGACCCCCATATTCCGTTATAGACGGAAGTCTCTAACGCAATAAGTTAATGTTGTTGTTGTTGGAACTTGGACAACCATAAAGTCATGTTTGCGATACATAGTAATGAAGCCGGATCTTCACCAAGAGTCTAGACGACCTCAAATTAGCTCCGTCAGTTAACTTGAAGAGTTGTTAACTGGGATCGAAAGTTTGTAGCTGGAATAGCCTCTAAAATATCCTGCACAAGAAAGCACAGGTCAGAGGTACCGGGGGTTTGGCCCCGGAAAAAACCCTCCGACGCTCAAGTCAGTTTGGGCCATATCTCACTGAGATTATAATTTAAATGGTGAGTTAAGGGTTTCTCACAGTATGAGCCGAAGAGCAAAGTGTATGAATTTGCTTTAGGGTATGAATGTTTGAAATCCGGATCCTCTTCTTTGTCTTGGTTGGCTTGCTTTTGTAGACCTTTTTCCCGTCTTTAGTCCCGGATAGTGGATTGTGGATAGGACGTTTACTTGGGGCAGAAAGCCTAAGGCGCCGTAGGTCTGCTGATGTGATCAGTAGTCTGACTGATGTGACTAATAGGCCGGCCTGGTTGATGTAACTAGTAGGCCGGCTGTTGTGACCTTGGCGTGTTCAGAAAGAATAACCAACTGTAGTTACTATATTTGAATTGAACTTCTGTTGGATGGTCCCACAAGGTAATATCATTCTTGGTTCCTTTGCTGAAGTGCTCAAGCGAACTCTGCTGAAGTGCAAGATCAAGTCTTGCTGAAGTGCATGACTAGGTCTTGCCCAGCTGAAGTGGCCTGAGGTGCAAACCTTGGCATATTCTTCGATGTTATAAGGGCGTCATGATGCCCCGCTGAGGTGCAGCCGAGGCTAAACAGCCATGCTTGGGCGCTACTTTGCTGAACTATAATACTTCGAGTGCTGAGCTGCTAGAGTTAAACCGTTGACTGTTGACTAACAGATGATTTAATTATGGTTTATCATTTGCCCCCAGATTTTGTGTGGCTGAGCTGAACTGCGAAGGCGAACAAATCTTGTTTTAATGGACCCGTGACGTGGCAGACCTTCATCAATCGCGCGGTTATCCTTTTACTTGCGCAGTAATTCCTGCTTTAAATGTAAGCGCCAACTCCGCCACCTTATCATTACTTTTTCGGCGGTTTCATTCCCCGAGGGAAGGAAATGCGTGAACCTTTGCCTCTTCATATTTCAAACGAAAAGGTGCAACCTTTCTCTTTCTCTCACTTATAAATAGAGACAATTTTTCCAATTCATTCTTTTCTTCTTCCTTTATTCATTTGATTATTTTGCTGCGCCGTTGCATCATTATCCTTCCTCTTCTTCGAAGCCTTACTCCGACCTTACTCCAGCTCTTCCAACTTATGTCTTCAATCTTTTGTAAGCTCTTCTTACTCATGGATTCTTCTTCTTTTACCTCGAAATCCATGGTGCCTTCTTCTTTGGTGCATAACTCAATGTTCACCTTGAAAGCCACCGACTTCACTGAGCTATGTCAGCTTTATAATGTTGACAGGAGTACTTTTGCTCCCATTCTTTCCCTTCCTCATCAAACTGCTAATGACCCTCCAACCAGCTACGAAGCAGTTTATGAGGAGTATTTTAGAACTGGCTTCAATTTACCCATTACGGCTCCCTTACTCCAAATACTGTTCTGTTACAAATTTAGGCTTCCCAGATAACGCCTAGTGGGCTGAGGGCTATTCTTAGTTATCTGCTTTACCTAAGAGCATATGAGAAGAACTTCTCATTTGTAGTTTTTAGGGAGGTATTTGTATGTAATCAGGAGGGTAGTTGGTATAGTTTTGATAGGAGATCTCAGAGTAGTGGAGGGTCTTTTGTCATAAACCTTCCCTCCTCTTTCAAAGATTGGAGGGGGAATTTCTTTTTTGTTAAGAGTGTAGGATTACCTGAAGGAATCCCTTGGAACACTGGTAATGTAAATAACAGAAGGCCAAGTGAACAATTTCGCAATCATGCCTCTCAATTGTTACTTTTGCCTCGAGTCGTAGATTGGAAGAGAGTTAATAGGCAGATTGTAGAGATTGCTGACCTGGAACATTTGTGGCCGGAATATAGTTTTCGACCTCTTGTTCCTCTTGCTTTGTGGATAGTTCGGGGTATATGGCAATATTTTTGAAAATCTTTGACTGATTTTGGTATTACACCTGTGTTTTGACTGTTTTGTTCCTTGAAGTTTGCAGAAATCATGGTACGTGGGACCCTTGAGAGGATGAAGAACTTGGTCCCCAGGAAGAGAACGTGGTCAGAATGCCAACCTTCTACTTCAGAGCAAGCTTCTGCCAGCTCTTCATCTGAAGTGCAGACACGTCCAGGTAGAAGTTTTGCCCTACACTAGTCTTGGACATGTTTGATTCCTATGTAATCATTTGGATACTTTTCCTTTTCAGTCGAAACTTCTGATAATCCTCCCCAAGCCGAAGTCCAGGTTCCTGTTTTAAACTCAGCCCAACCTGGGGACGGGAGTGGGGGAATTGATGCCCCCATTTCAATTCCTTCACCTCCTGCTGCTGAAGAGGAAAATGTACCTCCTCCAGGTTGGGTTGCTGATGAGGTTGTGCCTTCCTTCGATCTTTTAAGAGAGGCCCCCGAGGTAAATGCTTCCGGGGAAGGGCCTTCTGGAGTGAAAACATTGGAGGGAGAGCCCCTCAAAAGGAATAATTTTGAAGGGGAAACTTCCGGGGTGAACGCACCTGAAGGAGAGTCCTCTGCAAAGAATACAACGGAGGGGGAGCCCTCTTCCCGATCTCAACGGGGCAAAAGGACGATAGAGTTTAGCTTTAACAATTCTGCCGAAGATCCTGAAATAGCTAGGAAATTGACAGAAATGTCAATACTTCCTAAGGATTGGCAGATGTATGACAGTCTAGACTGGAGTACTGCCTTCAACTCATTTGCGAAGAATATGGCCCTGGTATGACTTCCCTCTACTTTCTATCTTTCCACTTGATCCTTCATGCTTTTCTTAACCAGTTTGACTTTTGCAGTATCGGGTCCAAGAATTTAACATTCTTAGACGAGCTGAAGAGCTCCATTCCAGATTTTTCAAACTCTCTGAGACCAATGCCCACCTCAAAAAGGCCTATGATGAGTTAGCTGAGGTGGCAAAGCCTAACAGCACAAAGTTGTCTGGGCTGGAGGCTGAGGTGAGCAGTCTGAAGTCTCAAGTTGCCATACTCACTGAAGACAATTCCAGGCTTTAGATGGCAAAGCAGGATTCAGATTCCAAATTGGCCTCACTTATGGAGGAGAACTCCAGACTTTAAGCTGAGAAATAGGATTCTGACGCTAAGCTGGCCGATGTCAAATCCCAAGTGTTTGAGCTGAAGGAAACGTTGGCCAGCATTGAGTTAGTATCTTCCAAAGCTCAGGCTGAACTGGAGTTATACCAAAAGGAACTCAGTACTTTTGATCAAGTGTTATCCAACAGCAAGGCTGAGCTAAGCCAGCAACTGGAGGCAGAGAGAAAGAATAAGGCTGATCTCCTCCAGCAATTCGAACTTCAAGCTGAGGAGATAAGGAAGAACACCGTTGCTGAGTTCAGATAGTCTGAGCTTTTTACCGGAAACTTTTTGAAGATTCAAGGCTCAGTAATTGCTGTTGGGCAAACTTGAGAAATTGATGCTTGTTCGGAGGTCTGCCCCAGCCTGGACAAGAATCATCCTCGAATTGCCAAGCTGTATAACCCTGAGGCTGAGAATCTTCTTGAAAACCAAATTGCTCAGTTCCAAAGTGGGGTTGATCTTAGAGAGGATGAAGAAATTGTAAAGTAGAATAGGATTTTTTCTGTAAATAGTTGTAGTTGTAATAGACTTTGTACTTGATGAAAATATATTTTTCTCAACTCTTGCTCTTCAGCTTCTTTCAGTTTCTTTAATTGTCTCTATCTTCGGCATGTGAAGTTTTGCTTTGTCTCAATAGTGAATGCTAATATTTGTCTTCGGCTCTACGAAGTTTTACTTGCTCTTTGTTAACAATTTGCAAGTATTCGTCTTCAGCTTAAGAAACTTTACTTGCTCTATTTTGATAGTTTGCAAGTATTTGTCTTTAGCTTTGCCAAAAGAGTATCTTTCGTATGCTGATTCCTTGCACAAGTACTAAGCTTCAGCTTTCATCCTTGGCTCTTCGACTCTGTTGTGCCTTAATGAATTTTAAGATCTGGGAAAACCTTTATCAACCCTTTCAGCTTTGCTGAGTTAGAATATAGGTAAACTTATCCCGTTGTTGAGATTTGCTCAACCTTTCAGTCCTGCTGAGGTGAAGATATAGGGAACTTATCCCGCTGTTGATACCTGCTCAACCTCTCAGTCCTGCTGAGGTGAAAATATAGGGAACTTATCCCATTGTTGAGACCTGCTCAACTTCTCAGTCTTGCTGAGGTGAAGATATAGGGAACTTATCTCATTGTTGAGACCTGCTCAACCTCTCAGTCCTGCTGAGTTAGAATATCAGGAAACCTGTCCCATTTTGTTGAGGCCTGCTCAACCTCTCAGAACTGCTGAGTTAGAATACGAAGAAACCTGTCCCATTTTGTTGAGACCTGCTCAACCTCTTAGACCTGCTGAGTTAGAATAACGGGAAACCTATCCCATTTTGTTGAGACCTGCTCAACCTCTCAGACCTGCTGAGTTAGAATACCGGAAAACCTGTCCCATTTTGTTGAGACCTGCTCAACCTCTCAGACCTGCTGAGTTAGAATACAGGGAAACCTGTCCTATTTTGTTGAGACCTGCTCAACCTCTCAGTCCTGCTGAGTTAGAATACCGGGAAACCTGTCCCATTTTGTTGAGACCTGCTCAACCTCTCACACCTGCTGAGTTAGAATACCAGGAAACCTGTCCTATTTTGTTGAGACCTGCTCAACCTCTCACACCTGTTGAGTTAGAATACCGGGAAACCTGTCCTATTTTGTTGAGACCTGCTCAACCTCTCAGACCTGCTGAGTTAGAATATCGAGAAACCTGTCCCATTTTGTTGAGACCTGCTCAACCTCTCAGACCTGCTGAGTTAGAATACCAGGAAACCTGTCCCATTTTGTTGAGACCTGCTCAACCTCTCAGACCTTCTAAGTTAGAATATCGGGAAACCTGTCCCATTTTGTTGAGATATGCCCCCATTTTCGTTGTGAGTTATAGAGAGGCATAATTTATTACCCCATGCACCATATGGTGACTTAACTTTCCTGGCTGAATGCCAAATAAGAATACCCAATTGAATATAAGAAATTGATCCCTTGATAACATAAGGCTGAGCCAGAAGATATGGGATGAGCCCAAGAAGAAATAAACCATGATTCGATTGAATCAGGGACTGTTGCCATTATGTCAGCCTTATATGCTCAGGAACCGTAACCCCCTTTCATCAGGATCTGAATCCTCATCACTTAGAAAGCCTTGATGAGACCCGGGTTTACAACTCTCATCTGGAGGGGGTTCACCAAAGTCTAGCCTGTTGTGGAGCCTAGACCTCGGATTATAAAAACGTTGCAGGTGACCTAACTCAATAAGACGCCCAATCTCTTGCCCGAACTGCCTACAATCTTCTGTATCATGACCAATATCATGATGATAAAGGCAGCACAGTCGATGGTTTCTTTTGTGGACTGGTCCAGCCAGGGGCTGGGGTTCTTTTGCCAGAGATTTTTTCCTCATGTAGGAAAGGATATGGGCTTTTGAAGCCAGTAGATAGTTCCTTTCCTTTCCTCGGTCTCCTAACCGAATCTTGACAGAGCACCTTTCCTGCAACGGTGCTTTGTCATTATTGTCAACTTTTTTGTCATGTTTGAAAGGCAAGGAGGCTTTCTGAGTACATTTTAAGTTCTGGTGGCTAGATTTTTGCCCTGAACGCCTCGCCCCAGCCATAAATTCATCCTGATGCCTGGGATAATAGCCAGGCCGAGTGGGAGAATACTCCATGAGTTTCAGTGGGTGAGAGTTACTGGAATGGGACACACTGGACTTTGCTACAGAGGCCTTCCCCTTCATCTCCCTCACTACAGCTTGGAAGACCTCTTGGTTTTGAGCCACATAGCGAATGGCCCGCATGTGCTCTTCATATGTGAAGGCAATGGTGGGAGTTGAGGATTCTCCCGGCTCCGTAGAGCATTGATCAGTTTGTCGCTGAGAAGTCCTTTGGCTCCTCCTGGATGTCATGGGTTGCTTGGACCCTTGATCATCTTTTTTACTCATCTTTCTCTCAATAGCTTCCTAAGGTGATTAGAAAAACTCTGAGTAACCGTTAGAAAAGCTTTGAGCAGCTGTTTTTTGGGTTAAAGGACTAAGGGGGCCCTTCCTCTATCGCCAAATGATGAAGCCGGATCTTCACCAAGGGTCTAGACGACCTCAAATTAGCTCCGTCAGTTAACTTGAAGAGTCGTTAACTGGGATCGAAAGTTTGTAGCTGGAATATCCTCTAAAATATCCTACACAAGAAAGCACAGGTCAGAGGTCCCGGGAGGTTGGCCCCGGAAAAAAACCCTCCGACGCTCAAGTCAGTTTGGGCCATGTCTCACTGAGATTATAATTTAAATGGTGAGTTAAGAGTTTCTCACAGTATGAGCCGAAGAGCAAAGTGTATGAACTTTAGGGTATGAATGTT
Source organism: Eustoma russellianum (assembly GCA_036186865.1). NCBI lineage: Eukaryota > Viridiplantae > Streptophyta > Magnoliopsida > Gentianales > Gentianaceae > Eustoma > Eustoma russellianum. Next base: position 26,933,758 of record AP025071.1, on the reverse strand, counting down.
TGAAATCCGGATCCTCTTCTTTGTCTTGGTTGGCTTGCTTTTGTAAACCTTTTTCCCGCCTTTAGTACCGGATAGTGGATTGTGGATAGGACGTTTACTTGGGGCGGAAAGCCTAAGGCGCCGTAGGTCTGCTGATGTGATCAGTAGTCTGACTGATGTGACTAATAGGCCGGCCTGGTTGATGTAACTAGTAGGCCGGCTGTTGTGACCTTGGCGTGTTCAGAAAGAATAACCAACTGTAGTTACTATATTTGAATTGCACTTCTGTTGGATGGTCCCACAAGGTAATATCATTCTTGGTTCCTTTGCTGAAGTGCTCAAGCGAACTCTGCTGAAGTGCAAGATCAAGTCTTGCCGAAGTGTATGACTAGGTCTTGCCCAGCTGAAGTGGCCTGAGGTGCCGCACTGGGATATAAACTGAAGTTGGTGCCGAGGTGCAAACCTTGGCATATTCTTCGATGTTATAAGGGCGTCATGATGCCCTCCTGAGGTGCAGCCAAGGCTAAACAGCCATGCTTGGGCGCTGCACTGCTGAACTGCAGTACTTCGAGTGCTGAGCTGCTAGAGTTAAACCGTTGACTGTTGACTAACAGATGATTTAATTATGGTTTATGACATAGTATAGTTTAACCAATTATAATCTTCCGAATGTTAAACCAACTAACGAATTATCGCCTCTTTATATTGAATTTGAAAGGACCTCCAAAGCTAAATCTGCTGGAAATTCATATCCAAAAACCGTGCTGTAATCATCCATACCTTCACTTGTAAATTTTGGTATTCTCCTTATTCCTTCATAGTCTTCTCTAGCTGTTAGCAACTCCAAAACCTTCATTAGACAAAATTTCACGTAAAACGTTAGTAAGCTGAATTCTATAGAATTTATAAAATAGGGATGTTTAACAATCAAACTGTCGAGTTTAGTTCGTGTTCAGTTCGAGTTTATTCGCTAATTCTATTTGAACGAGTTAGGTTCAAACACCTAATTAGATTCATTTATATGAACAAGCTGAGCAAAATGCAAACAGTTCAGCTTGTTTAAGGAGTTGTCACACTATCGAGCTAAACTCGAATATGTTTTTAGGCTCGACATATTAAACGAGTCAAATCAAACTGTTTGTTAATCAAACGAGTCTGTACTCAAAACCCATTTTTTTATCTCGGTTTGGCTCGCTAACCGTACATATTAGATGCAATTTCCATTATGGGTCATCGGAAAACAACCTCTGTGTGTTTCTAACACATGGATAGAATTGTGTACATCAGGCCTACCCATACCTCGCCATAGGCGGGAGCCTCTAAGGCAATGGGATAATGTTGTTGTTGTTGTATAGTTGACGATTGGAGAAGTAGAACACCCGAAATTAGCCAGCTGAGCAACACATTCAGTAGTAGGGCAAAAGCTTTGGGGAAATTAGACAAACTCTACAATAGTTTGTCAATCACAGACCACAATTATATGATGCCAATTACTCTTGAATACTCTTTAGTATCATATATTCTTTTATGACCTAACCAAAAAGTATTTAATTGTTTGTGAACATGATTTAATTGTTTATGAACTGACGACATCGTGTTGTATAACGGCTTAAGGTATGCCATATAGATAGAGTATAAGTTTTAAAGTATAATAGGAGGGGATCAATATTTGTACAACTAATGGTCCCCACCCCAACCTTTTTAAATTAGTAAATTGTAGAACTTCTACAGTTATTTGTATAACAAAACTAAAAGTTAGTCACATATTACATCTATATCTTGTATCATCAGCGTGAACTTCATTCACATTTTTTGTACGTACAAAAGTTCTTAGAAGTGTTTTCATTGTTTATCGATATCATTCTATTTACATATACTGTCCATATGTACAGTCTTGTAATAAAATTACAACAGTCGAGCAAAAAAAAATCCACCATTAAGTCATTGAATTTTCCGTTAGGTATTGCAAATTTGTAATAAAAGTGCAAACATATATATAACTATTTTCAATGTAACAAAGTACGTGGGCTTAGTTTGTCAAAGATGTTGATGGAGATACTAGCGGCAATCCGAGGTGTGAATTGAGAAAAACTAAGTCTGCACCATCAAATCACAGTTGCAATGGATAATTAAAACAGTTAATTGCTACGTTGAGTTGTAAGTGGAACGTGGAGGTATCAAGAATGGGGTGAACCCGTGGATTTCGGAAGAGAAGTCAGCTTCTTCGTTGACATGGTGCTGGCAGAAAAGGGGAAGAAGAAAGATTCACGGGAGAGTGTTTAAAACGTGTAAAATGACGACTTTACCCTTATTGTTGTAATAATAACTGGAGCTATTAGAATGTGACAAAACTTACCAAATGTTGAACACAAAATTGAATTGAGTCAAGAGAGAACGAAAGCAAGGCTGAAAAATGGAGAAGGAATTGAGGGTATTTCTTGGTAACCGTTGAATCTGCACAATTGTGCAGTTGGAGTTCGTTATATACAGATATTGCAGCACGAAGCAAGAAAAACAACAGATTTTACAATTTTGCCATTCAAGCCACAGTTAACTACTTTATTAACACAAGGACATTTTCGTAATTTCACACCATTTAAATGTTTCCCGCTCTACTTCACCTTCTTCCTCCTTCTGAACTCCTTCTGTTGTCCTTCAACCTTGCAACCCACCTAATCCACACGTGACAACTCAATTACTCCTGATCTTGATTGTGATCTAACGGTGCTCAGCTATACTATGCTTCCTGAGCCGAATTACGTTTCTTAACGCTCATGTTTGCCAGATTGCTGTTGTACTTCTCCTTCACTCCCAATCATCTTTCTACTGTCATTCACAACTTCGATACCTTTAACACCTCCCCCCAATCCTGACTGGTTGAATACATTGCAGACTCCCAATGCTTCAGTCAGGATGCTTAAACTTTTAGAATCTAATGCCTTTGTAAATACGTCCGCTAATTGGAGGTCTATTCTAATGGGCATAGGCTTAATCACTCCATCCTGAAATTTGTCTCTCACAATGTCACAATCAATTTCTATGTGCTTGGTTCTTTCATGAAACACCGAATTTTTCACAATGTAAATAGCACTCCTATTATCACAAAACACTTCCACTGGATCTGAGTGCATCACCTGCAAATCTTTCAATAAGTAGGGTATCCATTGAACCTCACATGTTGCTGAGGCAAGAACTCAATATTCAGCTTCAGATGAAGATCTAGAAACTGTAGTTTGTTTCTTAGCCTTCCAAGAGATCAATGCACCTCAACCAGTCACTGACCTCCTACTCTCTACACAGCCACCCCAGTCCGAATTTGAGAAAGGCTTTCAGCTTAAGTGACCCTCTACTAGGGAAAAACAGTCCCTGTCCTGGGGCTCCCTTAAGGCATCTCAGCAATCTCTGGGCTAACTTCCAATGCATCTGTGTATGTGTATCCAGAAACTGACTCAGTTGTTGCACAATGTAGCTGATGTCAGGTCTTGTGATTGTCAAATATAGTAGCTTACCAATTAATCTCCTGTAGCTGGACACGTCTTCAAAAGCTGGAGAGTCATTGTGTGACAATTTTAAATTTTGTTCGATGGGAGTACTAGCAGTTCTGGAGGCCAGATGTCCAGTGTCTTCTAACTCAAGGGTATACTTTTTTTTGACATATCATCAACCCTCCCTGAGACCTGGCTACCTCAAGATCTAAGAAGTACCTCAATTCATCTAGGTTCTTAATCTGGAAAGTAGAGTGAAGACTGACCTTGAGGTGATGAATGGCTTCCAAAGAATCACTTTCTACCACAATATTATCCACATAAACCAGAAGAACTAAGAAAGTATTTCTCTGCTGTTTGGTAAACATGGTATAGTCATTCCTAGATTGAACATAGCCTTCAGATAGAAGAAATGAGGTGAGCTTGGCATTCCGCTGCCTGCTGACTTGCTTAAGTCCATACAGTGATTTGGTAAGCTTCACACAGTGCTTGGAGATGCAGAGAAACCTTATGGTGGAGTCATGTAAATGTCTTGATCCAAGTCCCCATGAAGGAATGCGTTGTTGACATCCAACTGGTGAATAAACCATCCCTTAATGGCTGCCAGAGCCAGAGCCAGCACCAGCCTTACAGTGGTATTTTGGCCACATGAGAAAAGGTGTCTCCATAATCAACACCTACCTGCTGAGTGTAACCCTTAGCCACCAACCTAGCTTTGTATCTCTCAATGGATATATCTGCCTTTCTCTTGAGCTTATAGACCCACCTATAGCCAATAGCTTTCTTTCCAGGTGGTAAGGTTGTGAGAGTCCAGGTGGGATTGGTCTCCAAAGCAGCTAACTCCAAGGACGTAGTCTGCTGCCAGTGCACTGAACTAGCTTCCTGTTGATAAGACTGAGGCTCTTGCTGCAAACTAATATTAAGAACATATCTTCTGAATTTAGGAGCTAACTGAGAGGGTAGGACACTTATGATGCAGCAGATGATGCAATGGCAGATGATGCAGTAGTATGGTATACACTGTCAGAGGTCCACTGTAGGGTCCAGAGTATGCTAGAGTTGTATTTCTATTTGCTCGCATTCCAAGAACAGAAACTAAACTTTGATCTAAGATGAATCGAACCCTTTAGGTTACAGCATGTGTGGCCAAAGAACAATCCGTTGAAAGCACCTCCTATTTCTTAAACAACAGAGATAGCAGTGGATGTGATGTTTTAACTGCATCATTTGCATAACATAACATTATCCGATACTTGTAGTTGTTTCCTTAGTGCTTTTAGCCACATATTTCATTAGTTTTAGAGAGTAACAGGTATGACGATCATAAAAATAATTGATCCCAATAATATTGCCTACCCCCGAAATATTTTGGACAAGTTTTGATACTCGGATACCAAATACTCGGATATTTTACTTGTAGAAATATTGTACACAAATTTAAGGAACAGGATCTGAAAATTATTAAATTTTTGAGTCATTATTCAAACTTTTGGGCTGTTGTGACTTTCTTAATCCTTTATTATTACTTTTTATAATTACCTTTGACTGTTTTTTTTCCTTCTAGTACTTCACATTTTTTAAGAAAATAAGAGTTAATATGGTGGACAAGATTTCATGTGATATCGCAGTTCTGGATTGTAACATTGAAGGAAAAGTTGAAATCTCTTACTCTGGAGGCTTCACCGTCCCAGCCCTAAGGAGCATGTGTCGAGGATGTAAATCAAGAGCGCAGCGGCCTCTTAGGTTGGGTGAGATCTTACGTAGTTACCCACACAAGGTGTCCCCACCAAGGAGCATGTGTGGAGGATGTAAATCAGGAGCCCAGCGGCCTTTTAGGTTGGTGAGATCTTACGAAGTTACCCACACAAGGTGTCTCCCCACAAACCAGGCCTTCGGCCAAGTTTGTGGAACAACCACACTGTGCGCGTCCATAGATTCGAACTCTTGACTTCTTGAAGCAAATCCCAACCCGAGTACCAAATAGACTATGTCCTAGAGGTGTTATTGATTGTAACCTGTTTAGCTGGGGTTTAGTCACGTACATGTTACAGGTCACCTAAATTCAGTACATGTGTTCATTGAGGACGAATAGTACATTAGGAACACGGCAACGATTGTAAAAAAGATATCATCCTATTTATAATAGATGACTCTAAAATCTGTGGTCATACATCCGATCTCTCCTAACCCACCATAGACGGGAGCCTCTAAAGTAATAGGATAATTGTTGGAAATATTTGGATGAAGAAGAATCCAACCAAGATCTTTGAATTAAGGAATCAAGATATGGATAAAGATACATAAAATCAAGATCTTTGACGAACAGAGATTTGTAGATTGAAATCAAATCTTGGAAGTTGACTTTGTTACCATAGATAGGGACTCTTGTGTATTATATATTGTAAGCATTGTACTATGGCAAGATCAATAAAAAAGAACAATTTTTTTCGTTCATAGCTCCTCTTTTAACATGTTATTAGAGCATTGATCCAAAAGACTCAGAAAATTCATCACAGTCAAAATAAAAAAATATCTGTTCGATTGTTCTCAGGACTTAGCGAAACTTCACAGTCCTGTTCCTCTCACAACCAAAAAACCAAAACCACGTATAGTGCCTGTTAAACCATGTCTGGTGAAAGCTCTGAAACCCAGACTGGCCAGAGCTTGCCTGATGACCTCACAACCCAGTTGGCAAAGCTCCTCCACCAAAACCTCGGTACACAGGCTCTCAACACAAACTCAGAGACCCTTACTATAGGGGTCAAGTTAAATGGAGATAACTATTCACTGTGGGCTGCTCTCATCCAAAAAGCTATTGGAGGCAGAGGAAGAAGTTCTCATCTCACGGGCGTTCCACCACCTCTATCAGAAAAAGACTCGGCATATGGAGGTTGAGTACAAAATGATGAGTGCGTTTTTACCTGGCTGATTTAGAATATTGAACCAGCTTTGGTAACTAACGTATCTCAGTACCCAACGTCAAAATCTTTGTGGGATGGACTGATGATAACGTATGGGTCAGGCACGGATTCCCTCCAAGTGTTCGACCTGCACAAGAAGGCAAACACTCTTCGACAGGGAACCCATACCAAGATTTGTGGAATAAATTTTAGACTCTATGGATGACCATAGATATAAAAGACCCAAATCCAATGACAGAATCAGGAGACATTCGCATATATAACCTGAAAATACAAGAACAGCGTCTGTTCCAGTTTTTAAGTGCAGTAGACGAAAAGTTTGAAACAATCAAGTGCGAAATACTAAAACGTGAGCCCCTTCCTTTTGTGGAAGTGGCTTATGGGATGATTCGAAGGGAAGAATCAAGGATGCAGATCCTTAGATCTAACCCCTTAGAGGATACTCACTCATCACTGGGGTTTGGATTGGCTACTCGGACCGACAACTCCAAAGGATGGACAGACAGACAACACAGGCGCTCAGAGACCTCATCATGCCAAGGGGAGGATAAATCCAACCTAAAGAGCTCCCACTGTGGGAAAAGGAAACATACCAAGGAAAGTTGTTTCTTCCTGGTAGGTTTTCCAGATTGGTGGAATACCAAAAACCCATCAGGAGGAACAATGGTTGGAAGAGGGGCAGCATCCATGGGCATCCAAATGATCACCTGCATAGGCTCAGTAGAGAGTAAGGAAAACATCGGCCCAGTGAATGGAGAAGTGGGTGGAGGAGTGAAAGCAACCGTGGAAAAACCAAGAGATGCATTAATGGAGGAAGTCTCTAGAATGAGAGAGAAGGAAGCAGCAACCGTATAGGATCTTCAAGGCACCACTAGAAGGTGGGGGTTGAATAGTGGGTGCGAAAAATGTGGTTTTTAAACTTGTTCTAAACCAAAAACCCAAATTCTGCAAGGCACCACCAGAAAGGGGGGTTGAATAGTGGGTGCGGAAAATATGGTTTTTAAAATTGTCCTAAACCAAAAACCCAACTTCTGAAAACAGTTTCTGTTTTCAGGACCAGTTTTAAAACGTTTTGAAAACTAGATTGCAGGTCTTCAAAAATTCTGAAATTTGGAGAGAGTTTAGCCTCAGATGTTTTGAGTATCTCCTAAAAATTTCAGATCAAAATTCAACCTCTAACCCCTTGAAAAATCGTTGGTAGTCAGACTGCGCAAATCTGCCAGAACTGGTAGTCTGTTTTGAAAAATTAATTTCTATTTGTACTTAACTCCAAATGCTCTGAAAATTTAATGACTAACCCTTTATTAGTTATATTTAAATGGTTTGAAACAGTTTTGAAAAATTCTTTTGGAAAGTTAGTCAAATACGATCAAAGTCTCAACCTTTGCAAGCCTGAAAATCAGACTGCACTAGTCTCAGAACTTTGGATGTTTGAATGACTTATACTTGTCCAAAAGTGTTGAAACTTGCGCCAAAAGAACCTTAAGACGTGAGGCTATGACTCTGAAAAGTTTCGAGATTTTTGAAATTCGTTTACTATTTTTACCAACGTGATTAAAAACAATAAACAGTGTTGAAACTGAAAGTAAGTGCTGAAAGTAAATAACACCAGGAATTTTATACTGGTTCGGTTGTAAACAACCTTCTCCAGTCTTCGAGGACACCTTCCTCGGTTAGAACTAATCACACAACACAAAGAACACCTTACCACAGGGTTGATGGAGTTACACACCAACTCTAACCCTTTACAAACCTTGTATGAGAATACAATGAACACGAACACCACCACCTTGCAAGTGCAAGATTGATCACACCTTGATCAATCTTTTACAACAACAATGAAAAGAATATATGGTGGTCTATATGAAGCCTATTCAAGTATATGAATATAAGTACAATAGGCTTTTAAAGAGAAGAAAGAAAGAAGGTGTAGAAAGAGAGACTAGAAAACGATTTCAATCTTGTATGCTTGTAAGACTTGTGTTGTATTTTGTCTTGCTCTCTTCTTTCCTTTTATCATTGTGGCCGCCCCCCTTTGATGCCATTCTCCTCTTGAAAATTATCTTCTAAGTCCTTGGAAGAGTGTATTGCATCATTGTGACATGTCTTTGCTTACTTGGCATCTCCTCATTGGATGATCATTAAGCTCTTGCTTACATGGCACTCATTGATTGGATGAATCTTGTCATCACTTGATGACTAGATAGATCTGAAATTAAACCTCAAAAGCATGTGCCAATTAGCCATAAACTTATTACCATAAGTCACAAGATCATCCCACAAAATTAGAAAGACAACATTCTTCACCTTGCCATGAAAAAATCGGCCATACCAACTTTTGCACATGTTGAAATTTCAGCATGTGTAACATTTACATTTCATTCAAAATATTGCCGAGTTTACTTTGATTTAATCCTTGAAATTAAAGAAGAATTCAATCACCATTTAGTACACAATATTTTCATCAATTTTGGAATAAAAATTAATCACCAATAGAGCCTAATTTTCGGCCAACATACATTACACACATGCTGAAATTTTCACCATGTGTGATATTCAAAGATATCACCATTTTAATTCCATATTATATTCAAAATACTTCCATATCTCCCAAATAATTCACTTAATTCAAGAAGTAAAATATGCCTCATAAAGTGATAAAAATCGGCCAGCCTAGACTACACATGCTGAATTTTCAGCATGTGTAACAAATGTGACAAAGTTTGAAATGTTACCTTGTATAGCTCCTTTCTTTTTGTCACCAACATTGTATGCTTCATTCTTTGACGAATCAAGTTTCCAACAAGGCTCCACATAAGCTCCAACATAGCTGGTTTAGGCGTGTGAAATGATTTGTGCATGTGCTGAAATTTATTTTTGCCAACTTTGTAAAATAGTGCACATTTAATTATACACACATGGTATATTCCAATCAGCCCTTAATTGAATTTTCTAGACCACTTTGAGATGTATGAAATATGTAAAAAGTGTCTAGATACATGTTATATTCCATGCCAAAAATGTTCCATGTCTCGTGTACGTAGAAAAACGAATTTTCGACGTTTATCGATTACCCGATTTTTCTCTAATTAAATTCAAATTTTTTGCACATGTTATATACATATTATGTTACAAATAATATACATAAATTAAACTTTAATATTCATCACTTAGGCTGATCTTAAAGTGGCGCCCAAAACATGTGTCAAAATAGAAATTGGAATTTTCACAATTTGGCCTTAATTGAGGGTGATTTGTGTGTATCAACATGGAATGATTTTATGGCTGCACATACCATGTAAGCCACGAAATTTGTGGCCATTTTTGAAGTGTATGGGCTGGCCATCTATTTATGGCAAGTGCGTGATACGTTGGCAAAGTTTCGGTATTCGCCCGATACGATAATTTTCGGTTTAGAACCTTTTAACGTGTCGTGATAAATTTGTCATCACCATGACTTATATCATATGATATAAGACCTCAATATACTCATAAATATGAGTTAAGTATAATGGTATGACGTTAACGTATGTAAAATATATAACGTGTCGGTAGTACGTTGGAATATATGTGTATGTGCATTTTTTTTAAAAAATCCGAATATATATATATATATATATATATATATATAAATGGCGTGTGTATGTGTGGAGAGGGAGTGGAGAACTTTCCTTTCTTCAACTTGATGTCTTTGTGCCTTTTCCAAATATGGCTTCCTTTAATGAACTACTTAGTTTAATTAACTAAGTACTTCACTTAATGAACTAGTTTAGTTCATTAATGGTGGCACTTGAAAATAGTTCAAACACAACAAATGTTTGCTATTTGATGTAAGCTTTAAAGGTTCATGGCTCGTTAGTATGACAACATTATATATGGACTATATAAGGCAAGTTTTATGCAACAACGTGTCATGTCATAAAATATGTCATGCATTTCTTTGTAATACATTATTTAAATCATGCATTTTGAAATCACTCAAACCCCCTTTTCTCTACAATCTCCCCCTTTTGATGATTTTCAAAATAACCTACATTCATGATTTAAATCTTATCACTCCCCCTTCAATCGTGCATAAATTCAAATTTTGAATTTCAAATTTCAAATCCGCTCCCCTTTGATTTATGCAATCAGTTTCTCTCTCCACCTTTAAATCATGCATTCTCTCCCCCTTTATTTTGGAAAGTCAATCAAAAATGCATGTAAATTTGGAAAGATAATCAAATCAAATCAGCAGAAATCATGCCTAATTTAGAACGAAGATTTTCGTACGTGGCTTGATTTAAGGCTTTAGTGAAGATATCCGCTACTTGTGCCTCTGTGCGTACTTGATCTATGACAATATCACCATTATTTAAGTGATCACGAAGAAAATGATATCGTACTTCTATATGCTTGGCCTTAGAGTGTAGCACGGGGTTCTTAGATAGGTTGATTGCACTCATACTATCACAATATATAGGAATTTTATTTACGGTAATTCCAAAATCCGAAAGTTGTTGTTTTATCCATAGCAATTGTGTGCAACAAAGACTAAGTGTCATGTACTCAGCTTCAGTAGTGGATAAAGCTACGCTTCCTTGCTTTTTAGAAAACCATGAAATAAGTGAGTTTCCTATAAATTGGCAAGTGCCACTCGTGCTTTTTCTATCTATTTTACATCCACCGTAATCTGCATCAGTATAGACATGTAAGTTAAATTCACAATCTTTATCATACCAAATGCCTAAGGTGGGTGTGTGCTTAATATAGCGGAATATTCTTTTACCGCATTATAGTGAGACACCTTAGGTTGACTTTGAAAACGTGCACACATACATACACTGAACATGATATCAGGCCTACTAGCAGTAAAATATAGTAAAGAACCAATCATAGATCTGTATAAGGCATTATCAAAATCCTTACCATGTTCATCTTTATCTAATTTAGTAGTGACACTCATAGGGGTGGGGGATGGTTTTAAATTCTCAAAATTGAACTTTTTAATCATACCATTTATATATTTAGCTTGACTTATGTGGATGCCTTTACTCGTTTGTTTAATCTGCAAGCCAAGAAAGTAGTTCAATTCGCCAACCATAGACATTTCAAATTCGGATTTTATGCATTTTTCAAAATCTTCAACGAGATTATGAGAAGTTGATCTGAAAATGATGTCATCAACGTAAATTTGAATAATAAGTAAATGCGATTTATCTTGTTTTAAAAATAAGGTACTATCTATAATGCCTCTTTTAAAACCATTTTCTAAAAGAAAAGTAGCAAAACGATCATACCATGCTCTAGGTGCTTGCTTTAGTCCGTATAGTGCCTTCTTTAGTTTGTACACGTGATCGGGATGTTTCAAACCTTCAAAACCGGGTGGTTGTTTCACGTATACCTCTTTTTGTATAAATCCATTTAAGAATGCACTTTTTACGTCCATTTGATAAAGTTTAAAATCTTTCATGCAAGCAATGGCAAGTAAAAGTCGTATAGCTTCTAAAAGTGCTACGGGTGCAAATGTTTCATCATAATCAATTCCTTCTTCTTGATTATAGACTTGTGCTACAAGTCTAGCTTTATTTCTAACAACTTTTCCTTATTTATTCATTTTATTTCTAAACACCCACTTTGTGTCTATTATGGTCTTATCTTGTGGTCGTGACACTAAATCTCATACGTCATTTCTAACAAATTGATTAAGTTCGTCATGCATAGCATCAATCCAAGAAGAATCACTCAAAGCATCATGCACATTTTTAGGTTCAATTTCGGAAATCATAGCATGAAATTGATTTATTTCATCCGGATTTATTCTTCTACGTAGTCGCACACCGTGAGTGATATCACCTATAATGAGATCATGTGGGTGATCTTTATGCCATCTTGGTTGATTATTTTCTACGTTCTCATGCATTTCTAGGTGATCGTGTATTTCTAAATGATCATGCATTTCTAGTGTATCATGCATATCATGCATATCAAACGTGCCATCATCATCATTCAACCCGAGTTTCAATTCAAAATCATCATCATATTCTTTATCTTTATCAATCTCACCAAATTCATTAAACTTCATATGAATAGATTCTATAATTTGTCTAGTGAGAGGATCATAACACCTATATACTTTTGAATTCACAGAATATCCAACAAAGATGCATTCAATTGATTTAGATTCAAATTTATCCAAATTGTCTATTGTATTTAAAACAAAGCATTTGCATCCAAACACACGAAAATAGTCAATTTTAGGCATGCGATCATTTAATATCTCATAATGCGTCTTATTTATTTTCTTTCTAATGGACAAGCGATTTACTATGTAGCATGCACAGTTTACGGCTTCCGCCCACAAAAATCTAGGCAATTTATTTTCGCACAACATAGTTCTAGCAATTTCTTGTAATGTCATATTCTTTCTTTGGAGTTCTAGGTGGCGAAAACTCGTGTTTAATTCCTTTTTCCTCGCAAAATGAAATCATGTCCTTGTTTTTAAATTCACCGCCTCTATTGCTTCTTATCCTTTTCACACTGAAACCATATTGATTTTCAAGTTGTTTTATTAGTTTCGCGATTTCAATAGCACTATCATCCTTATGTGCAAGAAAGAAAGTCCAAGTATAACGAGAAAAATCATCAACAATCACACAAGCATAGTGACGTCCACCAAGACTCGTAGTGCGACTAGGACCAAACAAATCAATGTGTAATAATTCTAAAACTCTAGTCGTGCTTATTTCATTCTTAGGTTTAAGTGACTCGCGTGTTTGTTTGCCTTTTATGCAAGATTCACAAAACTGAAAGTTGTCTAAATCAAGTGTAGGCAATCCTCGTATTAGGTTCTTTCATTGGATTTTTTCTAGTGTAGAAATGCCAATATGTCCTAAACGTCTATGCCACAAATTTACGTCAGGTTCATTTGGCATGAAGCACTTAACCTTAGCGTCTAACATATCATCCATAGAAAGTGTAAAGATGTTTCCTTCCCGTTTTCTTTTTAAAACTGTTTTTCTATTTTTATTTATTATATTACAGTATGGGTGAGTAAAGCACACATCGAAACCATTATCAATAAATTGTGAAATGCTAAGAAGATTATAAGATAAGTTGCTTACCAAAAAGACGTTGGAGATTTGAAGGGTGCTTGGGTTTCCAATTGTAACTTTTTCGATGATCTTGCCTTCATTGTTGTCTCCAAAGGTCACGGATCTGCCTTTTGTGACCTTCTTCAATCTCGTGAATAGACTTGGGTCACCCGTCATGTGCCTCGAGCAACCACTGTCAAGGAACCATTTGATTGATGTATCTTTTGATGTGTAGGTTCCCTGCAATGTACGAGAATGATTTAGGTACCCTTTTAATTTTGGGTCATTGCGAGTTAGTTATTCACCTCTTGGTAAAAGTACCTTTCGGTACCCATACTTGGGTGATCATTCTCGGTCTAGCAAATGGCAAGAATGTAGGTGAAGGTGCAATGTAGTAGACATATGGTGAATGCACTTTGGATCTTTGGCCAAGAACTCCTTTATACGCATTATATGTAGGACGTTTTTGATATGTCCTTGTGTTAGTGTGCGTAGTGTGTGATCTAGATAGATGAAATGAATGTCGTGTATGCATGACTTGTTTCTTCTTATATCTATATGGCACAAAATTGTATTTCTCATGATATGAAGAAGAAGTATGATGAGATGAGGGGAGATGGGATCTTTGCGTCATCTTAGACGCCGTATTTGATTTTGCAGTGTCTACTTTCTTAGACACTACAAACTTGGTTGGTTTAATGGATATTTCATTTGTTTCAATGTATCTTAATCCAGTTTTATCACTATCGTACTTTTGTGATAAAATAATACGATCTAGCATGTTAGATCCCATATCAAACTGTTTCATCATTTTCTCTAAGTCCGTATTCCTTGATTTCAAATTTGAAATCTCAAAAATCATTTCATTATTTTGCGTGGTCAATGATGAGATCTCTGTCTTTAATGCATTAATAATGCATGACGACTCTTCTTTTGAATCGTTTACTTAAGCGACAAGATTCTCATTAGAAGATTCTAACAGCTTCTTGTCTTTAATGAATCGCTTCTTTTCTTTCGCAAGAGTCTTAGTGAATTTATGCAATTCTAAGTACTGACTAAAAAGATCATCATTAGAAGGCTCAGAGTCAGATGATACCTCATTTGATGCTTTGGACACAAAGCATACTTGTGCAGTCTCCTCTTCTGTTTCAGTCTCGGAATCCGATGTATCACTCCAAGTGGAGGCTTTGAGAGCTCGTTTCCTTTGGTTAGGTTCTGAGACGAGTTTATTCTTGTTCCGATTCTTGTTAGGGTATTTGTTTGTTTGCTTGTCCTTATTAGGGCAGTCATATGATAGATGTCCAAGTTTACCACATTCATAACATTTAACATCCTTGTCGTTTGTCTTGTTCTTATTTCTTTTCGTCGAAGTGGCCTTAGTTTTATTTCTAAACGACTTTCTCATGAATTTTCTTAAGTCTTTAGCCAATAAAATTAAGTCATCGTTATCTGTTTCAGAATCACCATCATCTATGTGATCGGAAGAAGTAGAGACGTATTCATTTGATTTAAACGCAATAGCTTTACCTTGCTTTGATGATTCCGATTTCCTTATGCTGAGTTTGTTCTCATAAACCTTAAGTGATCCAATCAATTTTCCATCTTGATTGGCTTAGTTTCTTTGCTTTCTTCTATTGCCGTTACTTTAAGGTCCCACTCGGATGGAAGGCTTCGCAAGACCTTTTGTACCTTTTCCTGCATAGTAAAGCCTTTGCCAAGAGACTCAAGAGAATTGTAAATGTTAGTCAAGCGAAGATCCATATCAACGATGGATTCATTTGGCAATAATTTAAATGACTCGAGTGTGGACATGAGCATGTTGATCTTGGACTCTTTTACTTGACTAGTGCCTTCGTGTTTCATTTCAAGAATTCTCCACATTTTTTGAGCACTAGAACAATTTGAAACATAGCTAGATTCACTTTTACTTAGTCCATTTAGAAGTAATTGCATAGCCCTAGCGTTCATGCTCAGTTTCTTTTTATCCTCACTAATGTACTCTTACCTAGGCTTAACGACTTCTAGTGTGACTCCATCTGCAGTGGATAATTTTGATGGAACAAAAGGACCATCTTCTATAATTGACCAAAGATCAATATCAATTGCTATAAGGAAAAGTTTCATTCTTAACTTCCATTGAATGAAAGACTCACCGTCAAAGAGAGGAGGCCTTTGACTAGACATACCTTCTTGCTTGGTTTTGAAGTTTGTGGTTGCCATCTCACTTAGATCATTGGATCCTTTTGATGTGAGTGTTCATGCTCTCTGATACCACTTGTAGGATCTGCAAGGCACCACCAGAAAGGGGGGTTGAATAGTGGGTGCGGAAAATATGGTTTTTAAAATTGTCCTAAACCAAAAACCCAACTTCTGAAAACAGTTTCTGTTTTCAGGACCAGTTTTAAAACGTTTTGAAAACTAGATTGCAGGTCTTCAAAAATTCTGAAATTTGGAGAGAGTTTAGCCTCAGATGTTTTGAGTATCTCCTAAAAATTTCAGATCAAAATTCAACCTCTAACCCCTTGAAAAATCGTTGGTAGTCAGACTGCGCAAATCTGCCAGAACTGGTAGTCTGTTTTGAAAAATTAATTTCTATTTGTACTTAACTCCAAATGCTCTGAAAATTTAATGACTAACCCCTTATTAGTTATATTTAAATGGTTTGAAACAGTTTTGAAAAATTCTTTTGGAAATTTAGTCAAATACGATCAAAGTCTCAACCTTTGCAAGCCTGAAAATCAGACTGCACTAGTCTCAGAACTTTGGACGTTTGAATGACTTATACTTGTCCAAAAGGGTTAAAAATTGGGCCAAAAGAACCTTAAGACGTGAGGCTATGACTTTGGAATGTTTCGTGATTTTTGAAATTCGTTTACTAGTTTTACCAACGTGATTAAAAACAATAAAAAGTGCTGAAACTGAAAGTAAGTGCTGAAAGTAAATAACACCAGGAATTTTATACTGGTTCGGTTATAAACAACCTACTCCAGTCTTCGAGGATACCTTCCTCGGTTAGCACTAATCACACAACACAAAGAACCCCTTGTTGAGAAATATGTTTGGATAATTTTCAAAGTCATGATTTTAAGTGGCGAATACTTAAAAATGTCATACATGGTGTTATATGTGTAAAAGTTGAAAAAGTTGACATCGATCTCTCAGGTTGTTGCACATCGATCGATGTCTAGGGTTTTTAGAAATAATTTTCTAAAATGTGTTAAAATGATTGTTTTCATTTGTGTATGATTTATACATGTTCATTATGTGAATATTATGTGTTTTTGGTGATTATTATTGTCCTGTGACTAACATGCCTTGGAAGTTTCTACAACTTACCAAAAAGGGCAAAATTGGTATTTTGAGTTTTGTAGGAACATGATATGATGAAAATATTTCAAGGATGTATTCTTGTACTATTTATCATGACAAAATTGATATCATGAGTATTTATGACCATCCGGGTCATTTCTGGAGTTTTCTTACACCAGGGGTATTTTGGTCATTTTACCCCCAAGGGTATTTTTGGTATTTTCACTCAAGGAATCTCTTGAGTATATTATTATCTTCATTCTGGATCTGTGTTATTATTATTTTGAAGATAATATGGTGATCTTATATCTTATTCTCTCAACCGATGATATTATTGACTATAGCTGGATATGTGACGATTTGAGATGTCACATTCTATTTTTTCTTGAAGACCCTCTTATATATGTTATAAGAGAACATTTATCATCATTATTCAGAGATATTAAAGGTGTCAAAGGTGTGGAAATGATCTCAACATATAAGAAGAAATATTGGAGAATTTCGGTGTTACACGTTGACATAATCTTGTCAAGTGTTATCTATTTATTTCTTCTTCAAAAATCTGAGTTGATACACATATATATATGGTCAAAAACGTGTATTTACAGTTGGAGGTGATACATTATTCATTTTATGAGTTGGAGACAAGTGGACCAACCAAAAAGGAGCTAGTTGGCAAAATTGCCAACTTGGAATTTACTAAAAATAGCCAACGGCTATATTGTTTTATTGGTGAAATTTCAGCAGATTTTTGAAGTCAAATGAAGACTTCACATGTCCTATTATGTTGCTTGAAGTTGGGGATAATTTGGTGTATTATCCTTTCTTATTTTATTAAGAAAAAAAACAAAAAGAATTTTGGTAAAATTGAAAGGTAGCCAACGGCTACTTTCAAACTTTGGAGCAGATTTTTTCAATTTGAAAAGGTCTATGTCCACTTGCCTATTCTAATGGCAAGAAGTTGAGGAATTCTTGAAGCATATTCCATTTTATCTTCTCATTTTTGCAAAGGATAATTATGATAAATCCAAGGTGGAAAAAATCGGCCAACAAGGTGTTTCCAAGGTGGACCAATCATGTTGTTTTATTTTGCCAAGTGTACAAAGCCAACCAATGATGAGAAGACATTTGGAATTGATGATGAAGATGGTGACACATTGGAAATCTTATCTTCAAGGCTCATCTCACACTATAAATAGAGGCAATGGTGAAGAAGATGAAACACACTTGAAGCTCACAAGCATTCTATAGCTTTCATATTCATCTTCTTGTACTTGTTGTTGTATTTTGTTGTAGCAAAGGTGTTCTTGATATTTTGGTGAGCTACAAGCCTCTTGAGCTTCATTTGTAAGATTGATTAGCCATCTTTATAAGGCTACATCAATAGGTGTTGGAGGTATTGCAACTAAGTGTTGCTTAGAAGGTGATTATCCAAGTCTTGAGTAGGGTTGGTGTATAACCCAAGGATCAAGCTTGGCTCTTGTTGTAAGGTGTTCATATCATAGTGAAATCCAAGGAAAGGTGTTCCTTGGGACTGGAGTAGGTCACATTGACCGAACCAGGATAAATCCTCGGTGTTCTTCTCTTGTTTCTTTATTTCTGTTTTCTGCCCGTTTTTGACTGCAGTTTTCACCCAACTTCACACAATTTGAAAAAAAAGCTAAACATTTTCAAAATTCGTGATTTTTGGTGGAGTTATACTTCAGACTGTTAGCTTTCATTTGCAACAAGAATCACTTGATTTGAGCAAGTAAAAGTTAGTCTTTCAGTCTTTGCAAGATAACTGCTCCAATCTGGCTGCAATCTGACCAGTTTTGAGAAAAGTTAAATTCTGTATTTTTCAAGAATTGTTTGAGGTCAGGGCCTTTTGGAAACTTCATCTACACATCCTAAGGAGTGTTTTGATATAAAGATCAACCTTTTTGGTTGAGTATTCAAAGAGAAACACTATTTTCAAAATCAGCAACATTCTGTCCAATTCTGTCCAGATTGACCATCTAAATCTTTTAATTTGTTTGAAGGGTCAAACGATCTTATTTTTGTCTGATTTTTGGACAGAGTCTTGTTAACTCATTGAAGTTTAATTCTGGAAAGTTTCATAATTTTTGGAGTTGTGTACAATTATTTGTGAATTTTTGAAAAACGGGTTCTGAATCTGAGTTGGTCTCAGATTCTGTTTTCAAGGGGATTTTAACAAAGGGTTGTAGTGTAATTTCCGCTAACCACTATTCACCCCCCCCCCCCTCTAGTGGTGTTCATTGCAGGTGCACGGTCCAACACCCCTTACCACTGGGTTGATGGAGTTACACACCAACTCCAACCCTTTACAAACCTTGTATGAGAATACAATGAACACGAACACCACCACCTTGCAAGTGCAAGATTGATCACACCTTGATCAATCTTTTACAACAACAATGAAAAGAATATGTGGTGGTCTATATGAAGCCTATTCAAGTATATGAATATAAGTACAATAGGCTTTTAGAGAGAAGAAAGAAAGAAGGTGTAGAAAGAGAGACTAGAAAACGATTTCGATATTGTATGCTTGTAAGACTTGTGTTGTATTTTGTTTTGCACTCTTCTTTCCTTTTATCATTGTGTCCGGCCCCCTTTGATGCCATTATCCTCTTGAAAATTATCTTCTAAGTCCTTGGAAGAGTGTATTGCATCATTGTGACATGTCTTTGCTTACTTGGCATCTCCTCATTGGATGATCATTAAGCTCTTGCTTACTTGGCACTCATTGATTGGATGAATGTTGTCATCACTTGATGACTAGATAAATCTGAAATTAAACCTCAAATAGCATGTGCCAATTAGCCACAAACTTATTACCATAAGTCACAAGATCATCCTACAAAATTAGCAAGACAACTTTCTTCACTTTGCCATGAAAAAATCGGCCATACCACCTTTTGCACAAGCTGAAATTTCAGCATGTGTAACATTTACATTTCATTCAAAATATTGCCAAATTTACTTTGATTTAATCCTTGAAATTAAAAAATAATTCAATCACCATTTAGTACACAATATTTTCATCAATTTTGGAATAAAAATTGATCACTAATAGAGCCTAATTTTCGGTCAACATACATTACTCACATGCTGAAATTTTGAGCATGTGTGATATTCAAAGATATCACCATTTTAATTCCATATTATATTCAAAATACTTCCCTACTATCTCCCAATTAATTCACTTAATTCAAGAAGTAAAATATGCCTCATAAAGTGATAAAAATCGGCCAGCCTAGACTACACATGCTGAATTTTCAGCATGTGTCACAAATGTGACAAAGTTTGTTACCTTGTATAGCTCCTTTCTTTTTGTCACCAACATTGTATGCTTCATTCTTTGACCAATCAAGTTGCCAACAAGGCTCCACATAAGCTCCAACGTAGCTGGTTTAGGCGTGTGAAATGATTTGTGCATGTGCTGAAATTTATTTTTGCCAACTTTGTAAAATAGTGCACATTTAATTATACACACATGGTATATTCCAATCAGCCCTTAATTGAATTTTCTAGAACACTTTGAGATGTATGAAATATGTAAAAAGTGTCTAGATAATGTTATATGTCATGCCAAAAATGTCCCATGTCTTGTGTACTTAGAAAACCGAATTTTTGACGTTTATCGATTATCCGATTTTTCTCTAATTAAATTCCAATTTTTTGCACATGTTATTTATATTATGTTACACATAATATACATAAATTAAACTTTAATATTCAGCACTTAGGATGATCTTAAAGTGGCACCCAAAACATGTGTCAAATTTCAAATTAGAATTTCCACAATTTGGCCTTAATTGAGGGTGATTTGTATGTGCCAACATGGAATGATTTTATGGCTGCACATACCATGTAAGCCACGAAATTTGTGGCCATTTTGAAGTGTATGGGCTGGCCATCTATTTATGGCAAGTACATGACATGTTGGCGAAGTTTCGGTATTCGTCCGATACGACAATTTCGGTTTAGAACCTTTTAACGTGTCGTAATAAATTTGTCATCACCATGACTTATATCATATGATATAAGACCTGAATATACTCATAAATATGAGTGCTTTTTCCTTCGCCAAGGTTTTATCCACAAGGGTGGTTTTACTTGGCAAGGTTTTAATGCGGCATATCATATATGATTGGAGGTTGACAATCTTACGCTTCTTATACTTTTGGTTTTCTTTTGATTTATCTATGTACTATGGTATTCCTCCGCCATAAGTGAGGCATGACATGAATAAAAATACACATTTGCTTTAAAATATATATATATATATGTATATATATGTATATGTATATATATGTGTGTGTATATATATATATATATATATATATATATAATGGCGTGTGTATGTGTGGAGAGGGAGTGGAGAACTTTCCTTTCTTCAACTTGATGCCTTGTGCTTTTTCCAAATATGGCTTCCTTTAATGAACTACTTAGTTTAATTAACTAAGTACTTCACCTAATGAACTAGTTTAGTTCATTAATGGTGGCACCTGAAAATAGTTCAAACAAAACAAATGTTTGCCATTTGATGTAAGCTTTAAAGCTTCATGGCTCGTTAGTACGACAACATTATATATGATCTATATAAGGCAAGTTTTATGCAATAACGTGTCATGTCATAAAATATGTCATGCATTTCTTTGTAACACGTTATTTAAATTATGCATTTTGAAATCACTTAAATCCCTTTTTCTCTACAAACCGAAGGCTCCAGAAGGAGCGTGGAAGCAGCAATGGCAGCCACATGGAGGGTATGCCCCTCTATATTTGCATATAAGCCCTGTTTTTTGTGATACACAGACCGCAGTCCTGGAATTGGCAAAAAACGCCAATTTAGTCCCTCAGCCTTTCCATGTCGACAAAACAGCCTCAACTCTCACGAATTGCACAACTGCCCCCATTTTCACCTAGCAGCGCCAATACAGCCCACACATTAACCCGAAATCCAACTTACTCGAATACTCGATGGATATTCGACTGTGATGCGACCAATACGATGACAAATGACCTTGATGACTTTGTGTCTGTTTCTGCACCCTTTAAGACCCACATTGAAACTGCCAGTGGGGATCTTATTCCTGTTCAGGGAGGGGGAGTTGTCCGACTATCTCCTAACATATTTCTCAAAAATTATTTATATGTACATGCATTATCACAGAAACTGTTATCACTTAGCCATATCACTCAAGAACTAAATTGTGCAGCCCTGATATATCCACATTTCTGCCTTTTGTATGATATTCGTACGAAGGATATTATTGGGTGTAGCACTGAGCACGGAGCCTTATACTATGTTGACGAAGCTGCTCACCAGGGTCGGTCTATTCTTGCTCAAGGGACAGGCAACCGACACCTGTGGCTGTGGCAACCGCTGCCTAGGTCACCCTTCTTTTAGTTATTTAAAACTATTATTTCCCAGCTTGTTTCTTCATCACCCTACACTATTACAGTGTGAAACATGTATTCAGGCAAAAAATCATTGAGTCACATTTCGATCCAATAATACTAGAGTTACAAAAATGTTCTCTTTAGTACACTCAGATGTGTGGGGCCAGCAAAGGCATCTAATCATCATCATTTTCAGTATTTTCTCTTATAAATTGACGATTTTTCCAGAATGACATGGGTCTACTTTCTAAAACATAAGTCTGAGGTACCTGAAAAATTTGTGCACTTTTTCCAGTTAGTCAAAACACAATATCAAACCAACATCCAGATTCTCCGATTAGATAATGGCACTGAGTACCTACCACTAAAATCCTTTTTTCAAGAACATGGGCTCATACATCAAACTTCCTGTCCCCATACTCCACAACAAAACGGGGTTGCGGAAAGGAAAAACCGTATTATCCTAGAAATAACCTGTGCTATGCTACTTGAATCTCATGCACCAAAATACCTCTGGCCTGATGCTGTTGGCACAGCCGTTTATCTTCTCAACCGTCTACCAACAAAGGCTCTGGGTCATAAAACTCCACTCCAGATACTCTCTACCCAGGCTATGATTCCACCGGTCTTGATATTACCACCCCCGCATCTTTGGGTGTACTGTCTATGTTCATATCCAGAAGACTGATCGATCCAAACTTGATTCGTGTGTTGAAAAGTGCGTATTTCTTGGTTATGCTAGTCACTAAAAGGGCTATCGATGCTATAATCCCTCTACACGCCATCTTTATGTCACCATGGGCTGCATCTTTCTTGAGTCCGAATACTATTTTTCCTCTCTGGTCCAGTCTTAGGGGGAGAATGTTAGTGAGTCTACGACCTTCGAATGGTTAAACAGTTTTGGTTGTTCGAAGACTGTCCAACACGAGCAAGCAATATGGCACCACCAAACCGACTACAGTCAACGACGTAGAGGCCGAAGACTCAATACCTATTCCCGAGACATCTGCTTCAAACGATGTCCTGCACGAGGTAAGTGTTCCATCTGCTGAGGTTCATACCATAGATTATAATCATGATCCTATTGAGACACTGGTACAGGTACGCCATCTGCCACCAAGGAGTAACAGAGGGATCCCACCGACACGATATTCACCCGAACAAATGTCCAGAACGTCAAGGTATCCAGTCACCCAGAGCAGAGCTTTACTGGAAACTATGTACTCAGAAGATATTCCGCGAACAGTACAAGAAGCTAGTAAGAGGACCGAATGGCGAGAAGCTATGGATGTTAAAATACAAACGCTGCTACAGAATGGGACTTGGGAAAAGTGCATTCTCCCTAAAGGAAAAAGAATCGTTGGCTGCCGATGGGTGTTTATCATTAAGTATAAAGCGGATGGAACTATTGAAAGATACAAGACGCGACTTGTGGGCAAAGGATATACGCAGACTTACGGTATTGATTATTCTGAGACATTCTCTCCAGTTGCTAAGATCGATACTATCCGGGTATTGTTTTCTTTAGCCGTAAACAAGGATTGGCCGTTATATCAGTTTGATGCGAAAAACGCTTTCTTACATGTAGAATTGAAAGAAGAAGTGTATATGGAATCTCCTCCAGGATACTCAGAGGAATTTCAGAAAGGAGAAGTATGTAAACTAAAAAGAGCATTATATGGCCTAAAACAGAGTCCTCGAGCATGGTTTGGAAGGTTTATAGCAGCAATGAAGAGAAATGACTACACTCAGAGTAATACTGATCACACACTATTTATTCATCGACAAGGAGACTTGGTCACGTGCCTGATTATCTATGTTGACGACATAATTATCATTGGAAACGATGCGCTGGAGATTGCGAGACTTCGAGAAAGACTATTTGAAGAGTTTGAAATGAAGGATCTAGGAACACTGCAATACTTTCTTGGGATTGAAGTGTCTCGCTCCTCACGAGGTATTCTGATTTCCCAACAAAAGTACGTACTTGATTTACTTGCAGAAACAGGAATGGTGGATTGTAAGCCTGCTGCAACACCTATGGTCGTGAATCATAAGTTACAAGTTGTGCCAGGAGAACCTGTAACAGATCAGGGACAGTATCCGAGGCTGGCTGGAAAGTTAATATATTTGTCTCTTACCCGGCCTGATATTGCATATGCAGTAGGAGTTATAAGTCAGTTTATGCATCATCCCAAGAAGAGCATATGTTGGATGCAAAACGAATCATCAGGTATTTGAAAGGAACACTAGGTCAAGGGATTTTGTTTCGAAAACATGGACATCTAAACATTGAGGTCTTCACAGATGCTGACTGGGCAGGGAATCCTAATGATCGACGGTCAACTTCCGGGTACTTTACATTTATAGGGGGAAATTTGTCACATGAAAATGTAAAAAACAAAAGGTAGTCGCCTTGTCAAGTGCTAAAGCTGAGTTTCGGGGGATTGCAAAAGGAATAGTTGAAGTATTATGGCTGAGGAAGTTGATGGGTGAAATCGGGGTTAACACTTCACTACCTGTAAGACTGATGTGTGATAATAAGGCTGCTATTAGCATCTCTGAGAATCCAGTGCAACATGATAGGACTAAACATATTGAGGTTGATCGCCACTTCATTAAAGAGAAATTAGAAAGCGGGATTATTGAATTGCCATTTATCAGGTCAGCAGATCAGTTAGCCGATATTTTAACGAAAGCAGTCACAGGCAAAGTGTTCGGCTCAATCTTACGCAAGTTAGGTATTGGAACTTCCACTACACAACTTGAGGGGAAATGTTGGAAAGATTTGGATGAAGAAGAATCCAACCAAGATCTTTGAATTAAGGAATCAAGATATGGATAAAGATACATAAAATCAAGATCTTTGACAAACAGAGATTTGTAGATTGAAATCAAAACTTGGAAGTTGACATTGTTACCATAGATAAGGGCTCTTGTGTATTATATATTGTAAGCATTATATTGTGGCAAGATCAATGAAAAAAGGACAATTTTTTTGGTTCATAGCTCCTCTTTTAAACAATAATGTTGTTGTTGTTTCAACATGGACAACCATAAAGTCATGTTTGCGAACAGAGTATAATTTAACCAGCTATAATCTTCCGAATGTTAAACCAACTAACGAATTATCGCCTGTTTACATTGAATCTGAAAGGACCTCCAAAGCTAAATCTGCTGGAAGTTCATATCCAAAAACCGAGCTGTAATCATCCATATCTTCACTTGCAAATTTTGATATTCTCCTAATTCCTTCATAGTCTTCTCTAGTTGTTAGCAACTCCAAAACCTTCAGTTCACAAAATGTCACATAAAACGTCATAAGCTGAATTATATAGAAGTTACAAATAGGAATGTTTAACAAAACGAACTGTTTGCAAACAGTTCGAACTTGGCTCATGTTCACTTTGAGTTCGTTTGCTATTTCTAATTGAATGAGCTGAATTCTAATATCTAATTAGATTCATTTACATAAATAAGAAGAGCTAACTCAAACAGTTTGGCTTGCTTAAAGAGTTGTAAACTATCAAACTAAAATCAAACATATTTTTAAAACTCGACATATTTAATAAGTCGAGTTAAATTGTTTGTTAACCTAAACTAGTACCAATTCAAAAGCCCACTTTTGGCTTGGTTCAGTTCGTCAACAGTCCTTTCACAAAACTAACCCAAAAAAAAAAGTTTTTAGTACCTCGGTCATGGAGGGACGCAACATTGAGGATTGTCTAACACAAAATGATGCAACAAGAACCATCCTATGAAATTGATCCATGTCGAATTCCCCTCTTAAATTGGGATCAGCCAATTCAATTGCTTTTCCTGTCTCCATTAATGGCTTTGCCCATAGAAGTAGGCTTGGTTTGATGAATCCACTGGCTCGCGCCCCGTTATGATCTCTAGTAGAAGAATCCCAAATGCATACACATCTATTTCTCATCTACAATGCCGTGCAAAAAATACTCTGGAGCCATGTATCCAAATGTCCCCTCAATTGGAATCACAGCATGATGTGTTCCTTTGTTGGGAAGCCATTTTGCGAGGCCAAAATCTGAAATCTGCTAAGAAGCAAAAGCAAAAGTGGAATATAATTTTGAATAACTTTGTTTTGTATAAGTTACAGGAAAAGGCTACATTAATTTATATGAATGTACCTGAGGTTCATAATCAGGACCTAGGAGGACATTAGATGCTTTTATGTCGCGGTGTATTATGCAGTGTTTACAACATTTGTGCAGGTAATGTAAACCTCTTGCGATTCCTAAGGCGATTTTGTATCGGATCGGCCACTCAAGAAACTTGCTTTGTTCGCCTGTGAAAAGAGACACCAGAAGATGTAGAATCCTAAGTCATTGCATGTCTTATTCATATATTTTGATTAATTATAGGCATTCATGATTAAACATTAATCATGCTATGACACGTGAAATATTCATTTCAAGACTGTAAAAAACTGTTACCATGCAGAGCAGATGAGAGGGTTCCTTTCGAATAGAACTTGAAGACTAAAAAAAGACCATTTCCACACAGCAGCCTAGCAAACTTGCAGTGTTGGGGTGGTTAACATGTCCCATTATGCCCAACTCTGTAAGAAATCCAATTTCCTTTTTTGCATTTGTGCTATGCTTTGACAAACACTTGATTGCAATAGTGTGAAATTCGCCAAGGTCGCCTCTGTATACCTCTGAGTATCCTCCTTGTCCTACCATATTATCTGCACCACGTAAAATATGCATATGTCATTCCATTGTATCCTCAAGCTCTCGAGAACAAGGTTAGAACAAGCCTTCGGTTTTTCCTTTTTGAAGGTGGAAAATTTAAAGAACTTATTCGTAAATATATGATTACTATTCTCTTTAACAACTTTTTTTTTGGCGAGATAACAATTTAACATGGTATCATAACTATTGTTGTCGCATGTGTGCACATGAAGGGGCACCTTAATGACCGTACAAACACAACATTACATCATTGATCCAGAGGCTCTCGCCTATGGCAGTGTATGGGAAGTCGGATGTACGCAACCATACACATGTGTTTAGAAACACACAGAGGTTGTTTCACGATGACCCATAATGAAAATTGTATTAAAGTTGTGTCACAATATAAGAAGCGCAACCAATTTAGTGAGTCATTTTGGCTTTATTCTATCATATTCCAAAGTCAAAAAAGAGCGCGTCCTTGATTCCGTTGGAAATGAAAAAGAGGGCACCTTAATGGACTGTAATAATTGAAAATTATCTACTGATGTTGAATGACACATAAGGAGCATGTTAGGTCTATTAATCTATACATCACTAATTTACCACTTTCAGTGCTGCTTGTGTGGGCACGGGAAGCGGCGTGCCTAAGAAAAGTATGTACTGCTACTACTCCTACATTGCGACATAATAAGGCACGTTAACAACAACAACAGCTATACGCAGTATATCCCACGATACCAGAAGCTATCGCTAGGGTCTGGGAAAGGTGCGAGACAGACAAACAATAACCTCAATCACAAAGGATAGAGAATTTGATTCCAATGAAACATCGACTCTATATGCACACTGTTTAGTAAATTACTAGTCTCTCACCTGGATGGAAATTATTGGTGGCATTCGCAATCTCCGGCGTAGCTGAAACACTTAATCTGAGGTTGCTGCTTCTCTTTAAACAGAAAATCAGCACTTCCTTTTCTGTTACAATTAGATGATGGAAAGAAAAAGGATTTCATTCGCTTGAATGGAGACATAGGCTTCCTAGATTCACATTGCTCTCTGACCTCACTCTCCCGGATGAAGATGGTGCAATGCTTGATTCTTCAAAACATAACTATCATCCTCTGTACCCTGTGATTGCTCTTCCAAACACCATCAAGCACAGAGTATGGTGATGAAATCCCTTTGTTTCCTTTCATGACATAATTTTCTTCATCTGATAACACAGTGTTACTTATTTGTGTAATCTTTTCTGAGCATCTTGTCGAAGCATCATGAACTTCTTGGCGCCTTTCGCTGTTCCCTAACATTACAAGTGAGCAGCTTTCTGGAGCATGATCAAAAATATATCTCCTGATTTGGTTTTCGCGTCCTGATTCAAAAAAAAAAAATTGTGAAGTAGCAGTTGTTCAACATATAACTTGACACACATCATTATGGGTTACCAGGAAACAAGCTCTGTGTGTTTCTAACACATGAGTATGGTTGATACATCCAGCCCCCCATGGCCCCGCCATAGGAGGGAGGCTCTAAGGCAATGGGGTAATATTGTTGTTGTTGTGGTGTTCAAGAACAAAAATTGTGATTTTTGGAGTTCATTTCATAGGAAAACTTAAATGGATGACAAGGTTGATACCTATTAGGATTGTTATTATTGCCACCAATAACAACATAATTTGCTGCAATGCCTTCAGCTTCTGAGATTAGTCCTCTTCCGACACTACTGCTAGTGCTTACTTTGGCTTCTACAGTCACCTATTGATAATTTGGAAACTAATTAAATCAAATTATCATATAATGAATAGTTTAGATATGATAACGGATTCATGGTTGTTTACCTGATTAGACTGGCAAATATTTATGAGTTCTCCTGCAGTAGTTATTAAAAGAGCTTTTGCCTGACGAACTTGGATTTGATGCTTTCCATTAGACTTCCATGTGTTGTTTTTCCCTTTTCTTCTGTCTTCTTTTGCCATTGCATCCTCCTCTGTTGTATCACACAAAAATGTATAAATTAATGCATACAAAACATGTTCAAGAAACAAGAGATACAGTGCTTCAATCTTTGTAATCATGTTTTGGGAATTGCCTTTCATTTTGTAGATAAGTCTAATTTTATGTTTATACTAGACTACTTAGCCATTAAGGATTAGCGTTACATATAAATCAAGCCTGTTACAACAATCCCACGACGCAATGTGGAGCCTAGAGTGCACGTCATAAAGTATGCTGGTCCAGGGTTTTCTGCTATCACCCGAAAGTAGCTACCCTACAGTTATTAATAAGCCCTGAATTTCCTCGCATGATCTCAGTATCAGAATCCAGTGCTAGATAATATTTTTTTTCAATGACAAAGTTTTTCGGTTTGGGGAAAGAAAGGAGCCATTTACGAATAATATGTTTCCGTTTTGAGTTCAAATACTTTGGCTAATAAAGGTACAACATGTAGAGAAAAACTGTAATCTTACTAACCAACAACATGTATGCAACAACTGTATCGTTCGGAGGGGGCGAGCAAGAAAACGTGACGCCCAAGACAGCAGCTCTTTACTTTCTTCCAAGTCTAGAGATAGGCCAACAGGATTTTCGTGGCAGCCAAAGACAATCGTGTTTCAGATCAAACGAACGCAAGTTTCCAAATTTATGTTGGACGAAGGGTGTAATTACACTAGTGATGAGATTAAACCAAGTGATGTGTTATATATATAGGTGGGCTAGACAACATTATGATTGTTTAGTACAGAAGTGAGCTGCTTTGTCAGTCTTGCTAAAGAAGAATAATGTAGCTTTTATGTTGGAAAGTGAAGTAACTGTTTCTCTCTCATTCCAAGTCCTAAAAGTGGAGAATTCTTTTGGGTGACACTTAATTAGAGCTGTGGTTGAGTTCATGCTTTGAGTTATAAGCAAAGGTAATGCTAGGAGTCTTGTCACATAAGCCAAGAAAAGACCTCTTTTTTGTTCTGTTAGGAAGGAACAAATTAAAGTGTTGTTTTGTGGAGGTTGGTGCGAGGGCTTCTACACTATCCAAATGATGATTGGCCTTATTTTATTTTTAATGTTGAGAATTACAGTGCATGCTCCGCTTATTTCTAAACACAATTTAAAGACGAAATCTCTCGTACAAGGACCCACACTGCTCCTACCTCATGGAAGTATGTGGAAGAAGCAAATTTAGGTATTTAGCAGCCTCTAAGGTTGGCAAACCGAGCCAACAACCCTCTACTCCCAATTGGGCCAGGTACAATGGCAAGCCATTAAGGGCTCAGAAAGCAATAATACACCTACACTATGCGTCCGTCGGTTCGAACCTGCGTCTTTCTAAATACAATGTCTCAGCCTAAGTACCAACTGAGCTACGTCATAGAAACAATGCTCCACTTATTTGGACAACTGATTGTGACAGGTGTCATATGTTT
Organism: Eustoma russellianum; assembly: GCA_036186865.1. Taxonomy (NCBI): domain Eukaryota; kingdom Viridiplantae; phylum Streptophyta; class Magnoliopsida; order Gentianales; family Gentianaceae; genus Eustoma; species Eustoma russellianum. The sequence continues at coordinate 26,903,469 of AP025071.1, read as the reverse complement.
ACATATAAAGAGCAGAAAATAATTTGGGAATAAATAGTTAATAATCATGCATTAACGATGATGCTGACAATTTAATCAATCACTTAACCAGTACTGCTTGACTCAGCAGTACTACATACTATGCGGGGAAGGTATGAAGATTTACTTGCATTAAACTTGGACTCCTGAATTTATTTATTTTTATGCGGTTAAGGTATAAAGCTTTAATCAATCAATATTTTTTCATTTTATGGTATGCGGTTAAGTATAAAGATTTAATCTCTCCATTCTAAAATTACTGCCACAATTGACTTTCTTTCGTGGTTATTTTAAACTAAAAAAGTCAACTATAACAACCAGTTTTGAAACCTAATGAGTAAACTTTATGCTCACTTATTTGACAGCTAACTCGGGCAAGCGTTATCTTATTAGATGTATAGAGCATAAGATAAAACGTTAGTGTTTTACTCTATATTGTGTATTGGTTCGTTCCGTTTAAGGAAAATTTCATATAATATTATAGTTTTAAAAAAAAAATTCTATAAGCAGAATACGAAAAAAAATTCAAAATAATCAGGAACCAACTGTCAGGTGAGTTGGATTTTAGAAAACACACCACAAAAGAATTTCGATTACCGACGAAAAAGTCACCGACGTACTATGTTTCGTCGGTAATTTGCGACGACATAGCGATAAACGCAATTTCGTCGTTAATTGCGACGAAACTACGATGAAATACATTGTCGCTAACAAAAAAGTAGTCAGGTTAATCCTTTCGTTACAATTTCGTCGGGTTTTGTTGGTGGTTCGTGCTACTCTGTGTCTTTTGTTTGTCGCTATTTAGTTTGTAACATTTCGTCGCTATATCGTCGGTAATGTGTCGCAAGAATTCCAGAAACATAAACACGTAAACAAGGAAATAAATTCGTCGGTTAGTAGGTTCTCGGCGTTGTGTATCATCGGTTTTTTGTCGATGAAACCCGCGTGTCGCAAATGTTTTGTTTACTTTTCGTTCGTATTCCGATTCGTCGATGTGTCGTCGCAGATTCGTCGAGGATTAAACACGTGTATGAATTAAGAAAAAAGAAAGCGGTGATTGGGAAAAAAATTATTCATTTAGTAATAAAAATTTACATTATGAAGACGAAAAATTAAAAAAAGAAATCTAAAAGAGAACGGAGAGGGGCCGTTCACTCTTCGTCATCGGAAGAAAGAGTGGCCGCCACATTCTCCGCGAACTCTTTGAGGAGGCGTTCAGATTGTAATATTTGACTTTCAACTTGCGCAGCCTTCTGTTCACGACGTGCAGTTGCCTCGACTGCTGCTGCATGTTTGCTATAATGGTACTGTAATTGATCGTTGTTCCGGCATTTCGTGGGGTTGGTGGCTGAGGGAGGAGGCCGTTGTGGTTGAGGGAGGAGGCCGTTTGTGGGGTGCCTGTTTGCCCCTCCACGCCTTGGGGTTGTTTTATAACGACGGGCATACTTTGTATTTTGTTTATGAAATGTAAGGCTGTGGGGTCATATATAGGTAAACAAGCGACGACATAGCGACGAATCTGCGACGAAATTTTTTCCCGTTATTCAACACCGGGAGGTGCGGGCGTGGACACTTCATTCGAGTTAGCGACGACTTAGCGACGTAAATTCATCGTACGTGTGTAACCATCGGACACGTGTCGGACACTGCCGAATAGCGACGCCGAGCGACGAAACCGTCGTATGGTGTGAAGAGACGTCGGCGTCGCTAGTTCGTCGGTAAAGCGTCGCTAAATTCAAACGCCATATTCGCCGGTTATTAGGTTCTCGTCGTTGTATTAAGTTTCGTCGGTAGTATAGTCCGCTGTTTAGTCGGTGAATTAGTCGTCCCAAATGTTTTCGAACCACATTTCGTCTATATTTTAGCGTCGTCGAGATTCGTAAGGGATTAAACACGTGTTTAAAATTAAGAAAACGAAAACGATGATTGGGAAAAAAACTTCATTAACATAGAATTATAAATTACAAAATACATAAGGAAAAAACGAAAAAAAAATCTAAAAAGAATAGCGGAGAGGAGCCGTTCACTGTTCGTCATCCGAACAGAGAGTAGCAACACTCTCCGCGCACGCCTTCAGGAGGCGTCTCAGCTGCGCAGCTTTGGCTTTAAATGCGCATCTGCCTTGTGTGCAGGTACTCGAGACGCTCATCCGGGTCGTTAAGCACTTCCCTCATATTCTCCACTGTTTTCCACAGCTCCTGTATTTTTACACAAGGATCGCCAATTTGGCGATCCTCTTGCCGCCTTGGCCCCTGCACAGTGGGTTCGGAGGAGTCAGCCGGCGGGGTTTCTTGTGGTTGTGGAGGAACCGGTGTAGGTGCTGGTGGTTGAAGACCCCGTCTTGGGTATGTACGACCACTACCACGTCATGCATGGGCCTTAGTACGAACCATATTTGTCTTTGTTATATGATTATAACGGAGATTTTTGTTTTTTATACTGAGAGTCACGGCAGGCTGTTTTATATAGGGGAATTCATGACGACACAAGCGACGACTTAGCGACGTAAATGCATCGTAGTTGTAACAATCGGGCACTGTAACGGACACTGGATAGCGACGCCTTAGCGACGCAAGTAGCGACGAAATGCATCGTATGGTGTGAAGATACGGTGTGCGTCGCTATTTTCGTCGGTAAAGTGTCAGTAAGCAATGAATGCAAACATTAATACACGCACACCATACGATGAAATTCCGTCGCTATTGCGTCGCTAAGTCGTCGGTGTTTGTGTTTGTTTCCTTTAAGCGTCGGTATTTTGTGTTTCTTGGTCGTCGCTATAGCGTCGCTAAGACGTCGGTATAGTGCAAAGGCTGAGAACCATAAAACGCAGCTTTCTTCTTCCACTCTTCTCCCATTCTTCTCCCATTTCAAACACATAAATCATCACTTTTCAACGAAAATATAGAAGGAAGGATAGCTTATTGTGTGGGATTTTGGAGGTTTTCACAGCCGAGAAAAAGATAGCTGCTGTTATTTTGAAGGTATAGCGAGAAAAATGGATCCGAGGAGGAGCGATAGAAAGTAGATGTACGAGAGAGTAAACAACGAGGAGTGGAGGGTTTAGATTTTGTTGAAGGGTCTCGAATAATTGTGGATTTTGCGATGAGGAATGAAAGTGGACGCAGATTGAGATGTGCGTGTAAGAAATGCAAGAACCGTAAATATATGCATCCGGGTGACGTGAGGTGTTCAACTTATTGAAACAAGGTTTCGGGCACAATTACCATACATGGTACTGTCACGGCGAATTGAGGGGGGCGTCTACATCTGCAAACTGTTCACGTTGAAGGAGGACCTGGTCAGGTTGATGTCGAAGAAATAGCAAGGGATCTCACAACCCATACTGCAGATGGTGCAAGACGCAGCCGCCGGTGCATTTACGGGAGAGCAGTACTTACAGTCTCATGTCGGATACGAGCGTGCACAGGATCCGGACGAACAGCCGCGTATTTCGTGGAGGAAGATCCGAACCCTCAGGCGAGACAGGTTTTTGAGATGCTGAACGCCGCCAACACGCCGCTGTATTCCGGTTGCGGTAGTCACACACAGATGTCCATGATCGGTCGGATGACGAGCCGAGACGGAGCACCGCATGACGGATAGATTGTACGATGGGATGTGTCAGCTGATGAGGGAATCTCTTCCCAAAGGGAACACGATGGTCGACAGTTTTTATTCGACGAAGAAACAGCTACAGGCGTTGGGACTGCCAGTTCAGAAGATCGATTGTTGTTCGGGAGGGGTGGCATCATATACTTGGGGCATCAACGAGGATAAAGACAAGTGCAGGGTCTATGGGATACGCAGGTGAGAACGAACAAAAGAAAACCGGACGTGCCAAGAAGCAATCTACTATTTACCACCCTCTCGCCCTATACTGGCAGAGGCTCTACGCATCCGGTGCCACATACTAGCCAGATTGAGGTGGCACTCGGAGCACTACACGAAAGATGGTGAGATGTGCCATCTATCCTGACGGCGAAGCGTGGATGACGTTCGATGCGACACTGCGACACTTCCAGCCAGATGTCCCGTCGAGGTGGCTGAGATGTTCCCCGTAAAGCGACAGCATTTCCAGATCCATGGTCTTTCCGATATTCACACATCCGAATCAGGTGTCACGGACAGGGAAGAAATGATATTGGGGGACAGCGATCTGAAGATTGCTCATTCTTATGTTCTGCGCAACTGCCGTCAGTTGACCGTTCCTTCCAGAGGTATAAACGATATCCAATTAATTTGTAAATCCTTGCGCTGCTATATCGAGCGATGGCAATAAACAATGAGTTAGATGCCAAGTTTGCTGATTGGTTCAGGTGGCAGTAAGTTTACATATTTGCTGGTTACGTGTACGTCATGTGATACGCATTTATTGCCCCACTGATGTATACTTACTTGTCGTTTTACAGGCGAGCAAAGGTCATCTGGCTGACGAAGAGTACGGTTACATTCTGACACCAGTAGCCGAGGGTCCATTGAGCAGAGTCAAGCGCTATGACATGTGTTTTGTGAACGGTTATAGATTCCACACAGTCTCCCATGCCAGCCGAAAATCGTCGGAGAACAGCGGAGGTGTGTCAAACGGTATGACAATAGCCCGGACGAGGATGACTTCTACGGCTACCTTACTGACATCATTGAGCTCGAATATCCCGCATTGCCTATAAAGCGGGTGGTGCTATTCAAATGCGAATGGTACGATCCAACACGGGAAGGTTATCGCGCTGGCACAAAGGTTCACACCGATATAAGTTGGTAGACATACACCCAGGCGACGGTACAGAAAGTACGATCCATTCGTTTTAGCTAGTCAAGCGTCCCAGGTGTACTATCTATCGTATCCGACGACGAGGATGAATGCGAGCTCAAAAGACTGGCGAGCCATGTGCAAAGTGAAATCGAGCAAGTTTGATGTTAGTATCCAGCCAGGTTCAGATGGCATGGATGCCGCATTTCAAGAAGAAAACCCGCGCGTTGTGGATACGACACATGTTGAACTGCACAATCTCCCTCTAAATGACCCCAACGGCGGTTTCATCGAAATTCATCTCAACATACAACCGGCTGACAATATTGAAGATGTAGGCAAAGACGAATACGAGGATGAAGAGGACGACGAGCATGTAGATGAAGATGAAAATGAAGATGAAAATGAAGATGCGTATGAGGATGCGGATGACAATGATGATTGACGTTAGTCAAAATTTTTATGTACCTCTTTAGTGAAAGTGTGTATGTGTTGATGTACTTATACACATGTATATACATAATATGTGTCTGTAAGTACTTTATATTTCGTATTATTATTTTTTCAATACTGAAGAACGCCGACGATTTACCGACGACAAGTGTCGTCGCAAATTTGAAATAACGACGACACAAGGAATAGCGACGACAAATAAACAGCGACGAACTCCCGTCGCTATTTCGTCGTAAAATTTCGTACTTAAAACTGAAATCCCCTTCTTCTTCCCCATTTCCCTCCCCCGTGAATTCTCCCCCCCACCCCGGCGAAATCTCCCTCCCTCCCCCAGCGAAATCTCCCTCCCTCCCCCGCGAAATTCTGCGCAGCTGCCGTCAAGTTCTCAGATGACCTCTTTTCCCCGTTAGTTTTTTCTTCCTATTTCGCTTTTAATTATTTTAATTAGTTATAGATTGAATTGTTTGTTGTGGGTGTTGGTGGTGGGTTGTGGGCGGGAGTGGCTGTGGGCGGGGGTGGTTGTTGGCAGGGGGTTGGCTGTGGGCGGGGGAGGGCTGTAGCGGGGGTGGCTTGGTGTTGCAGGGTTGGGTGGCTGTGGCGGGTGGTGGGCTGTGGGCGGGGGTGGTTGTTGGCGGGGGTGGCTGTGGGTGGTGGTGGGCTGTGGGCGGGGGTGATTGTTGGCAGGGGTGGCTGAGGGCGGTGGTGGGCTGTGGGCGGGGGTGATTGTTGGCAGGGTGGCTGTGGGCGGTGGTGGGCTGTGGGCGGGGGTGGTTGTTGGCGAGGAGGGGGTGGCTATGGCGGGGTGGCTGTGGCGGGGTGGCTGTGGGCGGGGTGGGCTGTGGGCGGCGGTGTCTGGGTGTTGCGGGGTTGGGTTTCCATGTCCGACGACATATGAAGCAAGTATGTTGGTGATGTATACTTTGAAGTGTAATAATTTGATGATGAAGTTTGATTATGTAGTTTGGTTAATCATGTCATGTTGTTGGATTTGGATTTGTTTTTGGAGAGGCCATTAAGGCCGGGAAACATCCGATAACGAATAGGTCATGCCGAAATTTTCATAATTATTAATATCTTGCATTAAATATATGTAAACACTTGTCATTTTTTGGACATCTTATTTGTCTGGCCAACCAACCCTAAACTTGTTGAATGTGCCTTTTAAATTTTTCACCCTTCCATATCTGATGGCTAGTGAGGGTTTACCTACTTGATCCACCTACCCACCAGCTACACAGGCCCTCTCAGGAGAGTTTAATATGTTCCTTTCCAAGCATGAGCTGCTTGGTTCGGTGTCGACCGCCGCTCTGGCTGCGGACGCGGACCTTTTAGGTACTGCCGATAGGTCCGCACCCCCCAGATCTACGACGCCACCCACACCCACCGGTTCAGCACCTCATCCGGCGTCTGATGCGGCATCGGACGAGGGTGTCATACCAGGGTCGTGCCCTCCTTTGGTCACATGATACCCATACGTAAGTAATGATTATTTTTTTTAACACGTTTTCAAATATATTTCACGCGTTATTTTTTCCTAACAACTTCACCTCTTTCAGGTTTGCACCAGACTCAGGCCAGATTTCTGGTTGCATCACTCTGTCCTTCCACCTGAGGCAGGACCCAGCTGGATATGCCTGGTCCCTTGTCACCCCCAGACACGTAGGTTCTACTGGGATGAGTTTCAGGTATTCAAATTTGATGAATTTCATTTTTTGATGCGTAATCGATCATTACTTTTCTAACCACATTTTTATTTTTCCTCTGTATAATAATTGCAGAAGGCGTACAGCTGGACAGCCGACATCGCCCACGACGTGGAGCAGGTCTGGCGGTAGAGGGCCGCCAAACGCTACAGGGACTTCGTCAACTCGCACAAGACCAAGTGGGAGCGTGACCCTATTTCTGCCAGGCCTGCCTACGTATCCGAGGCCACCTGGGCGGGGTGGATAGAAGGGTGGATGGAACCTGCTAACCAAGCCCGCAGCGCCCGGAACGCGGCGAACCGGCGCAGCGGCAATCTACAGGGCCCATCACTTGCCACACACTCAGGTGGTTCGATTTCCTACGCCACCACGATGCGTTCTATGGTAAGTATTTTAATATTGGATTATTTAGATTCATTGATTTCATTGGATTATTTAGATTCATTGACTTAAGTGGATTATTTAGATTCATTGACTTAAGTGGATTATTTATATTCATTGATTTCTTATGTTGCGCTGTTGTTTTTTGGTATTCGTATATGGTTAATTTAAGTAGTATATGTGTTCATTTGCCTTTTTCTTTTTATTTTTGATTTGACTTGGGAGAGGCCTTTAAGGTCGGGATACCTCCGATAAACGAATAGGTCATGCCAAAATTTTTAAAATTCTGGATTTCACTAACATATTTTATTTCATTCTTTCAGCACAAGGAGTCGGGGGAGTGGCCAGCCTCCTACGATCTCTTCTACAAGACGCATCGGAAGAAAGCCTCCGACGGGACGGAGAACTGGATCACGGCGAAGGCCCGCGACATCAGTGTAAGTAGACTACGATATCATTTGTTTTTTCCTTAGTTTATTTTATTTCTAAACCCAAACAATTCTTATTCTCATTTCAGGATGAGTACAATAGATTACTCGCACATAGGGGAGAAGAGACCGACAAGAACCGTGCTTATTAGGATGCGGTTCGGACCATCGGCCCTCGGAATAAGAAGAAGAGGGAGGTGTACGGGGTTGGATCAGCAGCGCCGTGATTCTTTCTCGAAGTTCTGTATCCAGGTGCTTCCTTTGAGGCCAGCACCTCCGCGCCTTCTGCGACCCCAGAGGATATTTCGTGCCTGGAATCAGATCATGCGGCGCTGCAGCATGAGATGGAGACCATCAGGGCGCAGCATGAGGAGAGTGTACAGGCACTGCGGTCGCAGCTGACTCAGACCCAGCAGGCGCTGCAGCAGTCGGTTCAGCAGGCGGTTCAGCAGGCGCAGCAGCAGACGATGCAGGTGCAACAGACGACGAACCAGCAAATCTCGCAGCTATCGCATCTCATCATCTCTTTCATTTCCAGCTCCTCGCAGCCTGAGCCTCGCCCTCCAGATGGTCACTCTTCTCCGCATGATCACCCTCCATCTTCCTCTGCATAGTATTTCAATTTTTGATTTTCCGTACAGACTATTTCATTTATTGTATTGACATATTCTTGGTTCTTTTATATTTTATCTGACATTTATACGGATTCCATTTCGTTTGTGTTGTTTAATTATACGAACTTCAATACGCAAATACCGTATTTCTGTATAATATTCGTACAAATGATTTAATATACAAAATAAAATATATTATAAAAATTAAATAATAATAAAAACTATTTAATTAATAATATATTGATATTATTAATAAAATATAATTTAATATTTAATATATAATTTAAATGATAGCGTCGAACCTGAGACGAAACAAAAATGTCGCAGACCTGAAATAAAAAAAATCAAAAATTTTAAAATAGCGACGACAAAAGATATACCGACGAAAATCTGCGACGAAACAGAAATGTCGCAGACCGGAAATAAAAAAAATCAAAAATTTTAAAATAACGACGACAAAAGATATACCGACGAAACGACGACGAAAATAACAGGTCGCAGACCTGACAGAGTTTCGTCGCAATTGCGTGACGAACCGCCGATGAGCCTTTTCTCGTCGTAATATAGCGACGCTTCACCGACGAAAATCACTTTGCGACAAGCCGTATAACGACCTACAGATTTCGTCGCAATTTCGTCGCTATATGCCTTTAGCGACGAAATTGCGACGACTTTTGTCTGTCGCTATATCTCTTTTTTTTGTGGTGACATTGGATCTAGGGTTGTAATCTTTTTTAGCGAGCTATTCGAGCTTAATTCGTTAAGGACTCGGTTTTTATTCGATTTTAGTGAATTTGAATTTGAACTCAAATCATAATTTTAGCTTGAAATGTTTTACTAATCGAATTCAAGCTTAATGTTATTCGGCTCCTACAGTCTCCCATTTTCAGGAGACCCAGAAAGCAGTAACCAAGCAAAACCAATATCACCAACAACAGATGATCCATAGTTGGTTCATGAAATCCAAATAGATAATAGACCAATTGCATTAAGAAAAGAAATACGGGAGTGCACTAAGAATCCTATATGTACTAAATATCCAATAGAGGAATACATCTTCTACAACAAATTGAATCCTAACTTTAGAACTTTTGTTTGCTCACTTGATGATAGGATTATTCCAAAAACCATAGGAGAAGCACTAAGCAGGCCTGAATGGTTAAAAGCATTAAATGAAGAAATGAATGCTCTAATAAGGAATCAAATGTGGGAACTGACCCCTACCTCTGCAGACTTAAAACCAGCAGGATGCAGGTGGATTTTCACCGTTAAGTACAATAATGATGGAACAATAAATAAATATAAAGCAAGATTAGTAGACAAAGGCTTCAGACAGACATATGGAGTAGATTATTTGGAAACATTTGCACCAGTAGCTAAACTTAATACTATTCGAACCGACACTGGGAGCTCTACCAGTTAGATGTTAAAAATGCTTTTCTAAATGGTGATCTAGGTGAGGAAGTATACATGTGTATTCCATCTGGATTTAATATGAAGCAAACAAGAATAAAGTATGCAAGCTGAAAAAGTCACTATATGGGCTGAAACAATCACCTCGGGCTTGGTTCAAAACTTTCACTAAGGAAGTAACCGACCTGAAATTTAGCCAAAGTCACAATGATCACACACTGTTTACCAAAATTTCACCTAAGGAGGAGTTAACCATACTAATGGTATACGTAGATGATATCATAATCACTAGGAATGATAACCTTGGTATAAATAATATTAAAAACAAAACTGTCTGAAAAATTTGAAATGAAGGACCTCGGAAAGTTAAGATATTTTTTGAAAATGGAAATTGTGAGGAATAAAGAAGGAATGTTTATTTCACAAAGGAAATATATTCTTGATCTTCTTAAGGAAACTGGTCTGCTCGGACGCAGACCAGCAAACACTCCAGTAGAACCTGGATATAAGCCAAGGGAGCAGTGAGATACTGCTTCAACTGATAAACTTAGTTATCAAAGACTAGTTGGAAAATTAATCTATCTTTCACACATTAGACCGGATATCTGCTATGATGTCATTTTCGTATCACAAATATGCACAATCCTTCTAATGATCATCTCCAAGCTGCTCTTAGAATTCTCAGGTATCTCAAGAATGCACCTGGTCATGGACTAAGCTTCAAGAAGAGCATAGATCGCAGCAATAAAATTTTTACAGACGCAGAATGGGCTAGATTCAAACCTGACGTGAGATCAACTACAGGCTATGGAACATTTCTCTAGGGTAACTTAGTTACATGGAGAAGGAAGAAACAACCTGTAGAAAGAGTTTGGGTCAAAAGAGTACTTGAAGATCTTCACATAAAAACAGTTCTTCCAATCCAAATTTACTGCGCACGCATCTCAGCGATAAGCACGGTGGAGAATCCAATTCAGTACGATAAATGAAAACATGTAGAAATTGACAGACATTTTATTCGATAAAAAATAGAAGACAATGAAACCATACTAGTACACATTTCTACCACGGACCAACCAGTCTCAACCCGTATCTTTCAACACTTGATGTCCAAGATTGGTTGTATGAATATATACAACTAAACTTCAGGCGGAGTGTAGAAACTAAGTCCCAGCCGAGCTGACCTGTGGTCAGGTCGGCTAAGCAGACCCGAGAAGACAGCAGCCATGCAGAGCTGAAGTGTAGCTGAGGCAAACCACAGAACAAATAAAAGATCAAGTATGGTTGTGCTGAACTGAAGAAACTGAAGAGCTGAGGTAAAGCATAGAACTAAGGTCGGCTAAGCAGACCCGAGAAGACAGTAGACATGCAGAGCTGAAGTGTAGCTGAGGCTAAGTACGGAACAAAGAAAAGATCAAGTATGGATGTGCTGAACTGAAGAAGCTGAAGAGCTGAGGTGAAGTACATAACTATGGTATGCCTGAAGATAATGCTGAGCTGAGGTTACAAAGTGAAGCACCAGCTAAGGCCGACCTACCATGCTTGTTGTAAATATTACTTAGAATTATGTTTCTGTACAGAGCTGAGCTTCCTTTGTAGCTAGCCATAACCACAACCGTTAGAATTTACAATAGGGCGACTGCGATACTTGAAAGCGACAGCTGCAGAAAGTCAAATAGTCGTTAGAGTAGTTGTTGAAAATATTTTCCAACCCTATAAAAGGGGAACAACCTAGTAAATTAACTCTTAACTTGAATGGAAGTTTAATTCCTTTAATCTCGACAAAAAACAATGATGATGTTTTGTCATTCAACATTGTTGGCTTACAATATAAGACTTACATCATCAAATATACAATATTGGATCAAGGTATCTTCTGCCCCACAAGTACAATTTTTATAAGAATTACATCTTATGAGTAAACTTCTACAAGAATTAAAACAAATAAACAAGATTCTAAACTTTGTCTTGCTCCTCTTCTTGAAAGAAGAAAACATTGAGTTAAACAATCTATCAACCTGCTCTTCGCCGACATCTAGTTTTCCCTTCTAACAGTTCCGCGCCATTAGTATTTTCAACTAATGTGTGAAACAACACAGTATTCTAACGTGGAACTTTGCTTCACACATACCTTTCCATCTTTTTATCACCAAAACGTTTGTAAGGATCTTTCATCTTCTGAATATCAAGTGCACTAAACACACACATAACCACTAGCTGCACTACTATCATCTTCAATCATTGGTTTCCTACGATTATCATCAGTGATCTTATCCACTGCCAACAATTCATCTCCATATGTGATACTCTGAAGTCTTGTTTGGTTCAACTTTCCACCTCTAGTTTCATTCCCTTTAATCATGTTCGCAACTTCCTGCATTGTAGGCCTCTTATCCGGCTCGCCCTGAACACACAATGCCGCGATGTTGATTGCTTGTTTGAGTTGGTTCTCATCAAAGTTTCCTCTAAGCTTTGGATCCACAACATCGCGGAAGCTGCCCGCCGCGATGAGTGGCTCAGCCCACTCGGTTATGGTTCGCTTGACACCACCGGGAAGTTTCTCAATTGGCTTTCTGCCACTAATGATTTCGAGTAATAGAATGCCAAAGCTGTAAACATCACAACTCTCTGATACTTTTCCCCACATAGCATACTCTGGGGCTAGGTATCCCAAAGTCCCTTTAACTCGGGTTGTCATGTGGCTAACTCCTTCAGGAATGAGCTTTGCAAACCCAAAATCGGCTACAAGAGGATCGAAATTCGAGTCTAGTAGCACATTGCTGGCTTTTATGTCTCTGTGAATGATATGTGGAGTCACCTCATGGTGCAAATACCTAGCACAAAGTCATTGTTAGACATGGGCCTCCCACATAGAAAAAGGATGGCATTTTTTTTTGGTAATATGCTTACACGGGCTATGTTGTCTTAAAATGAGGTAGTCCTGGAGCATATAGGAAGACTTGTACTTACTTCTGTAGAACTATAAACTTATGTTATCAAACTGTGTCAGATTATTACATGATTATCAGAATGATGGGATCGTATTTCATTTCGGAGTCAAGGACATACTCTTCTTTGACTTTAGAATATGATGGAATAAACTAAAATGGCTCACTAAATTGGATGTGCTTCTTATTGTGAAGTAGTAGTTGATGGACACAGCTTGACGCAGTTTTCAGCTTCTTATATTGTGAAGTAGTAGTTGATGGACACAGTTTGACGCAGTTTTCATTATGAGTCATTGGGAAACAACCTCTGTGTGTTTGTAACGCATGAGTATGGTTGTGCACATCCGACTCCCCATACCCCGTCATAGGCAAGAACCAGGACACAAGCTTCCTTGACTTTGGAATATGATGGAATAAAGCAAAATGACTCACTAAATTGGATGCACTTCTTATATTGTGAAGTAGCAGTTGATGGACACAGTTTGACGCAATTTTCATTATGGGTCATCAGGAAACAACATCTGTGTGTTTGTTACATGTGTATGATTGTGTACACCCGACCTCCCATACCTCATCATATGCAGGAACTAGGACACACTCTTCCTTGACTTCGTAATATGATGGAATAAAGCAAAACGACTCACTAAATTGGATACGCTTCTTATATTGTGAAGTAACAGTTGATGGACACAGCTTGACGCAATTTTCATTATGGTCATCGAGAAACAACCTCTGCGTGCTTATCACACATGTGTATGGTTGTGAACATCCGATCCCTATACTCCGCCCTAGGCATGAGCTTCTAAGACAATAGAGTAATGTTGTTGTAGTATCACAATGATGGGATGAAAGAGAATTGTGTCCTCAATGGCATACTTATTTAAAAGGTATTAATCTAATTCATTTGAATTGTAATATAGGAAATAAAGGTACAAGACCAAACTTACACCAAGCCTTCAGATGAGCCCAAGATGATCTTCATTCTCTTTTTCCAGTCTAATAAACCGTCTGAAAGGAATTGGCCGTGCAGATGAGAGAGAAGACTGAGATTTGGCATGTAATCATACACGATCATCCTTTGATCAGTTCCCACACAGTAGCCTCTTAGCCCCAGGAGATTCTTGTGCCTAACCCTTCCAAGAACTTCAACTTCAACAGCAAACTCCATCTCCGCTTTCGAATTCATCGCTTTCAGCTTCTTCACTGCTATCTGCAATGCTTATCAGCACCTAATCAATCATACTTCAATTATGAAAAAAAAAAGAAAAAGAAAACAGAGACCATCTCTGATCCTGCAAGGATCAATCATATTATGAGGACTTGTAAATATAGTGTTAGTGACATTCATGTTGAATTCATGTAAAATTTATAGATCAGTATAGTATTAATGACATTCTAAGATATCTAGTAGAATTCTCCCGTTGCATTCTGATAAACATTTTTTTTTTACTGTAATGTCACCTCTTCTCATACTAATCATGCTATGTACTTTGTTCGATTTATTGTTTAACTCAACTACTTTTGAGTATGTTATGGATATCGCTTTAAGTTTCCATTTTCAATGGAGCCAATGACACACTCTTTTTTGACTTTGGAATGTAATGGAACAAAGTAAAATGTCTCACTAAATTGGCTGCGCTTCTTATATTGTAAACTAGCAGTTAATCGATACAGTTTGACGCAATTTTCATTATGGGTCATTGGAAAACAACCTCTGTGTGTTTCTAACACATATGATTGCCTACATCTGACCCCTCCATACCCAGACATAGACGGAAGCCTCTATAGGTAATGTTGTTGTTGTTGTTATGGATATCGCTTTAGAAAATCTAAATCAATAGGAGATGAGGTATCTATATCTATAAAACAGAGGTTTCTGAACACATGATATTGAATGCTATCACATGTACAACAGTAACAAGCAATATAGATATAAGAGCAGTTAAAAATGAGACAATATTTACCTGAAGATTATCTGAGGTTTTACCCCAATAAACACTTCCAAATCCACCTTCCCCAAGCTTATTATCTTCACTAAAACCATTGGTTGCTGAATGCAATTCTTTGTAAGAAAAAATTCTCCAACCATTAGCGTTGGGCGAGGATCTGCACATTCACCATTGTAACAACAAACATATCAAAACCTATAGAGATAATACACTTGAGAGGGTGGGTGGGGTGGGGTGGGGTGGATAAAGTAGCAGTTTTCCGTACCCTTGATCAACCTTTTCTGAACCACAGCAACTGTGGGACGAACCCATAGTTTCAATGCAGTAGGATGGAAATACGAGAAGTTATTTTCAGACGAGTTTCATGTTCTTATCAAGGCTCTTCTTGCACATGTCATGCTTTGTAATACAGAATCAAACAAATGGCCGTCCATGGCGGCTGATTTTTGCAATGTTCTTTGAAGGGTTCGCATTAATAACTCGAATTACTCTTGAGAGAAAATAATCAAATGCTCATAGGAAAATTAATTGACTTAGTCCATGAAATATAAACTTTAGAGCCGTGTCCACTTCCGAAGGTGCACATATGAAATAAAGGTACTTGATCATTTTTGTTTATTTCACAAAAGTAAATTAAAAACGTAAGTGTCATGAGCTACTAATAATAGTTATACGTTTAGATTTTTCTATTCATTGAAAACAGGGACTCTAAGTAAGCAAGAATAAAAGTTGGGCCTCTCAACTTAGCTTCATCAAAGATTAATATCATTCTATGTTTTCTGAGTTATATCAAGCCATTTAGATGCACTTTTGGATTGTAACTACATTTTTATAAGCACCTTGTGTTTTTTTTGTGTGTAAAAACTGTGTTATTTGTCCAAATAAAGTGATTTTTAAGCAATAAAGTGTTTGACAAAATCAAATGCTTATATGCTTAAAAGATATAAAATAACCACAAGGATAAATTAATGTAACCGAAAAATAATAAAGCAGGGATAATAAAATAATTATATTTTGGTAAAGCTTGCTTAATTTGTGGGTTCATGATCACTGCTGCCGGCAGAATACGAAGGTGCTTCTGGTAAATTGTCTCGATCTGTTTGAGAGAAAGGCATCTCTGTGATAAGGAGATGAATGACTTGCCGTTAGGTTCGTAACGAACGCGAACACTCTAAAGGGATGTGAATAGAGTGTTAGACACTTTCTGAATTTTTCTCGATTTACCTCATACCAACTCACAGTAATTACCAAAATAAAAAGAGAAAGATGAGAAATAATAAATCGGAGACACACAATTTAAAGTAGTTTGAATTTGCTTTATTCTACTTCATTACCACTTTGTTTCTCAAGTAGTTTTTCAATAACTTTCTTATTACATTCAACAAGGAACAAGAACTACAACAACATTATTACAACAACTATTGCTACAAAAACTTGTAGAACATCAACTACTACAACAACTATTGCAACAACAACTCCTACAACAACAACTACAAGCAAGAGTCATAGACCTTTTCCGCTTGATTCTTTACAACTTCAACAAAGTTCTACCTAAGCACATTCACCAAATGGTTTTTGAAAGAAGAAGTGAAATGATACTTTCAGAATAAGTCTAAATCACAAATAAGAGATCAAATATAACTGTTTCGGAGAAGTCCAACTTGTCTTCAACACCCACTCTTCGAATTTTTGAATCATAGTCATGATAGAAGAGATTAGATAGGTGTACAACAGTCAAAATAGCATTAGAGACGCTGGTAAAAATTGCACAATCATTTTGAGAAGCATTGGAGATAGAAAACACTTTAAATTTAAAATAGATCTTTTTTAATGGCTATGCAAATTTGGATTCAATATGACGTCGATCAATCGATGTCTAATCAGTTCATAGATCAATGTATACATCGATCAATCGATGTACTCAGTTTAGAGATCAGTGTCAATTTTCCTATTTTCGTGACATTATTTGATTTAATGACATCGTTTTCTTTACATCAGAAATCAATGTTGGACACTGTACTCCTAATTTCAAACAATTCATATGTAGATCAATAGATGTCTTTATTTTAGAGATCGATCTATACGTCGATCGCTCGACGTACCATTTAGAGAACAATGTTCAATTTTTATGTTTTGACATAGATCGATTGATGTAAAAAGCTACGTTACACCGTTTGCTCCCAGTTTTGGAAAAAACTTACATAGATCGATGGATGTCTATATTTGAGAGATCGATATTATGTAGATCAATCGAATTAGAGGTTGATGCATACATTGATATCTGTTTTAGAGACATATGTCCTGTTTTTAAACCTTTATCATTTTTCAAGTATAAATCAATATTTTTCATTTTTATTCAAACATATCAATCTTTTAAATCTATCCAAATATTCATATTCTAATAATCTTTTCATTTTTGATGATTTCAAAACTAAATGCTTTCAAAAGACTTTTTGTTTGAAAAATGACACTTTACCCTCCATTGTTGAACAGGGCTTTCACTCTAAGTGTTTGTACAAACAATCTCCCCTTATTCAATGCATTCATGCTCACCCTCAATATATGCATTCCCATATAATACAATACGACAAACCAAATAGACGTCAAATGCCCCCTAAATACTTCACATGTTCTATCACGAATACCATGTATATACCTATTTTGCATGACATGCCACATATACCCCATATACAACAATTTTGCATCATATGCCACATATCACTATATAATTTCTCTCTTTTTTGTAATTATCAAAAGAAAATAAGGCATATAACACATTGAGACATGAAAAAGAAACCACTAATCATACAATAATAGTAGATTTCAAGATTAATACATGTTAAGCTTAGATTAAAGCGAGTCTAGAAAAGGAAAAGGAACGGGAGTGAGGAAATATGATCTAGCCTTTATTCGATGAGAATGTGAACCTTGGATACAAGCCTTCATCTTGACCGTGAACTTCGCAAAGTTTGAGTCATGCACTGACATCTTGCTTTTCAGTTCAACCACCTCACTTATCAAGGCAATCCACATCCATCTCTAATTTTTGGATATAGGCGGTAGCAATCTCAGTTTTGTCTTGGATCTCAATGACTTACTTCTTAAGAATTGGAAAATCGTCATTAACTTTAATGCTTGCTTCCTCATCACCTCAAGGCATAGGACCTCTTGATGCTTCCTCCGGCAATGTGTTCCTCGAGAACCATTTCTTTCTTCTTTCTTGCTTTTAAGACTCGTTTGATGTTGGCATTATCATAAAAGTCTTTATAAGTAATCTTATCAACATCCATCTACTCCATCTTTAGGCACGCTTCCTTCAGTTGAAATAGATAGAACTGTAGTAGAGAAATTTTTTTGTTAGATTTTGTTATTAGCCATGAAGATCTCTCCAAAGTTCAATAGCTTCATATTTGTAAGAAGGTAGGATATATAGAAATCAAGGCTGCTAGAGAGCTTTGTGGATTTGCCATTGGCACATAAGGTGACTACCGAAATCAGCACTCGATATACCAAAGACATATCGCTGGTATTCTTGGTAGGGCAGAAACCCAAGAAGCTTTTAACGTAGTCCTGACGAACCTTCCTCCTTACGTCATCCTATTTTCACACATCATACTCATACAACTCCTCATTTGGGAACCCAAGAAATCATTTGTAGTTTCAGTGTCGCATTCTAGGTGAGTACCATGAATTAAAGCATGAAGTGCATAAGGAAAATCATTTGGGTACTCCACTCACAAGTTTGTATAAAACAATTTAGTGTACATCCTAGACAGAATGTATATCCAATCTATGATTGGTTTCAATTCAACATTTTTCTCAAAATCCTTAATGCTGAGCAAATTTAAAGAAATAATGGCCCTCTATGCATCTCCCACTTAGTAAATAGCTCTCTAGCATGTGAGGAGATATAGTTAAAATTGTTTATACCTCCAGGCTCATCTAAAGCTCTTCTTAATTTACCATGTTTCATGTAGGGGAATTTTTTGATGGGTAATCCCCTCCTTAGTTTCGTCAACTCCTTTGACCCTTCTTCACCATCACTAGAGCTTCTTGGCCTCATGGAAGGATTCTTGGTTCTCATTTTATTTTTTGCCCTAACTTTTGAGCTTCTTGACTTGAGATGAAAGAGATGAAGATTTTGACGTAAAAAAGATGATTTATGAATAAGAATGGTAAGATTTTGTTCTAATTTGAAGGGAGTAGGCGATTTTAGAGAAGAAAATGACCAAAAAAATGGAGCGATCAAAGTTGAAGATGAAAGAATTGGGCGATTTTTGAATTTTTGAAATCTTTTATAGCAGTTGAACCCATTAGACGTTGATAGCTCGATGCAGCAATCTATCTCTACATCGATCACTGATGTAGATATCAATGTATACATCAATATCTCAGTCACCCACATCGATCGATCGTTGTGGCCAATGCATAATGTTCTTATGTTTTGACTTTTTACACATTGTTTATCATGTCTAATCTTGTTCTAATTGATTTAAATGTCTCAATGAGGATTGTTTTTATGAATATATCATCTAATGGATCAGTAGTCGACATAAATTCAACGCAAAGTAAACCCTTTTGCACACAATCTCTTATAAAATAATTTCTAACCTCAATATATTTGGTTTTACTATGATGAACCGAATTTTGTGCTATATTTATGGAAGAGGTATTATCGCATAATATAAACACTTTGTCAAGCCTAATATTATAATCATTTAATGTGTGTGTCATCCAAAGAAATTATGCACAACATGAGGCTGCTAATAAATATTCGAATCCCGTCATGGAAAGTGAAACACTTTTTTTTTTTAATGGAAAACTAGGAAATGAAACAATCATGAAATTTTCTTTTAGTCAACATTACTTGACTAGGTTCACTTAATATTAACTCTTTAGGATGATCTTCTTATATTTAAATTATTCTAACAAATTTGAAGTATCACCTTCAAATTCTACTTCCTCTTCACATTAAAAAGAGGTGCACATTCATGTGGCTCGAATCTAAGATCAACATAAAAATCTTCCTTATGAGTATTACCAATATTTTACAGGACTTATTTAAATTATTTCATTTTCTTCATCATAATTAAGTTTTGGTTCATCATCAAGAGATTCACTAAAATTAACATAAATGGACTCTTTAATTTTCATACTCCTTTTATTATACACTCTTGCTATTGTTTGTGTATCCCGCAAAGATTCATTTATCTGCTTTGAAGCCGATTTTATCCAAGTTGTTTTTGGTTCAAAGTATAGAATACTTACAACCAAAAAACCTTGAAATACTCAATATTAGATATTCTTCCTTTCCAAAGTTCATTATGAGTGCTTTTGAGAAATGACATCAAGCACACTCTATTTATCACATAGCAAGAGTATTCACCGCTTCGGCCCAAAAGTGTTTAGGAAAATCAAATTCATTTAAAATGGCACAACTAATTTCTAGAAGCATTCTAATTTTTTTTTCAGCTACACCATTTCGTTGTGGAGTCCTAGGAGGCGAGAAGTTGTGTTCATACCTTTTGGATACAAAAAATTCTTAGAATTCACCATCAAACTCTCCACCTACATCACTCTTAACTTTTTTGATAGTATCTTCTTTAAAATTTTCTAATCTCTTACAAGTCATAATAAACTCGTGGCATTCATCATTCTTTTAGACGAAAGCATAAACTATGTAACCTAGAGAAGTCATATACCACCATAAAGGTATAACATTTTTCACTTAGACTTGTTGTACCAATATCCCCAAACAAATCCATATGAAGTAACTATGGAGGTTTGGTAGTGGAAATTTTATTTTTGGGCTTAAATTTTAACTTAACAAGCTTTGGTTTTTCACAAGTGTCACATACGCCATGATTTTTGAAATTCAATTTTGAAAAACCTTAGACTTTTTTATTTTTGTAAATTTTCTTGAAATTTTCGAAACTAATATGTCCAAGTCGTATATGTCATAATTGAGTTAAACCATTTTTAACAAGTAATCATGAAAAAATTAAATTATGTGAACTAATTTTGTGTACATAATTTTTTCCTCAAAGCTTCAAAAACCACTTCCCTTTTGTTTCTTCACAGTTTCTTTTCACAAATTCAACTTGAAAATTAGCATCACATAGTTGACTAACACTTACTAAATTATACTTGAGCTCTTCTATATACAATACATTAGTAAGAGTAAAAGAAGAGTTAGCGATTTCTCCATGTGCAAGGATTTTGGCTTTTTTATTCATAAAGTGAATTGTTCCACCACCTTGGATCTTGAGATTGGTGAATAGATTTTTATCTCATGTCAAATGAGTGGATATCTGCTATCCGTAAGCCATTTGGTCGTCTCTTCTTTGGCTATTCTGTTTAGCTTGAGTACCAAAAACACCAAATAGTTTATACTTAGGCACCCTTTGATGATTGGGTCTTTTGGGATTAGGTCTTCGACCTTTAGGCTTCCAATAATACATAATAACATGTCTATCTCAACATATTTTACTACATATCTCTTCTTTTGTTGCATGAGAAACAAGTAGGTACATACTTCGTTTTGAGTTTTTTGAGCTTACGAGATAGCGAATCATTTTTGGTTCGGTTAATCTTTGAGCTATTTACTATATTTTTCTTTGATGGTAATGAGTCAGGCTCAACAATTGGAACAGTCTTTATTTCTTCAACATTGGAATGGAAAGCCTCACATCATAAACGGCTTAATTATTTTTTATTTTTGTTTTCCCAGTAATCTGTCAAGATTTTCGTTATCAGTAGTTAATTTTTGTAAATATAATCTTAATCTTTCACATTTATCCTGGTTTCCATTTTCTGTAGTGATACTGCGTAAGGTAATTATAATATCACGATCCTGATAAATCAAAATGTTCTTTTATGCAAGTTTTTGTTTTCTAACATGCATTTGCTAAATTCTTTCTTAATATTCTTATATATCAAATTATGTTTTTCAAGATCATCTTGTGAATCTCCTAATTCCTCTTGTAAATCAAAATTTGAAGATTTAGAATATACCTCAAGATCATTTTCGATTGCCATATGGCAAGTGTGTTATGTTTCTTGATCATTTATCAAACCAATGATTCCATCTTCACCTTTTGATTCAGAAAGAAGATCATCCTAAGTTTTCACTTCCTCATTAAAAGCCTTATTCTTTTGAGGGGAAGACTTTCTTATCATGTTTGTACGGCAGAAATCCACAATTAAGTGATCTGATCAACTACACCTATAATTTTTTCTCCCTTTCCTTTGCTTTGTGGTGAACTTTTTGAAAATTCCTTACTTAAGATTCATTTCTAGTTGCAACCCTTCTGAATTTCTATCCAGAAATGCAACTTCTTCATCTGAATCTTTGGATCAACAACCAACCTTTTGTGTACCATTTGCGGAGGCATAATAGGATCGAACCTATTTGCTCATCAATCAAGATTTCATGTGTCAAGAGATTTTTCGGATAATTCATCAAGAGAAATTGTCTTGAGATTCTTGGACTCAGTGATGGTTATCAATTTAGGTGTCCATTCTCTTGGTAAGGAGGTAAGTAATTTTTAGACAAGATATTCGTTTGATATCTTCTTCTGGACCATAGAAACTTGATTTAGGATTTGGGTGAATCAATCGATGGTCACCTCAATCTTTTCATCGCTTTTCATACCAAACATATTATAATCCTTCATGAACATTATTTTTTCCCATTGCTACTTGGTCCGCTCCTTCATGGATAATCTCTACCAATTTCCATGCTTAATGAGCCGTTTCAAGACCTTGAAGTCTAATAAGCTCGGTAGTTGTTAAAGCACTCGAGAAAACATCAAATGCCTTTACATTGATAGAAAATCTGAGCTTTTCTTCATTGGTGTAGTCATCTTCATCCTTCAGGATTCTTTCACCTTTTCGGTTCATAATCATAGGAACTTCAATTCATTTGACAACTGCCTTTCATATATCAAAAACACAACCTTTCAAATGATTTATCATTCTAAACTTGCACAAAGAGTTGTTTTCAGCATCAAATATGGAACCTTTGTGTTGGGTGTTGTGAATATAATAGATGGTTTGGGAGTTGAGCTAGTAGAAGTGGAGGTTGTCATTTCTATAGCTTTTAATGATCTTTAACCTTGCTACTTGCGAAAAATTAGGCAAGCAATCACTAATAAGATCTAATACCAATTTTTAGGTCTGTAACTAACACTCTCTAGTGAGGGTGAATAGAGTGTTATGCCATTTTTGAGATTTTCTCAATTTATCTCATAATACTCACCAAAATAATAAAGAGGAAGATAAGAAAATAATGAATTAGAGACACACAATTTAAAGTGGTTCGAATCTCTTTAATTCTGCTCAACTATCACTTTGTTTTGAAAGTAGATTTTTAACAGCTTTCTTATTGACTTCAACAAGGAGAACTACAACAACATCTAGTACAACAATTATTGCATCAATAATTTCTACAACATCAACTACTACAACTAATGCAACGATAACTCCTACAAGAGCTACAAGCAAGAGGCTTAGAACTTTTCTACTTTTTTCTTCACGGTTTCAACAAAGTTTTGCCTGAGAACCTTTACCAAAAAGGGTTTTGGGAGAAGAAGTGAATTGACACTTTCAAAAAAAGTCTAAATCATAAGGAAGAGATCAAATATATTTAGTTTCTATTGTATTATACTTCAATATTTTTACAATACAATAATGAAAATAAGCAACAAGAGCTTAATGAGATTTAAGTATTTTGCACTTGAGAGCTTAAGATGAAGAGAAGATGGAGATTGAAGAGGTTGAAGAGCTTAATGAGCTTTATAGAGGGGGATCGTTTTTGTTTCGCGATTTTCTTCCACATCTCACTCTTCATTAACTATTTTGGATGCTTCAACTTTTTGAATCAAACCCATCCTAGAAGAGCTTAGATAGGTGTACAGCAGTCAAAATACCATTAGAACGTTGGCAATAAATGTAAATCAAATTGGAAAAGACTGAAGAGAGAAAAAACTTTAAATCTGCAATATATCTGTTTGTGATGGCCATAAAAATTTTGAATTCAGCATGACGTCGATTGATCGATGTCTATAAGTTTAGAGATCGACGTCACTTTTCCTATTTTATGACGTTTCTAATTTAATAACATCAATGACTTCATGTCTGAGATCGATGTTGGATAGTGTACTCCCAATTTTGAACAATTCATGTAAAGATCGATCAACAAGTCTGTTTAGAGATCGATGTATATGTCGGTTGCTTGACGTGCCTATTTAGATATCGATGTCTAATTTTTTACTTGGACATAGACCAATAGCTTTAGAGACTATGTTGGACAACGTGCCCCCGTTTTTTTTACTTGGACATAGATCAATCGCTTTAGAGACTATCCCCCAGTTTTGGACAAAAATTATGTAGATCGATGGATATATAAATTTGAGAGATCAATGTATACGTAGGATGATCAATGTAGAGATCAACATATAGATTGATCTCTATTTTAGAGATCTATGTCATGTTCTTAAGCCTTTGTCACTTCTTAAGTTTAAATCAATCTTTTCTAATCTTTTACATACATACCAGTCTTTTAAATTCATCAAAACATTTACACTTATAAACATTTATAAGCAACTAGTGCATTTCAAGGTGCTTCTCGTAAAGGAGGTGAAAGAACTTACTTGCAAAAGGCTCATAAATTGGTTTGACCAGCTTATAAACTAAACTAAATAACCTCTATAATCAAATGGATAAATAAAATTGACTCTCAAGAATTAACTGAACATCCGAGTTTTTGATGGAACATTTTTTTTTTGGTACATGCGCTAAAAAAATTTTACGTGTATTCCCTAAAACTAATTTTAGAGTTATATGTCTTCTTTTCTCGTAATGGCTACATACTCATTTTTAAAAGCAATGTCTACTTAATTACTGATCATTTCTTGTTCTCTTCTTTCTCCTATACATTGAGCCTGAATCTTTGACATGTTAACTTTCCTAGTAATACATATTGTGTCTCATGTAGACACAATGTTTATCTTTAATTATTCATCATCATTGTCCTTGTGCACCTCCATTCTTATGTTTCTACATTGATATACAAAAGAGCGAACCAAAAGAAGAAAAAAAACTGACGATAGTTTTTGTTTAGGTTTTGGAGGAAATTTTTGGTCTTTTCATTAACACCCAAGTGTGTAGGACAAACATGGGAAATCATCAAACATATACAACAACAATATTATTCCATTGGTTTAGAGACT
Source organism: Eustoma russellianum (assembly GCA_036186865.1). Classification (NCBI taxonomy): domain Eukaryota; kingdom Viridiplantae; phylum Streptophyta; class Magnoliopsida; order Gentianales; family Gentianaceae; genus Eustoma; species Eustoma russellianum. The sequence goes on along the minus strand of AP025071.1, from coordinate 26,878,583 downwards.
TCTGCCTATGATGGGATATGGGACCGGCTGTAGATGTTTAATTATAAAGTAAGAAAAATTATATGCATAGGACCTTAGAAAGTTGAGCAAGTGTCGCTAGATCCTAGAGTTTGAGGGATAACAAAGTGCAATCCACGATTGGACTTTCTTTCGTTTTATTTGCACTTGTTTCATTCTACTTTATTTTTAACGACATTTTTGTTTTTAATTATAGGTTTTATGGCCAGAACACTGGAAAATATCTCAATTGGCTGTTTCCTTTTCAGCCGCTCCTCAGCCCAAATTGATTATTATTTCGATTGTTTCATTTTCATGCGAGAACCCACCTCGTAAAGAAAGAAAGAAAGAAAAAGCAGTTTTCTTGGCCAAGAAACACCAAGGAAAATCTCAATTTATTCGTATTTATTTGTATTATTTGCTTACCTCTCATCCTCTTCAGAAATTAATGGTAGTTTTGATTGTCGTTAGAATATATTGTATATGATTATTGTTGTTGTTGATATTTGCATCCAACTTTTTCTTTTTTATTAAACTCCAATAATCACAAAAAAATCTTCATTTTATAATACTTTTTCCATTTTGATATAGGACTATTTGATAAACTGAGTCTATCTGCTCTTGTATCTTTTCCTATCGTGCGCATGTCTATGTATGGTTCAACAATGACTTGAACTCTATTAAAGTGGAAACGCTATATTAATTGTATACATAAAAAGAACGGTGTTCGAAATTCCACTGCATAATTAATATGGACTCATGAATATGACACTTATAAAGTTATGATTCACCATCATAAAACTCACCATAAAGACTTCGGTTTATCAGTCGAGGTATGTGAGGCATATCTTGGGATATATGTTAACTTTTGTTATACTCTCTTTTAAAAATATTGTCACAGTTTATTAACATAAATAGTTCATTAAACATTTATTAAAATCAAATCTTACAAGTATATAACACAATATATATTGTTAAAATAGTTTTCACAGTTTTATGACTAAATTATACAAGCAATATGTAAAATCCTTTAGTAATTTGATTTACAATAATGTTTGACTAACTGTGATAATATTTTTAGCATGGAAGCAGAATGTGATAACATCATGATAGTGACTATTATTGTTGAAAGTTTGGATCATCTTGAAGGGTTAGGAAGGTCGGACACCGATGTGAGGAAGAGGTGTGCTGATGATGAAAAATGTGTAGCCAAGGTGGATGAAGGTCTGAATTGATGAATGAGATGCTTAGTTCGCAAGGTGTGATTGATGCTGGAGCAGTTGAACATTTTGGAGGGGAGAATTCTGGATCAAACACCTGGGTGTTTGAAGGTTGAGGGAAAGAGTTGACGAAGGAGAGAAGCAGCAGGCGGGAAACTTGAATGGGGCTGCGGATTGACCATTTTACCCTTAATTGCATTACTGAATAGAAGTTAGTTAGAAGGGTTTTTTCGTAATTTCAGCATTTCAGTTAAATGTTTTTCTGTTCTTCTTCCTCCCGGTATAAGAGCTTGCTCGTTGCAAGCTTTCCAGAATCATCGAATAAGAAGGAGCGGTTACTCTCTTCATTTTCTCTCCAAATTCTCTCTTTCGCAATGGTAGCTAACTGTTGCTCCTTTTCCTTTCGTTTTGTTTTGTTGATCGCTTGATGATCAGAACATGAGTGTTGAAATGTGCAATTTGTTTGTGTTCTGCTTGTGCTGCCGCAATTGAGTGTTTCTTCTAGTTTTTTCACAATTATCACACGTGAATGAATTAAAAATAGAAGGGACGATGTGACGTCGACGACCTATGTCCCAAACTTCGTATCTGACCGTCCATGACTATGAAGTCTGTTAGCTTAAGGATCATGAAGACTCGTTTCATTAAACCATATACTAAAAACCTAAAGAAATATAGCAATAAATTAACCAAAAAGGTCTATATCATCGATATTAGTGCTGGTTTCTACCACAATTATACTTAAAAATCCAACGCTAAGCTACCATCAAGACAAACATAATAATAATCGTTTCCGTCTCAAGTCAGGAACGTCACATTTATTCGTAGCAATAAATAGTTTTCGTATGTTCTCTTTATAACTAGTAAAAGTCATTTATTCACGTCCTATGTCAAAGATATTGGTGTTAAGGATGCTATGAGGAAGACTTCACTACAAGGTGCTAGTTCCAGTCGAATGGTAACAGAAGGAGAGGAATCTGTTGAATCAAAGGTGGAATCAGGAGTGTCGATGATCAAGTGATCAATTGACATGTTGGTTAGCAGCAGTTACTGTGGGGCACGCGAATGGCAGATGTGGTTGATCATATGTTGGAGTGCAGTTGGAGAAGCAGAGACGCAAAGGAGAAGGAGGAAGAAGGAGTGCAGGGCGGCAAATTTTAAATCGTATGAAATTACTATTATGCCCTTAATGAAGAGATAGGCTTAGGCTTGAGAAAGGGGCATTTTTGTACTTTTTACATTGTTCTTCTTCTTCCTGCGGTAGTTGCTGTAGTTTGCGTGTATAAACGCCTTGGCTATGCGAGGCAGTTACTCATTGAATAAAATTCCTGAGTGGTGTTTAGTAACTGCTCCAGTTTTTCCTCTCATTCATCGATTAGTCTCTAGAACTCTTGATTCTTGATCATTTGATTCGATTTTGACATGGTATCAGAGCCTTGATTTCATGGTTTTGATTCACTTCTTCTCTGTTATTTTCCTTTGGTTACTGTAATGGCGAACAATGCAAGAAATGGCAATCAAGCACCAGAAAATCCAATCTCGAATCCTTACTATCTTCATCCGAATGACAGTCCAGCAATAATTCTTGCTCAACCGCCCTTGAATTCTAACAATTATCACACATGGAGTAGAGTCTTCTCAATGGCGTTAATTGTGAAAAAAAAATAGGTTTTGTTGATGGTAGTATTGTGCCTCCCAATCCTAATGATCCTCAGTATAACTCCTGGAGACAAGTCAATTCGATGATCCAAACCTGGATCATGACAGCGTATCACCTTCAATTGCTTAAAGCGTGATATGGTATGATAACGCGGCTGAAGTTTGGAGTGATTTGAAACCAAGCTACGGTAGCTGTGATCCTTTTAGACTGTCTGATTTGCTTGAAAGATTTTATAGTATAAGGCAGGAATCCGATTCTGTTAATGATTATTTTACCAAGCTTAAGGTAGTTTGGGAAGAAATGATGACGGTAAGGTCAATTCCTAAGTGCACTTGTCGTGCTTGTACTTGTGATGTAACAGCTAATATGCGAGCCTATGTGCAGAGTGATTATGTTATCAAATTTGTGAAAGGTTTAAATGATGAATATGACACAGTTAAGTCTCAGGTATTTGTTATGACGCAATTCCCTAGTGTGGATACTGTGTTTCCATGGCTTTGAAATATGAAAGAAAACTGAATGGTAGCGCTGTTTCTGGTCAGTTTAAAAATAATCCTACTGCTATGATGGTTGATAATGACAATGATGGGTTGAATATTAGTGCAAATGACTTCAACAGTCGTGGTGGAGGTAATGGATATAGGAGAGGAAGCGGTAGGTTCTTTCCCGAGGGATCAAGAAGGCCACGGTGCACTCATTGTGGCATGGTTGGACATGTGGAGCAAAGGTGTTATAAGAAACATGGTTTTCCTCCAGGATTCAAGCCAAAGGCCAATGCAGTTGAAGTTCATGATGCAGAGTATGATTCACAGCAGCATGATCAGAATGGACTAGTGTGTCAAGCTCCCATTCTCACTCAGGAACAGACTCAAAGGTTGTTTTCTTTGTTGAACGTGAAGGATCCTAGTCAATCGGTTGTGGCTTCAGTACAACTTGCTGGAAACCAGGGAGCTGTGATGTCTGCCTTATCTGGTAATGAAATAGGTAAGTGCTGCTCAATAATTTGAATATATGGATATTAGATTCCGGAGCCACTGATCATATTGTTGTAATTTGAGTTTGTTTCAATCCTTCCAACCTGTTTATGGTGTGTCAATCAAGCTCCCAAATAAAACCTCAGTATCAGCCACTCATATAGGCTCAGTTATAATTAATCCCTTACTCGTCATACACAATGTGTTATATATCCCAAGCTTTGCATACAATCTTCTGTCTCTTAGCAAGTTGCTTTCTGTGCCGTCCTTACTTATTCAATTCTTGGGCAATTCTTGTGTTATTCAGGACCAAGTCTCACTGAAGACGATTGGTTCAGCTAAGTTGAACAATGGCCTATTCTATTTGCAAGGTGCTGGCAAGCAAACTCAATCATCAGCCTATTCAAAGTGCTTGTCAGTAGCAGTTAAACTCTCTGATTCACCCTCTTTTCTGTGGCATTATAGGTTAGGTCATGCTTCTATGTCCAGAATAAAGGATGTACAGAAATTTGATTCTTGTGTTACAATACCAGATCAATTCTATTCATGTGCTGTATGTCCATTAGCAAAATGAAAAGAACCCCATTTCCTTTGTCTAACTCTGTCTCAAGGTTTCCATTTGATCTCATACATGTTGATATATGCGGACCTCATAAACATCCTACTACCTATGGTCAAAAGTACTTTCTTACCATAGTTGATGATTTTACAAGGTATACATGGCTTTACCTTCTTAAACAAAAATCAGAAGCCAGACTTGTAATTGAAAGTTTCTGCAATTTTGTGCAAAACCAATTCAGCAAAGGCATTAAAGTGTTGAGATCAGACAATGGTTAGGAATTTAATATGCCTAAATTCTATATGAACAGAGGCATCATTCACCAAACAACTAATGTTAACACTCCTCAACAGAATGGGATAGTTGAGAGAAAACATCAACATATTCTTAACACACAGCCAGGGCCTTGAAATTTCAATCAAATATACCTATAGAATATTGGGGATTTTGTACCTAGTATGCTGTTCACCTCATCAATATTCTTCCCACTCCACTACTTGAGTACAAGAGCCCTTATCAGATGTTATTTCAAACAATTCCATCATATAGACACTTGAGAGTGTTTGGTTATTTTGCCTTTGCTGCAGACACCAGAGCTGCAAAATGCAAATTTGCTCCCAGGTCAATTCCCTCAGTGTACCTTGGCTTGCCTCACAATGTCAAGGGATACGTGTTATAAACCTGAGTACTAAAGCCATATTCATTTCTAGAGACGTCCAATTCTTTGAACAGACGTTTCCTTTTGAATCAACCATTTCTGACCTGGATTCCATCAAAGCTCCTCATGTTTGCAATGAACTTCCAAATGCTGTTCCTCTTCCTGAAATCCCTTCAACTGATCAGCATGATGAACACTCAGATACATCATTGTTCTCTTTACCTAATTCACCTAACAGTCCAAGTGTACCTTCTAACATCATTATGCTACCTCATCAAGACCCAATCTCTTCCACTTCCTCTGCTAGTCCCAGTATGCCATCTACTTCATCTGCACAACACCCTTGTATTGGACTTGAGGTATGCTTGCCCTTTTCATCTAATGATCCTAGTCCATCTACAAGAGTTCGACATCCGCCAAAATATCTTGAAGATTACTACTGTAATCTACTTCTTCAGAATTACACTGATCCACTTCCTGTTAATACTCCTTATCCTATTCAAGCCTACATGTCATTTGATTCATTGTCTCCTGAATATAAAGCATATGTTCTTAATATTAACATGCAGCAAGAGCCTAATTCTTACCAAAAAGCAACCAGATCTCCTCACTGGCAGAAAGCAATGCACTTGGAGTTGGCTGCCCTGGAAACCAATCATACATGGTCTTTGGTTTCATTACCCCCAGGTAAGCAGGTCATTGGCTGTAAGTGGGTATATAAAGTTAAATGCAACCTAGATGGCAGTATAGAGAGACATAAGGCACGTTTGGTGGCCAAGGGATATACTCAGCAACTAGGAGTAGATTACACTGACACTTTTTCTCCTGTTGCTAAATTAACCACAATTAGATTGTTGTTGGCTTTAGCTTCTATCAAGCATTAGCATATTCATCAACTTGGCGTTAATAATGTCTTTTTACATGGTGACCTTAGCCAAGAAATTTATATGCAATTACCTGAAGGATTTTGCTCTGATAAGCCTAACGCTGTTTGTAAGTTGCACAAGTCTGTTTACGGTCTCAAACAAGCGAGTAGAGAATGGAACACCAATCTGACCTCATTTCTTATTTCTGAAGGCTATGTACAATCCAAGAATGATTACCACATGTTCACTAAGACTTGTCATGATTCCTTTCTGGTTCTTCTTATTTACGTTGATGATATTATAGTTGCCAGTAATTGCATCTCTCAGATTGCATATTTGAAACAAGCCTTGCACAATGCTTTTAAAATCAAGGATCTTTGACCCCTTAAATACTTTCTGGGTATAGAGGTGGCTAGGTCACAAGGGGGGGTGATGATTTGCCAAAGAAAATATGCTTTGGAAATGATAGAGCAAGCAGGTCTTCTTGGAGCCAAGCCTGCTAAGACACCCATGGAGCAAAATTTGAAATTAGCACACAAAGACTCTCAAACTATTTCAGATATTTCAGGATACAGAAGATTAGTTGGTAAACTGTTGTACTTGACTATAACCAGACCAGACATTGCGTATACGGTCCAATAGCTCAGTCAGTTTTTGGATCAGCCTACTGAGTTGCATCTCAAGACAGCAAATAGGCTTTTGAGGTGCCTGAAAGGCACTGCAGGTCAAGGGATATTTATCCAAGCCAAGGGAAGCTGGAGTTGAGAGGATTTACTGATTCAGATTGGGTAGGTTGCGTTGAAAGCAAGAGGTCAATAACGGGATATTGTATATTCTTTGGGAATTCGTTAATTTCCTGGAAAGCCAAGAAGCAAACTATTGTTTCTAAGTCTTCCTCAGAAGCTGAATATCGAGCATTGGCTTCAGCAACTTGTGAGGTGCAATGGCTCTTATATTTGATGAAGGATTTGGGAGTGATTCAAACAAAGCCTGTTGAGTTATTTTGTGATAACAAGAGTGATATTTACATTGTTGAAAATCCTGTGTTTCACGAGAGGACAAAGCACATAGAAATTGATTGTCATATTGTTAGAGATAAATTTCAACAGGGAATTGTGCGTCCAATGCCCATCAGGGCAGAATTGCAGCTCGCAGATATATTTACCAAAGCGCTTGATTCAAGAAGACTGCAGTACCTGACTTCTGTGATGGGAGTATGCAACATATACAGTAAGTCAGGTCTGAAAGGGGGTGTCAAAGATATTGGTGTTAAGGATGCTATGAGGAAGACTTCAGTACAAGGTGCTAGTTCCAGTCGAATGGTAACAGAAGGAGAGGAATTTGTTGAATCAAAGGTGGAATCAGGAGTGTAGATGATCAAGTGATCAATTGACATGTTGGTTAGCAGCAGTTACTGCGGGGCACGCGAATGGCAGATGTGGTTGATCATATGTTGGAGTGCAGTTGGAGAAGCAGAGGCGCAAAGGAGAAGGAGGAAGAAGGAGTGCAGGGCGGCAAATTTTAAATCGTATGAAATTACTATTATACCCTTAATGAAGAGATAGACTTAGGCTTGAGAAAGGGGCATTTTTGTACTTTTTACATTGTTCTTCTTCTTCCCGCGGTAGTTGCTGTAGTTTGCGTGTATAAACGCCTTGGCTATGCGAGGCAGTTACTTATTGAATAAAATTCATGAGTGGTGTTTAGTAACTGCTCCAGTTTTTCCTCTCATTCATCGATTAGTCTCTAGAACTCTTGATTCTTGATCATTTGATTCGATTTTGACATCCTACAACGTCCATATTTTCTTTTGTAAAAATATAATAATGAAAGCAGTGAGCAAACACAATTCTCAGTAAGGAAATTGGACCATCACCTTATCATTAACATACCCATCTACCCACATAAGCATGGACCAAAACAATAGTGAGGTTTTTAACGAAGACCCTTATGCATACTCATGACATTTTAAAGCAATGTTTTTATTTTCCTGTTCAAACACTTCGAAAGGACTTTAGCTCATTATGACATTATGTCAACGATCATCCACGTATACGTAATCATATACCTTTTATACAAAACATGCTAAGAGAAACCAATAGACCATCACATTTTTGTACTATCTATTCTTTCACGTTTTTCAACAACAACTACCTTATATTTATTCTTTTTAACCGTTTTTACATGAACATAGACATATCCTTTTTTCACGGATGGATCACATTAGTGGTACACTTTCATCTGTTCTATTTGTTTGGACATGTCATAAAAATGACATGCTTGTCTCATTATTTTCTAGGGACGGGTCGAATTCATACACTCTCATATATTTTTTATAAATAGACAGTTCACCAGAATGACATACTCTCATCCATTGTTTTTATATGGAAGAATCACCAAAATGACATAATCTCATCTATTGCATTTACAAAAAATAGTCAGCAGTGATATACTCATCTTTTCACCACATATACAAACCCCTATAATCCATAATCCATTCAGGTCAATCACATTTGCAATAGCTTTGGATCCACTTACTCATTCAACCGTATTACTTTAGTCACTATTCACATTACATCACCTTGGTTTGACCATGCATAGACCACCCATGCACATGTACACATTCCATATGATGATATTCTCACACACACGGCACACACACACACATATATATTTATACACATATTATATATGTACTGTCAAATGATAGAAATCAAAAACAAATGATCGAGTTGATCAAGACGTAACAAACAATAAACAATTTGCTGTGGAGAAGCTCGGAGTAAGCGAAAGTGCGCTATGGCGCCAGAGAGGAACCTCAGCTTGAGGAAGAAGAAAAAGGAAAATTCTGAAATTTTATTTTGCTTTCTCACTCCTCAAATGTACAGCTAATACATGTATTTATACTAATCTAAAGAAGTATCTAGAAACACAAAAACACACGTGAGAAACGAGCTAGTTTACTACGCACCAGCAATCTCTGCTATACCGAGCTTAAACCAACTCCCATGTCACCCGTGCCAGCCTTATGAAGTCTTGCGGTCCCAACGTGCTCAGCGTGCCAACCGTGCCATACGTGCCAAGACTTAGTTCCATTCCAGTGTGCCAAGCATGCCAACCATGCCATACGTGCCAAGGTCTAAGTCTTGTGCTACCATCCGTGCCAAGACTCAAGCACCTTGCCAACCATCCATGCCAAGCACATGCCATGGCTAACCACCAACCAAGACCTTCTTGCCACTTCCTATTTCTTGCACCAGTGCATCCATATCTTTAACACCCCCCCTCAATTCTGACTTCTTGTAAATGTTACAGACCCCTAATGCAGAAGTCAGAAATTGCAACCTTTGAGAACTCAATGCCTTAGTGAACAGATCAGCCACCTGAAACTCAGTTTTGACTGGCATTGGCTTAATCACCCCCTCTTGAAACTTATCTCTGACCACATGACAATCCACCTCTATATGTTTTGTCCTCTCATGGAAAACTGGATTTTAACAATATATATGGCACTCTTATATCACAAACACATTCTACAGGCTCTTTCTGTTCTATGCCTAGGTCTTTCAACAAGTACAACAACCACTGCACTTCACAAGTAGCTGCAGCAAGTGACCTGTATTCAGCCTCTGAGGAGGACCTTGAGACTGTAGTCTGTTTCTTTGCTTTCCAGGATACTAAAGCATTACCAAAGAACATACAATATCCTGTAATAGACCTTCTGGTTTCAGTACACCCAGCCCAGTCTGAATCTGAATAAGCCTTAAGCAATTTTGAACCTGTGCTGGGAAACAATAAGCCCTGACCAGGATTACCCTTCAAATACCTAAGCAACCTGTGAACAGCCTTCATGTGCATTTCTGTGGGACAATCTAAGAACTGACTTAATTGTTGCACAACATATGAAATGTCAGGTCTTGTAATAGTGAGATACAATAACTTTCCAATAATTCTCCTGTAACAAGAAACATCTGAAAATAGAGGTGAATCATTATGTTCCAGTTTTAAATTTTGTTCCCATGGGTGTCAAGGCAGGCTGGCAGCCAAAAAACCTGTCTCTTCTAATAGTTCCATTGCATATTTTCTTTGACAAATCATAATCCCCCCCTGAGACCTTGCCACCTCAAGTCCCAGAAAGTGCCTCAGAACACCTAAATCTTTGATTTGAAATGTGGAATGTAAATGAGCTTTCAGAGCCTGAATATGAGACAATGAATCACTAGCTACAATAATGTCATCAACGTAAATGAGCAAAGCTATGAAAGAATCTGAGGTTCGTTTAGTAAACAAGGTATAATCATTTTTGGACTGTTTATAACCATGAGACAGTAAATACACAGTAAGCTTTTCATTCCATTGTCTACTGGCTTGTTAAGCCCATAAAGAGATTTCTGAAGCTTGCAAACTGCATTAGGAATGGAAGACTGAACTCCTTGAGGCAACTCCATATAAATTTCCTGGTATAAATCACCATGAAGAAAGGCATTATTTATATCTAACTGATGCACATGCCAATGATTCACAGATGCCAAAGCTAAAAGGAGACGCACAGAAGTCATTTTTGCCACAGGTGAGAAGGTGTCAACATAATCTATACCTGGTTGCTGAGTGTATCCCTTAGCCACTAGCCTTGCTTTATATCGTTCAATTGACCTATCAGCCTTGCGCTTAACCTTATACACCCACTTACAGCCAATGGGCTGCTTACCAGGTGGTAAGGGAACAATGTTCCAGGTACGTGTAGCCTCCAAAGCTGCCAACTCAACCTGCATAGCTTGCTGCCAGGCTGCTGATGTAGCAGCCTGCTGATAAGTCACAGGTTCCTGCTCAGTACTGATGCTAAGGACGTAGGACTTGTATTCAGGAGCCAAAGCTTCAAGAGAATGAAATGACTGTATAGGATATGGCACAGACTCAGATGGCTCTAAAGCAACAGAAGAGTGACTAAGATTGCAATAATAATCCTGCAAATAAGATGGAGCATGTCTCTGCCTAACACATCTATGATCAGAATCAGAGACAGGGGGCAAATGGACCTCCAGGTGAGTTATGGGCATCTGATCGCTTGGAGGGGATACTGACTCCTTTGAGGATGAAGAAGGAGAGGAACATGCTGAAGGCACTGGTGACACTGAGGACGACTCAGTTTCATCTGAATGAAGAGCTTCAGGAGATGGTGGCAACTGATGCAAAGGATGTACTTGAGGAGGTGATGGGCACAGAGGCAGAGGTGCATCAGTCACAGCATGAGGAACTAAGACTGATGCTGATGGCAAGGAAGATCCATTAGAGAATGGGAAAGAGTTTTCATGAAACAAGACATCTCTAGACACAACAACAGACTTGTCTTCCAGCTTTTGAACAATGTACCCCTTTGTATTCATGGGAAATCCAAGAAAGACACAAGGAAAAGCTCTGGGTGCAAACTTGGCTCTATGAGGAGTGTTGTCACACGCAAAAGCTAAACACCCAAACACTCTGAGATGAGTATATACAGGCTGATTCTGATGCAAAATCTCATAAGGAGTTTTACACTGAAGTACAGGAGATGGCATCAAATTTATCAGATATGTAGCATGCTAAAGACAGAATCCCCAATAATCAATGGGCAATGAAGCATGAAATCTAAGTGCTCTAGCTACAACCAAAAGATGTTGATGCTTCCTTTCAACCACTCCATTCTGTTGAGGAGTGTGGCTACAGGTTGTTTGATGGACTACCCATGTTGCATATAAAATTCAGTCATTTTAAATTCAAGTCCATTATCACTTCTGACAACCTTGATATGAACATTGAATTGAGTAAACACATAATGAAAGAAACTTTGCAAAATTTGTCTAACTTCAGATTTTGCCTTAAGCAGATATATCCAGGTATACCTTGAACAGTCATCAACTATAGTCAAAAAATACCTTTGATTGTACATTGTAGGGTGCCTATAAGGGCCCCATATATCAACATGAATAACATCAAAAGGACACTTAGAGGCTGTAGCAGATATAGGAAACGGTGATCTTTTCAATTTTGCCAAGGGACAAACTGTACAGACATTATTCTGATCAAAAGAAGGTATTTCTGGATGAGATCTATGTAACTCTTGTATTCTAGTTGATGAGGCATGCCCAAGTCTGGCATGCCACAGATATGAATCAGAGTTAAGACTAGAAGAAGACAAAGCAGAAGGTAAAGACATGTACTGGAGTCTCCACACTGCAGAGGCAAACTGGAATCATGTAAATAATAAAGCCCATGATGCTTCCTAGCTGAACCAATCATCCTCCTGGACAACTGATCCTGAATTAAACAACCAGAATCATGAAATGAAACAAGCAGATGAGGGGAGTCAGTAAGCTTGCTGAGAGAGACAAGGTTGAAAGAGAATGAAGGAACATATAAGACATCCTTCAAGACCAGACCACTGTGTAATATAACACTCCTCTATGAGTTGATTCAACTGTGACATTGTTAGGGAGCTTAATAGAAACATGATCAATGGGATTATAAGACTGAAACAAAGCCAAGGAACATGAAATATGGTCAGTGGCTCCTGAATCCAAGATCCAAACGCGATCAGTACTTACAGAACGCTTACCTGTGGATATACCAGTTTGTGCCGTCATGACAGCTCCTTGCACTTCCTTATTTCCACTGCTTCCTGAAACAGCATCATCAATATCCAACAATTTTAAAAGTTTAGTAAACTGTTTTTGAGTAAGAGACTGCGTAGCCTGTGGAAATAAACCAGACAAAGGCATCTCAGCATCACAGTTCTGAGACTTCTCTTCAACCACCTCAGCTGCGTTTACTTGATTCTTAAACTTGAATCCAGGAGGAAATCCATGCTTTCTGTAGCATCTATCACTTGTATGTCCTATCATACCACAGTGGTTACATTGCAAACGTTTATTTCCTTCCTGATAAAATCTTCCATTTCCTCTCCTATGTCTGCCCTTGCTTCTTATTAACATACGTATTCGCTACAAAGCTCTCTTGATCATCACAATTCGAAATCAATGCTGTAGGTGCATTACTAAAGCTAGTTGACACAGAATTACTAGTAATCTTCCTTTCAAACTTCAGTGCCATCGCAAAAACAGTTTTAATATCCGGCAGAGGAGTCATCACGAAAACCTGTGATCTCACTGGATCGAACTCCTCATTCAAGCCTTTGACAAATTTTATAACGTAATCACTCTCAATGAATTGATTCACCTTTTTAGTTATATATCACACACACAACGAAGACAATCACATTTTGGTACAGATCTTAATGAAGCTAATTCTTCCATAGTACCTTCAGCTTCGTAAAGTAATCATTCACGCTAAGATTCTCTTGCTTCACAGCATAAAATTCACACAATAAATCAGATAACCTGAAAGGATCACCACTTCCATAGCTCATAGCTAAATCATTCCACACATCTAGAGCACTATCGTACCACATTACACTTTGCGCAATTGAAGGAGAGACGCAGTTCATGATCCAGGATTGGATCATGGTGTTTACCTGCCTCCATGCCTGAAATTGAGGATCATTTTGTACAGGTTTAGGCATAGATCCGTCGATGAAGCAGGTTTTGTTCTTCACTAACAACGCCATTTGAAATGTTCTGCTCCAAGAGTGGTAATTATGTGGATTGAGTGGAGGTTGAACCAAGACTATTGCTGGACTATCATTTGGATGCAAGTAGTACGGGCTACTTGCTGGATTCTCATTGTTTACGTGATTGCTTCGTGAGCTAGATGAAGCAGCACTCGTGTTCGCCATGCCTATACTTCAATTACAATGATTCGTAAGACAAATGTTGTGATGCAGCGTTTGATCATGAGCATACGATGAATCAATATCGAATTGTCATGGCTCTGATACCATGTCAAAATTCTGATAGAAATCAAAAACAAATGATCGAGTTGATCAAGACGTAACAAACAAGAAACAATTTGCTGTGGAGAAGCTCGGAGTAAGCGAAAGTGCGCTATGGCGCCAGAGAGGAACCTCAGCTTGAGGAAGAAGAAAAAGGAAAATTCTGAAATTTTATTTTGCTTTCTCACTCCTCAAATGTACAGCTAATACATGTATTTATACTAATCTAAAGAAGTATCTAGAAACACAAAAACACACGTGAGAAACGAGCTAGTTTACTACTGCACCAGCAATCTCTGCTATACCGAGCTTAAACCAACTCCCGCATGTCACCCGTGCCAGCCTTATGAAGTCTTGCGGTCCCAACGTGCTCAGCGTGCCAACCGTGCCATACGTGCCAAGACTTAGTTCCGTTCCAGTGTGCCAAGCATGCCAACCATGCCATACGTGCCAAGGTCTAAGTCTTGTGCTACCATCCGTGCCAAGACTCAAGCACCTTGCCAACCATCCATGCCAAGCACATGCCATGGCTAACCACCAACCAAGACCTTCTTGCCACTTCCTATTTCTTGCACCAGTGCATCCATATCTTTAACATGTACGGCTTTGCTAATTCACATCACCGTTTATGCGACTAACAAAGTAACCTTAACCTTATAATAATAAATAGAACCTTTTTTTGGTTCTCGTTTCTAACTACAAGTGTTGACGTGCTTTTTCATCATATAATGACATGTTCCTGTCACCTTCTAATGGATTGTTCAGTTCATATCTCTGAAAAATTGTGCTCAATCTATCGGTTAACATGAACGTCAAGCCAAGCCTTATCAAAAATATGCAAGTTATTGTCTACAGTAAAGTTCTATGTTTTTGTTCATGGTTGAAATGTCTAACCGGGCACTTGCAGGAGATCCGGACCCTTTTTCTGATACCGAGATGAGACAAAAAAAATTTAATGAAGTCGTAATTCTTATCACGAAACACAAAGGAGGCGTTTACATTTCAGCGACTTTAAGGCCGCTATTAAAATGTGATCGTATTAGTACTGATGGTATGTGTGAAAATATACAACAATCATACAAGTTAACAACAATGGAGGATTGCTCAAGTAAGATAAGAGAGAAGGAAGAAGAAAACGGAGAAAACCGTCAATTGAGAAGAGAGAATTCTGGATGCCAAAAACCAAAAATCTGTTCTGTACATTTCGCCTGGTTGCTATATGAAGAAGAAACAGAATTTGCAAAATGACAAGAATGTCCCCTAACTGAATTAGTATACAACATAACTAAAAAGGGCAAAATGGTCTTTTCATCCGTTTAAACATCCCTGGTGCCAAACTGCTCCTTCTTCTCCATCCATCACCTCCACGCTACTTCCTCTGCCAAGCTCAAGTTCAGTACGTGCTCCTTTACAATTTTTCCAACCATCAAACAAACACAACTTCCAAACATCTCAATCAATTATTTCCACAGCGATCCAACGGTTACTCAACTTGCCTGACACAGATCATGAACCTCTACCTCCTGCTGCTACTCCTTGACTCCCATTGTTAACGTCTTCAACACCCATCCCCGCAAGCTAGACTTGGTATACAAATTATGCAATCCACGTGTGCTTAACAGCTGATTAAACCTCTTAATGTCAAGAGCCTTTGTGAATATGTCAGCCACCTACAACTCCGTTCTGATAGGCATCAGCTTCAGCATACCTTCTTGTACCTTGTCCCTAACAACGTGACAATCAATTTCTATGTGTTTGGTGCGCTCATGGAAAACGGGGTTTTCAGCTATATGTATAGCGCTCTTACAATCACAGAAAACTTCAACTGGGATCTTGTCCTCCACGTTAAGATCCTTCAACAACGCTAGCAGCCACACCACCTCACAAGTCACCATTGCCATGGCTCTATATTCAGCCTCAACTGAGGACCTTGAGACCGTAGTTTGCTTCTTAGCTTTCCAAGACACAAGGCCTCCTCTAAGAACACAGCATATCCTGTAGTTGACCTTCTAGTAATACTACAACCTCCCCAATCAGCATCTACAAACGCCTTAAGGTCAAGTGTTTTACTTCTTGGAAATAGTAGACCCTGGCCAACTGTTCGCTTTACATATCTTAGCACCCTATGAGCTGCCTTTAAGTAATTTTCTGTTGGGCAATCTAAGAACTGACTCAATTTCTGGACAGAGAAAGATATGTCTGGTCTAGTTATGATGAGATAGATAAGCTTGCCAACTAACTTGCTGTATTGTGATGCTTCAGCAATCATAGGAGAGTCATCTTTGGCCAGACTTACATGAGTTTCCATTGGGCTCTTTGCTGGTTTGGCATCCAAAAAACATGTCTGCTCAAGAAGTTCAATGGTATACTTCCTCTTATCAATGTGTATTCCTTCCTTAGCTTGAGCCACTTCAATACCTAGAAAATATCTGAGCATGCCCAAATCATTAATCTTAAACTCATCATGTAGCACCCTCTTTACTTCTGCAATGTCCCTCTTATTGTCACAAGTGACAATGATGTCATCAACGTAAACTAGCACACATAGAAGAGAACTGCCAACATGCTTCAGAAAGAGTGTGTAATCAGACTTTGACTGTTGGAAGACATAGGATATCAACAACTTGGTCAAGGTGGCATTCCATTCTCTACTAGCCTATTTAAGCCCATATAAAGATTTCAGAGTTTACAAACTAGACCAGGTTTGGGTAAAACAATGCGAGGAGGTGGTGTCATGTAAATCTCCTCATGTAAGTCTCCATGGAGAAAAGCATTGTTGATGTCCAACTGGTGAATATGCCAATGCTTTTGAGATGCTAGGGAGAGGATTACTCTAACTGTAGTCATCTTGGCTACAAGAGAAAAAGTCTCTTGATAATCAACACCATATTGCTGAGTGTAACCCTTAGCTACAAGCCTGGCCTTGTACCTGTCTACTTTCCCATCTGGCTTTAGCTTAATCTTGAAAACCCATCTGCAACCAATAGGTGTTTTGCCTGGTGGCAATGGCACCAGCCTCCATGTCTGATTAGCATCCAAAGCAGCCAGCTCACAGCTCATAGCCTCCTTTAGGCTCCCTGTGTGCAACAAGACTTAAAGCATAGGATTTATACTCTGGGGCTAAACAATCATATGATAAAAAATGATGCAAAGAATGAGGAGAAATGCAGGCTTGATTGCAGTAATAGTCTTGTAAGTATGTTGGGACAGTCTTGGTGCTTTTTGGCCTAGTCATCACAGGTTCTTCAGATGTGATGTAACAGTTGGTATTGGCAAGTCAATAAACAACTCATAAGGAGGTAAGCCATCAGATGGAGGAACAAATGGCACTGGAGAAGAAGTACTTGAGTCTGGTGACGAGATGTGAATCGGAGTATCATTATGTGATGAAGAAGAAGGAGAAGACACATCTGGTGTGTCAGGTTCAGCAGGATGTGAAAAACCATCTAAGGCAGAAGAAGAAGAAGAAGAAGAAGAAGAAGAAGAATGAGAATGGGTTGGTAATGGTGCATCAAGGACGGGAATACTCAGAATAGGAGCAGGATCGTTACTGACAGGAATGGAAGGTGAAGTAACAGTTTTATCAGATGCATAAGGAAAGACCTGTTCATGAAAAACAACATCCATGGGAATGTATATATCCTTACTTTCAAGATCTTGAAGGATGTAACCCTTTGTAGTGTAAGATAATCCAAAGAAAACACTTCTTCTGGCTATAGGAGCAGATTTCTCTTTATGTGATTGGGTGTTGCTCCCAAAGGCCAAACATCCAAAGACTCTAAGGTTATTGTAGCCAGGAACTGAGTTGTATAGCATCTGGTATGGAGTGGAGTTATTAAGAACTGGAGTTGGAGTGATGTTTATGAGATATGCTGAGTGCTGTACACAGAAACCCCAAAAGCTAGAAGGAAGACCAGATTGGAACCTAAGGGCTCTAGCAACACAAAGAAGATGCTGGTGTGTTTCTCTCAACCAGTCCATTTTGTTGGGGAGTATTCACACAACTGGTTTGATGTATAATGCCATGATTAGAATAGAAAGAAGGGATATTGATTTCCTGACCATTATCAGTTCTGATAATTTTGATTCTTGCATCAAAGTGTACATAAACGTATTGGTGAAAACTTTGCATCACATGCCTTGCTTCTGCTTTAGATTTCAACAAATAAAGCCAACAAAATCTTTAGTAATCATCTACAACAGTAAGAAAATATTTCTGACCATATATTGTAGAGTATTTATATGGTCTATATGTACAAGAGAGAAAGGTGAATATGTGACTGAAGTGGAAATGGGAAATGGGATCCGTTTATGTTTTGCAAGGGGACATATTTCACAATTACAATCATCATCAGGGACTACTACTAAGGGTTCCATTTTCTGAACTTCTTTTATTCTTGGTGTTAACATGTGTCTCAATCTTGAATAGGAATGAGTCTGAGGACTTCCTGGTTGCACAGACAGTAGATGTATGGGATGAATTAGATACTGTAGATGGCATGTCTTTGCAAGAACCTTGTAGATGATACAGACCTTGGTTCACCTCAGCTGAACCAATCATCTGCTTGGTCTGTACATCCTGTATGAAGCACAGATTAGAACCAAAAATAATAGTGAAGGAATTCTGCTTTGTGAGCTGACTGAGAGAGATCAGATTGAATGCAAATGTGGGCACATGGAAGACATTAGTAAGCACTAGTTGGGGGTTTACTGTGACTGTTCCAATGTGGGTTACTGGTGCAAAGTTTTTGTCTGGTAATTTGAAACAAAGAGAAGAAACTGGATAAAATGAATCAAACAATTCAAGATAGGAACAAACATGATCACTAGCCCCAGAATCTAGAATCCATGTGTTTAAGCTTTGAGCATGCAGTTTACCTGACACATTACCTTCAGCCAAGCATTGTATCTCCGTGCACCTTCAGCAGGCTTAGGAATGCTTCCATCCACAAAATTAATCTTGTTCTTGGCCTATAACGCCCGTCTGATCGCTGTACTCCAACTGTGATAGTTGCTTCCTTCAAGTAGCGGTTGAACTAACACTAGCACGGGACTATCGCTAGGATGTATATAGTATGGATCCTCTGAAGGATCATTGATAACAGGATTTTGATCAAGAAAATTTGAGGTCGCCATAAAAGTACCAAAGTTCATCAATATCTCTCTGATACCATGTGAAAATATACAACAATCATACAATGTTAACAACAATAGAGGATTGCTCAAGCAAGATAAGAGAGAAGGAAGAAGAAAATGGAGAAAACCGTCAATTAAGAAGAGAGAATTCTGGATGCCAAAAACCAAAAATCTGTTATGTACATTTCGCCTGGTTGCTATATGAAGAAGAAACAGAATTTGCAAAATGACAAGAATGTCCCCTAACTGAATTAGTATACAACATAACTAAAAAGGGTAAAATGGTCTTTTCATCCGTTTAAACGTCCCTGGTGCCAAACTGCTCCTTCTTCTCTATCCAGCACCTCCACGCTACTTCCTCTGCCAAGCTCAAGTTTTCAGCACGTGCTCCTTTACAATTTTTCCAACCATCAAACAAACAGAAATTCCAAACATCTCAATCGTTGATTTCCACATCGATCCAACGGTTACTCAACTTGTCTGACATGGATCATGAACCTCTACCTCCTGCTGCTACTCCTTGACACCCATTGCTACCGTCTTCAACAGTATATATTAAATCAAATGGATTTTCCAGGGCGTTTGTATAGGGTCAAGGGAAAGGATGGATCGTTTCGCGATCTGATGTACGTAACCTTACCCTACATTTTGTGCAAAAAAATATTTCTGAGGCTCGAACCTGTGACCTCAAGGTCACAAAGCAACAACCTTGTCAGTTGCTCCAAAGCCGATCCTCAAAGGTAGGATTGCATATTATTACTATATTTGTGCAAATTATGTGTGTATATTAATCTGCTATTCAGTTTAAATTACTCATATGCAGAATCGATTGATTATGTCCATATAATAATTAACTATCATGAAGAAATGATTAACAGGTGTTTACAATGATTAAATTTTTTTAATCGATCATGTTATTAATATTCCTAAATATTTTTAGTCCTAGTACTAACAAAATTTGACATTGTTAATACAGTTATGTTAGCAAATATGTAGTTTTCATTTATTATGGTGGGATCACCGAGTAAATATGTATGTATTTGTTGAGAATACATTGGAATGATACTTAAAATTCTATAGAATTAAATAAAAGTTGTGTGCTGTTCTGGACTTGAAGCCATCGTAATATCTTGAGTGTGCATTATTATATTTTAACTCTGGTCAAAAAATTTAGGTGTCAGGAATAGAGATGTGTATGTCTTCTTTTCCATCCTAAAATAATTATCACACATAGAATTGCTATGTTTTATTTTGGCCCTTCTCTTTCAATACAGCTTTTTCAGTTCTCTCCCGTTCTGGTTAATAAAGGTGTGACATGCCTCATGGAGCTAAATTTACAACATTACAACCGAGTGTAATAAAGGCAGAATCAATCATACACGAGGAATTTTTTTGTCTATGCATAAGGATGCCACTTTAGAAAAACTTACACATTAATCCTTCAAAATCTACATTGTACTTGAAAAAATACACTATTTAATAAAAACCTAGATGATCCAACTAGGAGGGATGTCTATCTAGAAAGAGACGTTTGGTTTGAACTTAGGCATTGATATCGGAATTAGAATGATAGATGGTGAAATCGGAATAGATTTGAACTATAAACTCATGTACGTTTGGTATAGAAGCTGGAATAGTATCATTACCATACATTCTATTTAGAATACATTTGAGAAGAAATACAAATTAAAGTGTGTACACACACTATGGTGACAGATGGTGGCGAGGTGGTGGCACGTGGTAGGGAACGATGGTGGCATGATGGTGGTGTAGTGACACAATGATGGCGGTGAGATGGAAGGGTGGTGACTGTTGGAAAAAGTATGTAAAAATACTTTTTGAATATGCTCCAAACTTATATAAAAACGTGTGTAATGTTGTTTGGGAGTTTGGTTAATGTTTTGAACAGTTTTAACTTGAAGAATATCACTTAGATCGATCCAAGTATGAGTTGGATCGAACCAAGTGAATGCTGGAATAAAGTAAAGTGTTCTGGAGGACATAGATCGATCAATATAAGACACATCGATCAATCGATGTGTACATCAATCGATCGATGTAGTACAGTGCAATACTGGAACCTTTCTGTCTAATATAGATCGATCACATCGATCGATCGATATGACATCGATGATACATGGATCAATCTATGTGAGGCAGAATGGATGAAGATATGTTTCTGTTCGACTTCGATCGATCACATCGATCGATCGAAGTGACATCGATCGATGTGCCAACGGCAGAACCTTTCATGCGGAGTTGCATCTTTTGATCCAAGAATCATCTCCCTTCAAAAGTGAACATTATTCAACGAACTGAGAAGGTCTTAAAACTGCTGAAACAAGTTTGAAACAATGTCTTCTCCTATCCTAAAGCCTATATATACAAGGCTTAACTATTTTACAACATATAGAAAAACTCTTGCATAACTTAATGCAGAGATTTCAGCAGTCTTCTTCCTTCTTCTCCTCTAATTTCAAACACTTCTACTTTGCAAGTTCATCTTCCTCTCGTAGAGTGAACGAAAGGAAGAAGCCGTTATATCCTGGGAGGCTTACGCCAAGAGATTCACCTCGCTCGTGGTGGTGGCATTTTAGCTTTAAGGACAACAACATTGTGTTGTGTCTCGGCTTTTTGTTGTTCTTGTTACTATCATTTTCCTGTGTTTGGTGTCCATATTCATACACTTTTCATACAGTGACAACATGGTGGTTGGGTGGTCGCGGGCAACAAGAGGGGTGGTGGGATTGCGTTGCAGTGTCAGCAAAGCTACGACGAAGTGGTGGCGTGGTGAGGGTGCCGTGGTGGCATGATGGCGGCACAAGATGGCGCAATGACACGCCATAACAGAGAGTTTGTTTTATATCCGAGTGAAACCCACGGGTTCCCTAAGATATCAATATATGAGTTTCATACACAAGTGAAATCTACATATTGTTCTCATATCCTTCAAATAAATACAAGGATAAGGAATAAGTATCGTTCGTTTGATACATATTTTTTGATTTTGAAAACCATCAACCAAATTGCCCGAAAGGAAAAAGAAAATGTTTTCTGGAAGATGGCTCTTGTGAAAAAGGCAAATTTTTTTAATAGACAATTAAATGTTGAAGTGTCAACATCAATGGGTATTAGATTCAATCTACGTAAGAAGTAACAACTTTCCAATCAAGTGTAACAAAAACAAGTTTTCTAACAACTTTCCACTAAAATGTGTTAACAAAAACAAGTTTTGTGGCACATAAATTTGCTGTGCATTTAGCTTAACAAGAGAAACATACAAATTAGCCTTAACCGTTCAACAACAACAAACTTGTGCTTTCTTTAGCCAATTGATAATAAGCCCCAAAAAATCTAGGGACCCTTGACAAGATCATGTGAGATATATTATTCCAAGGTTGTCCCCAAGATATACCCCAATGGTTCCAGATAGGAGGTTTCGAACTGAATGCCGGGAGTTCGAACCTTGTAGAATGTAAGAATGTTTGAACCCTCTCCAGGATAGCTGCATGTGTGGGAGCAATCTTGCCCCATGGAATGACCTGATAGGCTACAATATCAGCTCATCGGTTGCTCCTTCGGTCCCAATAAGCTCCTTGTGTTGTCTCTGTGATGTGACAAACTTCTACTAGTGAGCTTTGAATAACTGATTTATATCCATACACTTTCTTGTGGGACCATGAGTGATAGATGTCCTTACTGGTTGAGGTATAATCTTTTATTATTCCAAGGCTCCCTAAAGGATAGGCACCCTGCCAATAGTGGCCCATGCACAAAAAAGGAGCCTAAAATTAACCAGTGAATTAATGTACACAATCGTTAATCAATCTCTATAAATTGCATGCATTGCCTTCCCAAGCAGAACTCATGGCCAACCAAATCAATTCTCTTATTTTCAAATAACCAATCATCTTTCTGCATTTGGCAGTTTAAACCCTTAAGTTGGATCCTTAAAATAATTGGTTCATTCGGCAATATAAGGGGCAACCTTTTCTCCAAATTACCAATGTTTTGACGTTTGATTATTGTTGAAAATGAAGAATGAGAATATGGTAATCACAGAAAATGAAGCCGAGACGTGACAAAGTAGTCACTGTCCTTAAAGCAATTTTGCTCCTACCAAAGAGCAAGGTAGTCTTCAAGCAAATGCTTCCCAGGATATAACGGCTATCTTTCTTCCCTTTGCTCTAGAGGAGAAAGAGTGAACTTGCTTGTTGAAGGTAGAGAAAGAGAAGAAGAAGATCACAATAATGCTGAGAACTCAAATTTTTGCAAAAGATGATTGTCTCTATTGAAAGTAGCAAGGTCTTCTATTTATAGACCTTAGAAGTGTTAAAAACATTCTTTGAAATCACTCTCAGCCTTATTCTAACCTCCAAGAGCCGTTGATTACCGTTTTTAGCCGAAGGGAGATGATTCTTGGATTAAAAACTGTGACTGCTGATGAACAGAGCTGTCTGTTGGACATCGATCGATCACATCGATCGATCGATGTCACTTCGATCGATCGATGTGATCGATCGAAGTCGAACAGACTACATCGAACCCTCACTTCAAATTTACTTAGATCGATCGATGTGACTACGATCGATCGAAGTCATCGTTCGAAGTCCTCAGATCCACATCGATCTCTAACATAGATCGATCGATGTACTTCGATCGATCTATGTTGGAGATCGATGTCCAACTGATGTTCACCCAGTTTTCTACATTCCATACCAATCTCTTGACCGACCTTATACACGCTCTATATAAGTTTGGAGCACATGAAAACGTACTTTAATGTACTTTTTCTAACAATCCCCCACATGATCCAAACTTATATATGAACCTTTCATATGATAAACAACGGACTTCTTCTCAATCAAAATAAGATGAAGACACATAACGGAGTAGTGACAAACGTCTTGAACTATCCGATAGTACATCTGAAGATATATAAACGGAAATAGGGTGACAACCGTCTTGAACCACATATTTCACTACTGTTTATATGATCATACAAATGACATGTCAACACCTAACTTCATACAAGTTCGCGATGTGGTGCATTAATGGCCCTGCACCCAATCCCAGAATTCATAAGCGCTCTAGAGAGTTTTCCAGGCTCTCATAGGAAGCGGCCCCACTTCCACACTTATATAGGTGATATTCATCAAGTGTGTATTACAACACACCACCATCTATAATGGCTATGAATCATCCATTAAGAGATTTACATCTCACCCTCAAAAATGTAATAAGTACTATCCACAAGTGCATCATTATAGGAAGGACAAATAATAGTACTTTATAGAATTCTTCTATGACGTGTTCTTACCACATTGAACTCCGTTTGTAGGATCTCTACTAATAGCGAGTTGGGTTCCTGTCATAGAGAATTCACCTCAACGGAACAAGTCCCATTCCTCTTGATGTCTTAAGAACCAGTTTTCGATTCAAGCCTTTAGTTAAGGGATCAGCCAGGTTCAACTCGGTTTTGATGTATTCCAAGTTAACCACCCCAGAACTAATCAAGTCACGCACAATATTGTGCCTCAAACGGATATGCCTGCTCTTTCCATTGTATATTTTGTTCCTTGCTCGAGCAATAGCTGCCTGTGAGTCACAATGAACAAAAACAGATGGCATAGGCTTAGTCCACAACGGAATATCAACTAGTAAATTCCTTAACCATTCCGCCTCTGAACAAGCAAGTTCTAAAGCAACAAATTCAGACTCCATTGTTGATTTAGCCTTACAAGTTTGTTTAGAGGACTTCCATGAAATGGCACCACCACCCAAAGTAAATACATACCCACTGGTGGAATTTATCTCATCATTATCTGTGACCCAATTAGCGTCACAATAACCTTCCAGAACTGCAGGACTTCCGGTAAAAGCAAGCCCCAAGTCCATAGTCCCTCGTAGATATCTCAATAGCCGTTTCAAAGCATCCCAATGCTCTTTACTTGGACTATGAGTATATCTAGCCAAACGATTAACAGAATATGCAATATCTGGCCTAGTACAATTCATGAGATACATGACACTGCCAATGATCTTAGCATATTCACACTGTGACACACCATCATGTTTATTCTTTTCTAACCTTATGGATGCATCATACGGAGTACTAACAGGTTTCACATCAAAATGGCTGAATTTTCTCAAAACCTTTTCAACATAATGCGACTGAGAAAGCATATAACCCCCACATTTCTCTATCAGTCTAAGACCAAGTATCAAATCTGCTTTCCCCATGTCTTTCATTTCAAAAACAGATGATAAAAATACTTTAGTACTATTTACAACATCAAGATTTGTACCAAAGATTAACAAATCATCAACATATAAACAAATAATGACACCATCAAGATTTTCAAACTTACTGTAAATGCATCTATCACTTTCATTTACAACATATCCATTAGATAGCAAAGCATTATCAAATTTCTCATGCCATTGCTTAGGAGCTTGTTTTAATCCATATAATGACTTTTTCAACCTGCAAACTTTATGCTCTTGACCTTTAGCTATCATACCTTCAGGTTGTTTCATATAGATTTCTTCTTCTAAATCTCCATTTAGAAAAGCTGTTTTAACATCCATTTGATGTATGACTAACTTATAAATTGAAGCTAAAGCTACTAACACTCTAATAGAAGTAATTCTAGCAACAGGAGAATAGGTATCAAAGAAATCTATTCCCTCTTGTTGGGTAAACCCTTTAGCCACAAGTCTAGCTTTAAACTTATCAATTGTCCCGTCCGCCTTTAGTTTCTTTCTAAAGACCCACTTGCAACTGATAGGTTTACAACCTCTAGGCAAGTCTACGAGTTCCCAAGTATTGTTGCTAAGTATAGACTCAAGCTCGCTATTGATAGCTTCTTTCCAAAACTTAGAGTCTATAGACATTACCGCTTCTTGATACGTTGTGGGGTCATTCTCTAAAATGAATGCAGTGACAAAATCATTTCCAAAGGACTTTTCTACTCTTTTCCTTTTACTTCTTCTAGGTGAAGTATCATTACTAGACACTTTACTAGACTCACCTTTTTCAAATTTAGGACTAACTAACGACTCTTTCTTCATAGGAAAAATATGCTCAAAAAATTCAGCATTCTTAGACTCAACGATAGAACCATTATCAACCAACATGAATCTATATGCAGCACTATTTTGAGCATATCCTATGAAAACACAATCATTAGTCTTAGGACCAATTTTACTTCTTTTGAACTCTGGAATACCAACCTTAGCTAAGCACCCCCACACTCTGAAGTAATTCAGGTTAGGTGCGAAGCCTCTCCAAAGTTCGTAAGGAGTTTTATTGGTCTTTTTATGTGGAATTCTATTCAAGATATGACATGCTGAAAGGATAGCTTCTCCCCACATATTATTAGGCAAACCTGAGCTAATAAGCATGGCATTCATCATATCCTTAAGCGTTCTATTTTTCCTTTCTGCGACTCCATTAGATTGAGGAGTGTAAGGAGGTGTGAACTCATGTATAATTCCATTATCTTCACAAAATCTTTGTAAAGACAACACATTATACTCACCACCCCTATCTGTCCTCAACCTTTTGATTTTTCTATCTAGTTGATTCTCAACTTCATTTTTATACCTGATGAACATGCTTTCAGATTCATCTTTATTTGCTAACAAATAAACTCTAGTATATCTAGAAAAATCATCAATAAATGTTATGTAGTATCTTTTACCACCTTTACTAGTATAACCTCTAAAGTCACCAAGATCACTATGTATGAGTTCCAACTTATCTGTTGTTCTTTCAACAGATTTAAACGACTTCTTGTGATGTTTTGCTTCTACACAAAACTCACACTTTTCAAAGTCATCTTCACATACATACGAGATTAGGTTGGTGAACTTTAGTCTTTTCAACGCATCTTTATTAACATGTCCTAACCTTGCATGCCAAATATTCAAAGAGTCAACAACATAAGCAGAACTTGATGCATTCTTATTATTCATAATACACACAGCATCTAGAACAAGTAAGCCCCCGGAGCAATACCCTTTCCCGACAAAGTCCCCACTCCTAGACAAAATAAGCTTATCAGACTCAAGAACAAGTTTAATGTTAGCCTTGTTCAGTAGTACTCCGGAAATCAAGTTCCTACGCATCGCAGGAACATGTAACACATTATTCAATTCCAGTCTCTTGCCAGAAGTCAACTTGAGGAGCACCCTTCCTTTACCAAGAACCTTGATACCGTGTGCATCTCCCAAGAAGACTTGCTCGCCATCATCTATTTCTTGATATTCAAAAAATAGATCTTTACTGGTTGCAATGTGCTTGGTAGCCCCAGTGTCTACCACCCATTCCGAAGCACCACCGACAAGGTTTACCTCAGATAAGACGACCGCAGCAATGACTTCGTCACTTGTCCTAGTTGTCTCCACAAGATGTGCTTGACTGCTGGACTGGCCTTTCCGCTGGTTGCACTTGGCTGCTCTGTGTCCCAGCTTTCCGCACACCCAGCATGCGCCTTTCATCTTCTTCTGCCCTTGTCCCTGCACAAATGTCTTACCTTTGCCATTTTGCTGAGTCTTTTGCCTCTTGGGTTTGTGCTCCACCACATTGGCTCGAGAACTTCTTTCATCTCGTTCATTGTCATCAAGCCGATTATTCTCCTCAATGCGAATGTGCTTGATGACTGCATCCAAGGTTAATTTGGCATCATCATGTTTACCTCTCTTCTTGTATTTGCTCCAAGAAGAAGGTAACTTTTCCAACAAGGCCGCTGCTTGAAAAGTTTCATCAACTTTAATGCCTTCTTGCTCCATGTTATCCACCAACTGTTGATATTGGTGAATTTGATCATTGATCGGTATGTGGTCTACCATTTGGAACTTCAGAAACTCGCTGACCACATACTTTCTTTTTCCAACATCTTCAGAACCATATTTGTTCTGAAGTGCTGCCCAAATATCCTTTGCTGACGTAAATTTGACATAAATGTCAAATAGAGAGTTGGAGAGGAAGTGCAGAATGTGTCCTCTACACGTAGTATTGTCAGCGTCATACTTTTTGCCTTCTGTTTCGTCTGTTGGTCTGTCTTTAGCAAGCACATACGAAACAGAAATCATCTCTAGAAAGAATAACACCTTTGCAGCCCAACGTTTGAAGAACTTGCCATCGAACGGTTCCATCTTAGACATATCAGGAACTGGTGCTTGTCTTGTTGCCATATTCTCAACTCAAAATTGCTTTAAGACTGTTGAAAATGAAGAATGAGAATATGGTAATCACAGAAAATGAAGCCGAGACGTGACAAAGTAGTCACTGTCCTTAAAGCAATTTTGCTCCTACCAAAGAGCAAGGTAGTCTTCAAGCAAATGCTTCCCAGGATATAACGGCTATCTTTCTTCCCTTTGCTCTAGAGGAGAAAGAGTGAACTTGCTTGTTGAAGGTAGAGAAAGAGAAGAAGAAGATCACAATAATGCTGAGAACTCAAATTTTTGCAAAAGATGATTGTCTCTATTGAAAGTAGCAAGGTCTTCTATTTATAGACCTTAGAAGTGTTAAAAAACATTCTTTGAAATCACTCTCAGCCTTATTCTAACCTCCAAGAGCCGTTGATTACCGTTTTTAGCCGAAGGGAGATGATTCTTGGATTAAAAACTGTGACTGCTGATGAACAGAGCTGTCTGTTGGACATCGATCGATCACATCGATCGATCGATGTCACTTCGATCGATCGATGTGATCGATCGAAGTCGAACAGACTACATCGAACCCTCACTTCAAATTTACTTAGATCGATCGATGTGACTACGATCGATCGAAGTCATCGTTCGAAGTCCTCAGATCCACATCGATCTCTAACATAGATCGATCGATGTACTTCGATCGATCTATGTTGGAGATCGATGTCCAACTGATGTTCACCCAGTTTTCTACATTCCATACCAATCTCTTGACCGACCTTATACACGCTCTATATAAGTTTGGAGCACATGAAAACGTACTTTAATGTACTTTTTCTAACAATTATAAATTTACTCCTCAGTAAATTTCAGTATCGTCAATAACTAACTATTAATCATCATACTAATTACTTGTTAAGTGGCAGTAATAAATTGAATAATGAGATAGAGTTTCTTGCATTCTTATACTTATCAGTACTAACATGTTAACTTTTCTTTCATTTGCATATACATTTTATTCGTTCATAGACAGCTTAACGTGTTTAAACGATTGGAGATATAAAATTTTTTGGTTAGTGACATCACCGACACAAATCCAATACAATTCCACAAGTACTATCTAGGGTGTACTTCATCCTAGCTTCTTATTTTGGCACATGGATGTATCTAACCAGATGAGATCTTAGGAGGCTAAAAGTGAGGTAGAATATGAGGCCTCTAATCACGCGTCGCCACGTGTACAAAAGCAAATGGGTGATGCAAATTTTTTTTTAAAAGAACCATTTGCTTTTGTACACGTGGCTACGTGTGATTGGAGTCCTCATATTCTGCCTCACTTTTAGCCTCCTAGGATCTCATCCGCTATCTAACTTCGCTCTCATAATAGAAATTAGAGCATTGCAATTTTATTACATTAAAAAAAGACATTTTCGGTACATTAGGTCACTGTGTTTGTGCAGGATCTAGCAAAGGGGCAGATCATGAAGAGATACGCAGCCTTACTCTACATTTCATACAAAATGTTCTTTCCGCGGCTTGAACTCGTGACATCACTGCAATTTGAACTCGTGACATCACTGCAATTTTATTACAGTATATTACGTAAAATGTGGAAATGTTGATGTGGATTAATAAGAATTATGATCGTTATTTGAGCTAAATCGATTAATAAATAGATTAGGGATACTAAACTAACTCAATGGGTTGCGACTTCTTTCTTTTCGTAAAGTTTAGCTCAAAGTTGTTCACATTTCATTCCAACAATCTATTCTATAAGCCAAATATATGATTGATGAAGCCGGATCTTCACCAAGGATCAGAAGTGACCCGAAATAAACACCGTCAGTTGGATTGAATTAGGTAACTGTAATAGCTTCCTGGAAGTCCTGCACAAGGAAGTAGAAATCAGAGGTCCCGGGGGTGTGACCCCGGGTAAAACCCTCCGACGTTCAAGTCAGTTTGGGCCATTCTCACTGAGATATGATTTTGTATCAAGAGTTAGAAAGATCTCACAGTTCTTGACTGAGGAGAAATTTTTGTGTGTTTGCTCTGGGTGAGATGAAAATGTTTCAATTCTCTTCTCTGGTCCCCCTTGTCTTGCTTTTGTTACTTTCCTTTTGTCCTCTGCTTCTGACAGAGGACGGGACATTTGCTTGGGGCAGTAGACCTATGACACTGTAGGTCTGCTGATAAGACTGGTACGTTTGCGGATGTGACTAGTAGGTCGGCTGATGTGACCTTGGCGTGTACAGGCCGAAGAGTCTGATGTGTACCTTTTCCTTATTTTGCACTTCTGCCAGATGGTCCCATAATTGATATAGTACCGCACTTGATTCCTTTGCCGAGATGCAAGATTAAGTTTTGCCGAAGTGATCTGAAGCGCATCTCTTAAGCTGAAGCTGACGTTAAAGCTTGATGCCGAGGTAAAAACCTTGGCATATTCTCTGATAAAAAGTGAATGCTGTGGGGGAGAAGTATGGCCGAAGTGCAATATGGCCGAGCAGTAGTGCATTTATGCCGAACTGCGGGAGTTGACCACTTTATGCATAAGATCTGCTGTTGACTGTTGTTTACTAACAGATGGTTACTTTTGGTTTATCATTTGCCCTCAGATTTTGTGTGGCCGAGCTGACCTGTGAGGGCAGACAAATCTATTCTGAGGAAACCAATGATGTGTCCTCATTAATTAGGCAGTTACCCTCTTAACTGCGCCGCATTTCCCATCAACTGCACATTTAACCTCATAAGTGAGCTGTTATTTTCCCTTTTTATATCAACGCCAGTTCCAACGCCCCATAATTACTTTTTCGGTGGTTCAGTAATCGAGAAAGGGGAAATAGCTGAACTGTCATCCCTTTTCGAATTTCAAATGAAAAGTTATAACTTTTCATTTTCCTTCTTATAAATAGGGTCATCTGCCCTAACTTTTCCTTCTTCTTCTTCCTCTATCCTGCGCTCCGTTTTCTCAGCACCTCTTCTTCCTCTTCAAAACTTAACTCCAACCAAACTCCGGCGATTCCTCCAACTCAGCCCTTCAAACTTTCTGTAAACTTCTCTTCTTCCATTTTATTATCTATGGCTTTCGTTATATCCTCTTCTTTTGATTCCCAGAACAGATCAGCTCATTCTTTCCCTGCTGATCTGGAGGGTGACCAGGAGGTTCAATCCCTCCACGAGAGGTCAGACTCCAGTGAGGACAACCGTCCTTTGAGGAGGTTGTGCCTTGCTGGTGAACCTTTTAAGGTTGCCCCCACCTCCATAATCCCCCTGCCGTCTATTGACAGGGGTTCATCTTCTCCAGCGGTGCAAAGTTCAGTCTGCACTTTAAAGGCTGCTGATCTTTCCCGCCTCTGTCAAGCATTTAGCATAGTTAGGAGTACCTTTGCCCCAATTCTTCCACTTCCTCACCAAACTGCCTATGATCCACCCGCTGGGTATGAGGCAGTTTATGAAGAATACTTTAAATCTGGGTTTAACCTTCCTATTCCTGGCCCTTTATTCCATATTCTCGATTTTTACAACCTTAGATTACCCCAAATTATGCTCAATGGCTTAAAGATAATTGTCAGTTATCTGCTCTACCTGAGAGCTGTTGGGGAAGAGTTTAATCTTGCCATTTTTAGGGGGATGTTTGTGTGTAAACACAAGGAAAGCTAATATTACTTTAGTAAGAGATATCCTAATAAAGAAATTAACCACGCCATCAACATCCCCTCTTTTACCAAAAATTGGAAAGGGCGCTTTTTCTTTATAAAAACCATAGGATTACCCGAGAGGAATTACTGGAAGTCCGGCCACGCAGATAACACGAGGCCAATCGAGAAATCCTGCGATGAAGCCTCAAGGTTACTGAACATGCCTATGGCCGTAGATTGGAAAAAGGTGGATAGGTCGGTTGTGATGGTTGCCGACCTGGACCACCTGTGGCCATCACACAAATTTCGACCTCTCAGCTCCTCAGCCTTAGCATTAGTTTTGGGTATGTGTCAATTCTTTAAATATCTTTGACTTTTCTTGATTTTCTTTATGTATTTTGATCAATATGTTATTGAATCTTGTAGGAACCATGATGTCCGAAGCCATCAGCAAATTGAAGAAGATGGTTCCCAAGAAGAGGAATAGGGGGGATGGAAAACCCTCAACCTCTGATCAAACATCTTCCAAGACCTCATCTGAGGTGCAGGCTCTGCTTGCTACTCCTCATTTGATTTTGACGTTGCCAATTTACTTGCTTTCACCTCGGAATTTTGACCTTTGTTTTTGTTGCAGCTAAATCTTCTGTTGACCCCAGTCATGCTGCAGCCCAGAAACCTGTTCAGGCTGCAGCTCAGCCAATGAATAAAAACAGAGTTCCTGAGGCTCCTGCCTTGCCCCCTAAATCTGCTGCAAAGGTCGAGGTAACTACCTCTCAAACTGCGCCTCCAGTCAAACCTGCCTATAAAACTGCTCCAAAAACCAGACCTGCTCCCCCAGCTGTGCCTCAAGTCAAACCTGCTCCCCCGGCTACGCAGCAAGTCAGGTCTGCTTCTTTTGTGGGGATAGCATTATTGATCCCAAAACTGCCCCCACTAGAGGAGTTAATATAGCCGAAGGAGAAGATGTTCCCAGCGCCCTCATGGAAAAGCTCCCTATGAAGAGGAGCCCTCACATCAGCATCGTCGTGGTTGGAAGACCATGACCTTCTCCTTCTCTGACACCGCTGCTCATCCTGGAGTGGCCAAAAAGTTATCAGAGCTGTCAGTGCTGCCTAGGGATTTAGAGCGTTTTGTTCACAAGGACTGGGATTAAGCCCTTAATATGTATCTGACTAACATGTCCTTGGTAGGTTTTCCTTAAAATTTCTAACTTTTCCACTCAAGTTGTTGAAAACCTTATCTAACTCATATTGGTTGTTGTAGTACCGAGTCCAAGAGTATGACATGCTCACAAGGGCAGAAGAGATGCGTAACATGGTTGTCAAGCTGTCTGAGAGCAATGCCAACTTGAGAAAGGCTAATGACGAGTTGGCAGAGATGGCAAAGCCCAAAAATTCAAGGCTGGAGGAAATGGATGCAGAGTTGAGTGCAATGAAGTCAGAAGTGGACTCCTTGTCATCTGAGAATTCCAAACTTAAAGAAGGCAAGGAAGAGTTAGACACTCAGCTAGCAATTACAAACTCACAAGTGGATCAGCTGAAGGAAGTTGTTGCCAACATCGAGCTGGTGTCCACCAAGACTCAAGCTGAGTTGGACTTCTTCTAGAAGGAGCTCAACACTTGTGAGCAATAGTTGTCCCATCTTAAGAGCCAAGTTAAAGAGGAGCAAAAGAGCAAAAATTATCTGTCTCAGCAGTTGGAGGTAGAGACGAAGAGCAAAAATGATCTGGCTCAGCAACTGGAGGCAGAGAAGAAGAGCAAGGCTGAGCTCACATTACAACTTGAACTTCAAGCCGAAGAAATCAACAGATCTGCTGTTGCTGAGTTCAGAAGATCTGAATATTTTTCAGACAATCTCCTGAAGATGCAAGGTTCTGTACTGGCGATGGGACAAACTTGTGCAATAGATGCTTGTAGTGAAGTTTATCCAGCCTTGGATAAAAACCATCCTCAACTTGCCGATCTCTACAACTCCGAAGCCGAAGCCTTGTTCACAAACAGCTGGAGTAATTCAAAGAAGGGGCTGATCTCATAGAGGCTGAAGATGAGGAAGAATAGAATAGGACTTTCTTCATGTTTTCCAGTAGTTGTAATAGATACATGAATGGAAACTTCATTTTTCCAAACTTGTGTTCTTCAGCTTTACTTGCCATTATTTTCATAATTTTTGCAAGTGTTTGACTTCTGCTTTTGATTATTGCTAAGTATTTGACTTCTGCTCTACCTATTGTCCTCATTGTTATCCCCAAGTGTTTGACTTCGGCTTCGATCCTTAGCTCTGCTAAGGGTGTATGTTACTTTACTGAGCTGCAGTTCTGCTGAGCTTTAACTTCGCAATTGAGATAAATTCCAAATAAAGTAAACCTGTTACTTTACTTGATC
Organism: Eustoma russellianum; assembly: GCA_036186865.1. Taxonomy (NCBI): domain Eukaryota; kingdom Viridiplantae; phylum Streptophyta; class Magnoliopsida; order Gentianales; family Gentianaceae; genus Eustoma; species Eustoma russellianum. The sequence continues at coordinate 26,844,474 of AP025071.1, read as the reverse complement.
TATTTAAGCAAAATGAAGAGATTACATGTTGGCACTGCCATAAAACACTGTTTTATTCAACTTCAGCATTGCTGATAATTACACAGATGATTTACATTTTTCCTAGCCCTGCTAGTAGATGATAACTGTGAATCCTGTTCACAAAAATTTGTCCCTCAATGGGCATTTGCCTCAGGCCTGCTGAGGTCTTGTTAAGTCGAGTCCTGCTCGGCCATCTCAGTCCTGCTGAGGTAAAGTATTTATTGGGAAACCTGTTCCACTAAGTGTTGAGTCCTGCTCAACTAGCTTAGACCTGCTGAGGTGAAATATACATCACTGATGCAGAAGTCTTAAGTGAGTAGAATGCCAAGTCTTTGGTAAACTTCTGCCTTCCAAAGTTTGTATCTTGTAAGCTCCAGCTGATCGCACTTCAACAATTCGATAAGGATCTTCCCACTTGGGGTTAAAAGTTCCTATTGGTGCTGCATAACTTGCTTCGTTATTACATAGTACTAAATCTCCTACTTGATAAGACATTGGTCGTACTCGAGAATTATAGTACTGGGCAATTAGATTTTTATACTAAGCCATGCGAACATGAGCTTGTTCCCTTTTCTCCTCCAACTCATCCAAATTCAATCTCAGCACTTGGTCATTAGTCTCAGCAGAATAATGATTTACCCGAGCAGAGCTGGATCCAATTTCAGCTGGGATGACGGCTTCAGTGCCATAAACCAAGGAAAAAGGTGTTTCCTTGGTGGAAGTGGAAGGAGTTGTTCGGTAATGCCCACAATATGCTTGGGAGTTCATCCACCCAACTTGCCCCAGTTTTGTATAAGCATTTCCTTAAACCATCCTTGATTGTTCTGTTTGTCAGTTCAACTTGCCCATTAGCTTGAGGGTGTGCCACTGAAGTGAATCTTTGTTCGATTTTGAGTTCGGCACACCAACTCTTTACGGGGTCATCAGCAAATTGTTTTCAGTTGTCTGAGATGAGAACTTGTGGAAGGCCGAAGTGGCATATGACGTTTTTCCACAAGAACTTCTTGATTTGATTTCCCGTTATAGTAGCTAAGGGCTCTGCTTCCATCTATTTGGTGAAGTAATCGATGGCAACAACCAAGAACCTGACTAAACCTAGAGCTTGGGGCAGAGGTCCAACAAGATCTATTCCCCATTGCACAAAAGGCTAAGGACTTGCGATAGTAGTGAGTTCTTGACTTGGCAAATGTGAAATTGGAGCGTTAACTTGACGTGCTTGGCATTTCTTAACCAATTCCTCTGCATCATGGCGCAGAGTGGGCCAGTAATATCCAGCAAGGTAGCATTTTTTTGCTAATGACCGCACACCAGAATGATTCGCACAGATTCCTTGGTGCATCTCCCGAAGGATGTAATCTCCTTCGTCTTCAGTCACGCACTTCAACCAAGGCTGTGAAAATGACTTTTTATACAGGTGGTCGTTAAAGAGAGCATACCTTGCTGCCTTCAATCGCAGACGCCGAGCTGCTCGTTTATCCTCGGGCTGAACTCCATGCTGCAAGAAGTTAACAATCTCATCCATCCAGGTATCGCGATAATCAACTTGCAGCACTTCGTTTGCATCATAAGCACGGTGCTTTACTAGCTCCACAACTATCTTTTTCCCCAAGATTATTGAAGTGGATGAAGCTAGCCGAGATAAAGCGTCAGCTCTCTTGTTGGCTGACCTGGGGATATGCTCAATGCTGAAGCGCTCAAAAGTCTGGCCGAGCTGTAGCACTTTACCCAGATACGTTTTCATGGTTTCCTCCTTAGCTTCATAATCCCCGTTGATTTGGAAAACGATCAACTATGAATCACTTCGGGAAGTGATCTGTTATGCCCCCAATTTTCTTGCGAGGCCTAGTCCTGCTATTAAGGCCTCGTATTCTGCCTCATTGTTGGTTGCTTCGAAATCAAAACGCAAGGCATATTCAAATTCTTCCTTATTGGGGTTAATGATTAGGAGTCCTGATCCACAACCATCTTTGGAGGAAGACTCATCCACATATAGAGTCCAATCAGCCACTAGCTTATCATCTTCCTCCACGGATATCCCTTCAGCCAAGAAGTCTGCTAATGCTTGGGCTTTGATAGAAGTTCTTGACTTTTATTGGATATCATACTCTGCAAGCTCTACAACCCATTTGGCAGCTCAGCCAGATGTGTCTGGCCTCGACAAGATTTGTTTCAAAGGCTGATCAGTGACAACTATGATTGGATGAGCTTGCAGGTAAGGCCTGAACTTCCTTGCAGCCACTATGAGTGCTAAGACTACCTTCTCAGCATTGGGATTTCTCACTTCAGGCCCATGTAAGATTTTACTTGCGAAGTAGATGGGCCTCTGCACATTATCCTACTCCCTGAGCAGAACTGCACTTGCAGCTTCTTTACACGTTGAGAGGTACACATAGAGCTCTTCTCCGGGCAGGGGTGAAGTTAACATTGGCACTTTGGCCAGATGGGACTTCAGCTCATCGAAGGCTTTTTGACATTGATCGTCCCACTAGAAAGCTGTTTTCTTCTTTAAGATCTGGAAGAAAGGAAGAGATCTTTCGGCTGACTTGGATAGAAACCTGCTCAGCGCGGCAATTCGGCATGTTAACCTCTGCACTTCCTTTACATTCCTGAGGGGATGCATGTTATATAAAGCTTCAATTTTAGCAGGATTTGCCTGTACCCCTTCCCTGGAAACCATATATCCCAAGAACTTTCCAGTGCGTACCCCAAACGTGCACTTCTTCGGATTTAGTCTCATGTGTGAGTCTCTCAGCACAGTGAAGACCCCCCTTAAGTTCTGAATATACTATCAAGAGACATGCTCTTGATAAGCATATCATCAATGTAAACTTCCATTATCCGGCCAATTTGACCAGACGTTGATAAGTGGCCCCCGCATTCTTTAACCCAAATGGCATAGTTACATAATAATAAGTACATGACTCTCTTATAAAGGCAGTTTTCCCCTGATCTTCTATTGCCATGATGATCTGATGATAGCCTTTAAAGGCATCCAAAAAATCGAAGATCTCATGTCCAAGTGTTGAATCCACTAACCTATCAATCTTAGGAAGTGGTTAACAATCTTTTGGACATGCTTTGTTGAGATCGGTGTAGTCTATACACATTCTCCAAGATTCATCCTGATTGGGGACCACCACTGGGTTGGCCAACCAGATTGGATAAATTACTTTGACAATAAATTTTGCAGCCAAGAGCTTCCTGACTTCCTCTTCAATGACTTTAATCCTTTCTGGAGCAAAATTCCACTTCTTTTGCTTTATTGGCTTTGCCAAAGGATCAACGTTCAGCTTATGCTCAGCCAGATGTGAAGGGATCCCATGTATATCTTCGGTAGTCTATGTGAAGATGATTGCAAATTCTCTCAGCAGAGCCTGCAGCTGAGCTAGCAGTTCGGACGGCATCCATTTTTCAATCTTTATGACATTTTCATGTCGGCTCGGATCAAGGATAAAATCTTGCACAACATCATCTGATTGCAAGTGTTTTTCATCTGAAGGTATAAGTTCGTCAAGGCTGACTTGCTGAACTGCTTCATTACCTTGGGTGGCAATAACATAGCAATTTTGTGCCACTTGTGTATCACCTTGTATTGTTACCACTCCCTCTGGAGTGGAAAACTTCATGCTGACGTGCAGAGGCGATACAATGGCATACAATGCCACCAAGGCTGGCCTCCCCAAAATAATGTTGTATGCGGACATCTCCTTGATGACCACAAAGTCTATCCATAGACAATGATAAGCAGGGGGTTTGCCAAAACTGCAACTGAGTGTGACCAGACCTGCTGGCCGAACTGCACTTCTAGTAAAACCATATAATGAAGAAGTGACGGGCCTCATCAAAGAATCGGGTAGGCCCAGCTGCTGATATACCCAATAATACATCACATTCACGGCACTGCCGGTATCCACATAAACCCGTCGGACCTCCACAATTTTATCTGGAGGTAAGTGTATACACATGTCTATTACTAATCCTGTGTTGTTGGAGTCCAGTGGAATGAGATCTTCTGGCCCATAAATCAACTCCTTTGTCATCTTAGCTCTCTTGCTGGCAGACCGGATGAGGTCCTTGACTTGGGGCCGACCTGCAGCCCCATGCCTGTCTTGCTCCTCATCGTCATCTGACCTGCGATGCCGAGGTGGAGACTCTTGTCGGCATTTGTCTTTTTGAAGATTCTTGTGGAAGTCCAACCGATTGTGCAGGCGTGAACGTGGGTCATAAATTGCTTTAAGTGACCCTGTTCTATCAATTGTTTAATGGCCTGAGCCAATTGCCTGCAATCCTCTGTGTCATGCCCGATATCTTTGTGATATCGGCAATAGAGTTGTGTGTCTCTCTTCTCCCTAGGCCCATTCAAGGGCTTTGGCTCGACCCTCAGACCGTCTTTCTCCATGACGGCCAAAATATGATCTTTTGAGGCCAACAGGGGTAAGCCCTCCTTACCACCTTTGCCTTTTCCACCCATGCGATCGAACACACTGCGCCGATCACGGTCTTTTCCTTCACTACGCTGATCCTCCTTTTTGAAACTGAATCGGCTTTCTTGCCGAGCTCCTTGCTCGGCTTCCCTCTTCAACCTGTTTGCCTCTTCACTCGGGCAAACTGGTGAACTTTCTCCAAGCATTCCCTCAAGCTTGTGGTCCCTCTTCAGCCAGTTAGGAGAAGAGGCGACCAGCTCGGAGCCCATTGATGAAGGCAGCAGCTTTCACGCCCTCATTTCTGTCACTGACCTGCAGTGACTCATCTGGGAAATGCTGTATATACTTCAGCACAGACTCATCCAGACCTTGTTTCAAGGTCATTAAGTGGGACGAGTTCTTTACAAAAGGAGTGCTGGACACAAACTGTGATTTGAACTTTTGTGCCAGTTGCTTGAAGGATCCCACCGACTTTGATGGGAGTTCTTGAAACCATCTCCTGGCCTTTTCCTGCAAGTACATCGGGAAAGTCTTACAGCGCAGAGGATCTGGGACATTTTTTAAACTCATCACAGTTTGTAACTGGAAGAGGTGACCCGTTGGGTCTGTTGTCCCATCATAAGTTTCCATCTTTGGCACCTTAAAGCTGTCTGGTGCCAAATCCCCTGCAATATCCCAGGAAAAAGGACTTTCCTGGACTGCTTGCAGAAACTCTTGCATGTGCTCTTCGTAGTAAGTTCTTGGCCTGCGATGAACTTCTTCTTCTTCTTTGGGGATGCTCTTTAAAGACTTTGACCTTACGCTCAGATGCTGTCTGGTTATAGGTTCTGACTCCACAGTTGGAGCCTTAAAGCTGTGTCTCCTAGCATCCGCCATGAAGCCTCTTAGGGGTCTAGATGATTGGTTTTGAGACACCTCTTTAGGAGGAAGAGGAGGATCTTCCTCCATATCTTCCACCTCCGGTTGTTTGCCTTAGAGCTGTTGTACCACAGCCTCAAACATATATATGTTCTCAGCAACATATCTTATCGCTTTGTCTCTATCCTCCCTTGAAATTTCTGGAGTAGGATTAGGCGGTTCAGGTACCCGAGAATCCTGTTCTGGGATACCTGAGCGTGTAGTCATTCGTCTTGGCTGGTTGGATGACTCACCCAAACCTTCACGGCGACCTTTTGCCATAGAATGATGTTGGTTGTTTTTGAGTTTGAAATTTTACTGGATTGAGGGACTCGAGGGCCTTCCTTCTAGCGCCAAATGATGAAGCCGGATCTTCACCAAGGATCAGAAGTGACCCGAAATAAACACTGTCAGTTGGATTGAATAAGGTAACTAGAATAGCTTCCTGGAAGTCCTGCACAAGGAAGCAGAAATCGGAGGTTCCGGGGGTGTAACCCCGGGTAAAACCCTCTGACGCTCCAGTCAGTTTGGGCCATTCTCACTGAGATATGATTTTGTATCAAGAGTTAGAAAGATCTCACAGTTCTTGACTGAGGAGAAATTTTTGTGTGTTTGCTTCTGGTGAGATGAAAATGTTTCGATCCTCTTCTCTAGCCCCCCTTGTCTTTCTTTTGTTACTTTCCTTTTGTCCTCTGCTTCTGACAGCGGACGGGACATTTGCTTGGGGCAGTAGACCTATGACACTGTAGGTCTGCTGATAAGATTGGTAGGTCTGCGGATGTGACTAGTAAGTCGGCTGATGTGACCTTGGCGTGTACATGCCGAATAGTCTGATGTGTACCTTTTCCTTATTTTGCACTTCTTCCAGATGGTCCCATAATTGATATAGTACCGCGCTTGATTCCTTTGCCGAGATGCAAGATTGAGTCTTGCCGAAGTGATCTGAAGCGCATCTCTTAAGCTGAAGCTGAGGTTAAAGCTTGATGCCGAGGTGAAAACCTTGGCATATTCTCTGATAAAAAGTGAATGCTGTGGGGGAGAAGTATGGCCGAAGTGCAATATGGCCGAGCAGCAGTGCATTTGTGCCGAATTGCGGGAGTTGAACACTTTATGCATAAGATTTGCCGTTGACGGTTGTTGACTAACAGATGGTTACTTTTGGTTTATCAATGATGGTTAAATGTGTCATAGTTGTAAGAAAATAGGAGTATCTATCATTTTCCAAACAAAAAAAAAGTATCCTCACACCCATCGTAAAGGAAATCATTTACGCATTGAACATTAAGCACGTTAAACGACAATGTACGAATAGATTTCTTTCAAGTATCACGTGGAGAGCCACCGGTGTTAACAAATTGAATGCTATGGTATTCAATTATTCATGATTCACCTAAACTTCAGATACTGTCTAGCCATAACACTAGACAATAATTTAGTACCATAACATTTCTATTTCGTAAAATTTCATGCATATGATCCCAACAACAACACTGAACCATTTTTCTCAAGATCGCTATATAGATCAATCATTTCTTTTACGTTTTTACTTTTTATTTTTTTATTTTTGACTTATAACCTAAATTCCACCCTCTTTGTGCATCTCCTAATACATGATGCATAATATGCGTCTTAAGAATATGTATCTTTCAAAAGTATCATATCATCTCAACTGCGATTCATGCATAAGTAACCAAATTTCTCACTCAAATCTTATATCATCTACATGATATCGGCTATATGAACCAATTGTCTTTATTGCACTCTATCACTGAACATATGTTCCCTAATCGTCGTATAAGTCATAACTTTCGTTATTGTCTTTCTCCATGCCTTCTTTGTCTCCTCTCCCATGTCTAATATGTACCTCATTCATTATCTCGAACCAGCTAACAGATGCATTTATATGACACCTTTCACATGTCTACATCGTCCCAACCTTGACTCTCTCATTTTTTTATCTATAGGAGCCACATCAACCTTTCTTCTTATATTTTTATTTCTTATTTTATCTTTCCTTGTACGTCCACACATATAGCTTAACATTCTTATTTTTGCACTCGTATTCTTTGGTCATGCTCATAATTGACTATATAATATTCACACTTGTACAGTAGTACAGGTCTTACTGTCATCTTGTAAAACTTTCATTTAAGATTTAAAGGTAATTTTTCTTCACAAAGAAGATCTGATACACTTCTCCATTTAACCACCCTGTGTGTATAATGTGATTCACATCTTTGTCGATTTCTCTATCTTTATGTAACATAGGCCATACATACATTAGACTCCCAATCATGTGAATCTGTTGGTCTCTCAGTTTCACTCAAGCTTTCAAAATCATTTTTTTGTTTCTAAAATTAAACTCCATGTATTCTATCTTCGTACGACTCAATTTGCAATACTTGTCCTCTAACGTCTCCTGCTAACATTCTAGGTCAGCATTGACTCCTTCACTAGTCACATCCACCAATACAATATCGTCTGCAAATAACATGCTCAACGAAATTCTATCTTGAATGTGTCAAGTGAGCTTATCTATGATTAAAAATAAATAAATATGGACTTAATGCAAATCTCTAGTGTAAACACAATGTTAGCTTAATCCTCCTTAAGTTCTTATGTTTTTCATCATGTTTTCATACATGCCTTTAATACTTTCTATGTATACTACTCTCACATCTTTCTTTTCAAGCACTCTCCACAGTATCTCTTGTCGGGCTTTATCATATGTCATTTCTAAGTCAATGAAAACCATATGCAAGTCTTGTTTCTTCTATCGATATCACTCTATTAATCTTTTCAAGAGATGAATAGCCTCCATCGTTTACCTTCCCAGGATAAATTCAATTTATTTTCAGATACAATAGTGTTTTTGTGAAGTCTTTTCTTAATCACTCGCTCCTAAAGCTTCATTGTGTGGCTTATTAACTTAATTCCTCTATACTTCGTACAATCTTGCATATCTCCTTTATTTTTATTTAGAGGTACTAAAGTGTTTTTTGTATATTGGTCAAACATCTTATCGATCTATGCAATATCGTTAAAAAAGACCTATAAGTCACATAATGACTTCTTCCCCAATGTATTTCCAAGCCTAAATTGGAATATCACAGAGTCCAATTGCTTTACTGTTTCTTATCCTTTTCAATGTATATTCCACCTCTCGCAATCGGATGCTCATACTATATATTAAGTTTATATCATGTTTAGAATCACGTAACTCGTCGAATACAAGTTAATCTTTTACTTATTCATTAAAAAGTTTATCAAATGCATCTGATCCCAAATTTGTTAAAAATGGTTAACAACATAAAAAATGGTTTTCTTTAATTATTTCTATTTAATATCTAAAACTCAAACAACAGCAACATATATATAATTACCAAAAGGAAAAAATGTAGAAACGGATATTCAGGGAAAATGTAAAAACACAAATTCTAAATATAGCAAATATGCTAATGTTTCAAGTCACTCTTGCATATAATTGCAGTATTTACGACTCCGGAAACCACTTGATTTAAAGGGCAAAAGAAGCTATAGAAAAACCATCTGAACAAGTATCAATCCGATGTTTTCTAAATTGTCCGATTCTTGAGAATCCGTTAAAGCAAAAAATCTCTACACTTTATCACCAAATTTTACATCAAATCTGGGCTGGTATCTTCTGAGCTGAAATCATCATAGTCGGAAGTTTTCATCAACTCAGATCCTGGCTTCTTCGACGATTTGTATTTTCTTTAACAAAATAGGATCAGTGATCGTTTCGAGTGCTAGGACTCGGAACGAGACATCTCACCAAAATCAGAATTGGTAGAAGAAACGGTTTTTAAAAATCGTTAAATCATGTAAATCAAGCATGATTTCACAATTCAGACCATATACTGTTAAATCACACTATATCTAACCGTTCAAGAAACAGAATCGATAAATATGAGGGACAAATCACACACAATTATGTATGATGTAATGATTTAGAAGCTGACTCGACAGTTTTGACATTTGTAGAACAGTATAAAACGCCACCTTCTTCGGTGGCGTTCAAGGTCAAATCCGTCATTTCAACTTGCACAACATGTTCTCCCAACTTGTCCTCGTTCTCCACGAAAGTTGTTTCGTTACTCCGATTAGTGCAAGAACTTTTGCTTGTACTACCAAAAGAAGCAGCTCTACACCACGCTGGAGTAGCCAAGCAAGTGGGCTTTTCTTGACCAGGCAAGATTACTAGAAACTTCTCTTCGTAAGCCGGTGATGCTTTTTTGAGATCGTCGGAGCCCTCATCGGAGCCGGCTTCGAGGTCTGTTTCGTTGCTACCGTCGTTTTCGAGGTATCCGGAGAGTCTCCAGTAGGAGCAGGCGAGGACTAAAAGGGCAAAAGCAATGAGGCCTAACATGGCGGCAAGGCCTCCGAATAGGTACGGCACAGGCGAGTGCCACGGCGACTGCGAGGCGGAAACCGACGGTGTTTGTGCTATTGTCATTGTTTTCTCGGCGGATGTGTGTATTGAATATGTTAGAGACATTTCCTTATGGCTTTTGTTTGCTGTTTTTATGTTTGTTGATGAAAGAAAGATGGGGGGGTTAAGATGGAAACAGGGTGGTGTGCTTTTTGCTTTTGAAAGGGAGGGTGGGGTTTTAAATAGGGAAAGTTGAGATGGATTTAGGATGAGGATGTTGGGCAGAGGCCTTTGGGGGCCGGGGGTTTGGGGGTGGAGAAGGTGGTATGGCTTTTGAAAGTTGAGGTTTTTGATTTTTTTTTTAATGGGATGCAAAAGTCAAATCTATGGTTTTAAGAGTATTTGTGACCTAATCATATAAAGATACGTAGAAGATGCAAATAGGATCACTCAGCAAATTCCGGTTTGAGAGGTTCAGGTAAACGGTGTCCATAAGGTATATATTGCTGTTTTGTGACTTTGAGGTGACAGGTTTGAGCCGTAGAAACTGATTTTTGCACAAATTGTATGATAAGACTGCGTACATCAGATCGTGAAGCAATTCGGCCCCCTCCTCAATCCCTGCGCAAACGCGAGGGCCTAGTGCGTCGGGGACCCCTTTGTTATTATCGACGTATTCTAAATTTGCAATGTATATTTATATTTTGTCAAATATATCACAATTCATATCTATTTTGTTGAAGATTGCACTAGTGAGACATCAGGAGAACAATGCAATCTAAACGATAAATTCATCCATACAGGTAGTGATCATAATGGAGTAAGGAGGAGCCATTAATTGGACAATAGAATGATTGAAAGCTTGAGATGGAATCAAGGAAGGAGTGGTGAAGGAAAGGTGCAGAAGGGTGTCAAAGGTGCTGCAGTTGAGAAACACGCGTTCAATAGGAAGAAGAAGAAGTAGTTGGTGGGATTCGTTTGAATGGTATGAATTTACATATTTGCCCTTAATAGCTGAACTTGATGTAATTAGAAATAAGGGCATTCTTGTCTTTTGTAGCGTGTACAAATAGCATGCGATGCTATTGTGCAAAAACGGTTAGACAGTTTTTCTTCTCAATTTATAATCGTTCTTCATGCTCTCATTGTCAAATTCACCATTACATGATTTGTGATTGTTTTGTGGCTTGTAATTCATTGATTTAGTAGTTTCTTGACATGGTATCAGAGCCTGAGAATTGTTTGATGATTTCTCTGGTGTGATTTGTCCTGTCGCCGTTTTGTTTTCATTCAATTCTTGTTATTCGAATCATCTTGACAGTTTGTTGTGTGTAATCCTTGATTATTGTAACGCTATAATGGCGTATCAAGGTAATACTAGTTCTGGATCCAGAGGAAGTCAAAATCAAAAAGATGGAAGTCCTCTTTAGAATGTGATATTCGGTACGAGAGGAAATCAGAATCAGCAAGTTGAGAATCCTCTTCAGAATCCGTTCTATTTGCATCCTAATGACAGTAGCCATTGTCCTGGCACAACCACCATTAAATGTGTACAATTACCATACATGGAGTCGTACCTTTGAGATGACGCTGGTAGTAAAGAATAAAATTGGTTTCATTCATGGAAGCATAATAAAACCTGGAGTTAATGACCCTTAGTTCAAGGTTTGGAGGATGGTAAACACTATGATACAATCTTGGCTTATGAATTGTGTATGTCAATCTATATCTCAGAGTATTATGTGGTTTAACAGTGCCTTGGATATGTGGAATAATTTGAAACTGAGATATGGCAGTACTGATCCATTTAGATTGTCTGACCTGCTTGAGAACTTCTATTCTATTAAACAAGATGGACTTAGTGTTAATGAATACTTTACTAGGCTGAAAGTAGTATGGGAAGAGTTGATGGTGGTAAAGTTGTACTAGTTGTGTATGTGGAGGATGCAGATGTGATTTGGCTACAAAGATGCAGAAGTTTGCAGACAGTGATTATGTGATCAAGTTTATTAAGGGATTGAATGACAGTTTTGATCTAGTCAAGTCACAAGTGTTTGTGATGTCCCCTTGCCTGATATTAATGCCACTTTTTCGATGGCCTTGAAGTATGAGAGGAAGGTTATGGCAGATGGAGGATTAAGTGCAACATAAGGTGGCAACACTGCCCTAATGGCAGACTGCCAAGCTCCCAACTGTCCAGTGGCTAATATATATGCAAGCAAGCAGTCATATGCAGGATATAAGAAAGGCAATACAAAGGGACAGATGGATGGAGCCAGATAATTTCAGTGTACTCACTGTGGAATGCCAGGACACGCGGTGGATAGATGTTATAAGTTGCATGGTTATCCACCTGGCTTTAAACAGACGGGCCAAGTTCATATGATTGAAGCAGTGAAATTGCAAGGTGAGAAGCCTCAGATGAATCAGTTGAACAAAGGGCTACAATCTTTGGTTTTGACTCCTCCGCAGAATCAAAAGTCTTAAGTTGGCTCAATAGAGATGATGAGAGCCAAGAGTTTCAGCCAGGCAATGCATCTCAGAATGTTGTTCAGTCAGCCAAAGTTGATAAACTGATAGGTAATTCTACATTTGCTAGTTTAAATACATGGATTCTTGATTCAGGACCTACTGATCATATTGTATCACATCTATCCTTATTCTTGTCCCATAAGCCTGTTGATAACATCACCATTAAATTGTCAAATGACATATCTGTGCCTGCGACTCATATTAGGTCAGTGAGGATTAGCCCCTTATTGACCTAAACGCCCTGTGTGTGCCATCATTCAAGTATAACTTGCCTTCCCTTAGTAAACTTCTCTCCGATCTCACATTAAGTGTTCAATTTCATGGTTCTCTTTGTGTGATTCAGGATCAATTGTCCAAGAGGATGATTGGTTCAGCTAGCCTTTCTAGGGGTCTTTACTATCGGCAAGGTGATGTATCCCCTTCTCAGTATGTTGTCTCTATAAATTCTTCAGTCTCTTTGTCTCCCTCCATGTTATGGCATCACAGGCTAGGACAAGCTTCAGTACCCAGAGTCCAAGAGATACAAAAGCTTGATTCATCTGTGCAAGGGGGGCTCTTCATGTGCCATGCTCAGTACGTCCATTAGCTAGACTTAATAGGTTGTCATTTCAAACATCTTCTTCTGTCACAAAATTTCCTTTTGACCTTGTACATGTAGACATATGGGGACCAAACAGGCACCCCACAATGTATGCTCAAAGCTACTTTCTCACTATTTGTGATGATTGTGGTAGATATACATGGGTTTACTTGATGAAATCTAAAGCTAAGGCCAGGAAAATTGTGCAAACCTTCTGTCAGTTTACACAAACCCAATTTGATAAATGTATCAAAATTCTCAGAATAGACAATGGTCAAGAATTTGCCATGTCTGATTTTTATTCTCATCATGAAATTGTATATCAAACTAGCTGTGTATATACACCTCAGCAGAATGGACTTGTTGAGAGAAAGCATCAACACATATTTATAGTTGCCAGGTCCCTACTTTTTCAAGCTCATTTACCTTTGTCCTACTGGGGTTATTCTGCTACCCCTTTTTCCATTTGATAAACCTGATTCCAACACTTGTACTTAAGCATAAAACACCTATGAAATCCTCTTCAAGACCAAGCCTGTATATAAGCACCTTAAAGTTTTTGGATGCCTAGCATATGCACACAACAAGGATCTTGGCAAGCATAACTTTTCCCATAGAGGCATCCCATGTATATTCCTGGGCAATTCCTCTTCTTCAAAGTGATTTGTTCTTCAAACGTTAGATCATAAAGAAATCATGATCTCAAGAGATGTACAATTCTGTGAATCACAGTTTCCTTATGACAAAACAAGTTCACATCATAATCCTGTACCATCTGAAATAACACAAACACATTCGTCATCACCTTCAGCTTGGCTTGATAGTCATGACTGCTCTAGCCAATATCCCCAATAAATATCACCAGTGTCTTCACCATCAAATCTTTTATCTCCAACACACGAACCACATTCATCTCCCAGCACTTCATCTTCTCTACAGCCAAATTCTGACCAAACACCTATGCTTCACACCATTGATATCCCCTTGACCATCAACACAGCAGACAATGCACTGCTGCAAACACTCCCAAATGCTCAAGACTTATCCCATCAATCTGAGGTTCATCCTTCTATACCCAACACCAGGCCACAAAGACAAACTAATCCACCTCAATATCTTAAAGACTACTACTGCAACCAATCCACTTCCAAGCCCATCAATGTTAGCATGCCATTCAAACCTATCATACGTTTGATCATTTAGCTCCTCAATAAAAGAATTTTTGTAGTTAGTGTTAGCATGTAGCAAGAACCTGCTTCTTATCACCAGGCTGTCAAATCACCATACTAGAGGCATGCCATGGACCTGGAACTAGCAGCACTAGATGCCAACCATACATGGGACATTGTACCTTTGCCTTCAGGAAATAAACCTATAGGTTGTAAGTAGGTTTATAAAATGAAACGCAAGGCAGATGGGAGCATTGAATGTTACAAAACCAGACTGGTTGCCAAGGGTTATACACAACAACCAGGCATAGACTATGGAGATACCTTCTCTCTAGCTGCAAAAATGACCACTGTACGAGTGCTTCTGGCACTGGCTTCTCTGAAAAGATGGCATTTGCACCAACTTGACGTTAATAATGCCTTCTTACATGAGGATCTCAATGAAGATATCTATATGTCCCTACCAAATGGATTACTTGCTGCTGCTCCTAATGCTGTATGAAAATTATATAAGTCCTTGTATGGCCTTAAATAGGCCAGCCTCCAATGGAACGAAAAACTTATTGAATTCTTGGTCTCTCAAGGATATCATCAATCTAGACATGATTATACTCTGTTCACTAAAACTCATCAAGGTTCCTTTATCGCTCTACTGGTCTATGTGGATGATATTGTGTTAGCTAGTAGTTCTTTGATTCTAACCAATGCGCTCAAGACCAGTCTTCACCAGGCTTTTAAGATCAAGGATTTAGGCAAGCTCAGATATTTTCTTGGTTTAGAGGTGGCCAAGTCTCAGGAGGGGGTGTTCATATGTCAAAGGAAGTATATGTTTGAGTTGCTAGAGGAAACTGGATACCTGGCCTCTAAACCAACCAAAAGTCCCATGGAACATAACATCAAGCTAGCTCATAATGATTCTAAATTGATTGAAGATATATCTGCATACAGAAGGCTGATTGGCAAGCTGTTATATCTCACCATAACCAGACCGGACATTACGTACACAGTACAACAGCTGAGCCAGTTTCTGGATACAGCTACAGAACACCACATGAATGTTGCACAGAGGTTACTGAGATGTCTCAATGGGACGTCCATGGCAAGGTTGAATGCTTCCCAGCAAAAGATCAATACAGTTAAAGGCCTTTTTAGATTCAGACTGAGGAGGATGTATAGAGAGCAGAACGTTTGTCACTGGATACTGTATGATGCTGGGCAATGCACTTGTTTCTTGGAAGGCAAAGAAACAAACCACAGTGTCTAGATCATCCTCAGAAGCGGAATACAGAGCTCTTTCCTCAGCCACCTGTAAGGTACAATGGATTCTCTATCTGCTTAAGGATCTTCAGGTGGAATTCAAGGAACCAATTGAGCTATTTTGTGACAACAAGTGTGCAATATACATTGTTGAGAATCCTATGTCTATGAAAGAACCAAGCATATTGAGATCGACTGCCACATAGTGAGAGACAAGTTTCAGCAGGGAATAGTCAAGCCAATGCCCATTAGAACTGACTTGAAATTAGCTGACATATTTACTAAACCGTTGGATTCTAAAAGGCTAACAATCTTGTATGATGCATTAAGGATGTGCAACATCTATGGTCAGTCAGAATTGAGGGGGTGTTGAAGATTGCACTAGTGAGACATCAGGAGAGCAGTGCAATCGAAACGATAAATTCATCTAGACAGGTAGTGATCATAATGGAGTGAGGAGGAGTCATTAATTGGACAATAGAATGATTGAAAGCTTGAGATGGAATAAGGAAGGAGTGGTGAAGGAAAGGTGCAGAAGGTTGTCAAAGGTGCTGCAGTTGAGAAACGCACGTTTAATAGGAAGAAGAAGAAGTAGTTGACGGGATTCGTTTGAATGGTGTGAATTTACGAATTTGCCCTTAATAGTTGAACTTGATGTAATTAGAAATAAGGGCATTATTGTCTTTTGTACATAATATCTCTTTTCTTCTCCACTGCGTGTACAAATAGCCTGCGACGCTATCGTGCAAAAATGGTTAGACAGTTTTCCTTCTCAATCTATAATCGTTCTTCATGCTCTCATTGTCAAATTCACCATTACTTGATTTGTGATTGTTTTGTGGCTTGTAATTCGTTGATTTAGTAGTTTCTTGACATATTTAATGGATTCGACCCTCAAGGTGTAATAGACAAAGGATTTCCTATTAGTGGCATCTGTTGTAAGTGGACATGATTTGCAATATACGTCGAACATATGGATATGATTTACAACATATGTAAAATATATAGATATAAAACATAAATAAAAGCGCGTGTTAAGTGATGTTAGCTTGATTCCATTAGATAGAAATGAATTGTAACATATTGGACAACATATATATTCTCACACACATACATAAATTCTAAATATATTGATACCAGGTGTAGCATTCGTCAAACATTTGGATATGAAATATGAGTTAATCTTTGTACTAATCAATTTACCATGATAGAAAAAACTTTGGCTAGGAATAATATACAAATAATGGTCGATGATAACTCAATGCTTAAAATTGAGGTTTCAAGATGCTAATGAATAAAGTTAACGTCCAAAATGAAGGTGCGGTTTATTGGATAATTTATTACCTATGTGCCATAACTCTAAAAATTATATATCTATAATCAATGAGCACAAAGTAATAAGATAAATTTTTTTTATGGAATACCAACACAACTTATGGAATAGAAACCAAGAATTTGAGATAGCCGAGAATAGAAATATAGATTAGGCAAATGGGCGACGACAGGATTCGTAAGATAGTGATAAGTCATGAAATTATGGAAATTTACAAGGTAAATAAACCCAAGGAACTTATCATATGAACAAATGATAACATTAAGGTACAAAAATAAAACAAAATCATCATTGTCTTTTAATGGGAAAAGACTATCAGAGAGGTGAGCTTTGTTTATGGGTGGTGCGTGCCGTCATTGGCATTAGGAGTTGGGGTCTTCATTCTTTATGCCTTTTTTTTTTTTTTTTTGTGAGTGTGGGTATCTAAGCATGTACACAGTGTAAGACGCTGAAAATCTAGAGAGTATATATATGTGTTATTTGATGATATTAAAGAATCGAAATGTGTTGGGGATCGCGCAACAGCCGAAACAACCACGACGATTGTTAATAAGAAGGCACAAACGTAATAAACAACTATCAAAGAAAACCGAAAAATCAATTAGTTGGTAGTGAATTCCTTTATCTTGCCGCTGCCGTGAGTTTTTCTTTCCATTGAGTTTTCTCACGTAAAAATCTTATGTTCTTCGTTTATTATTTTTTTTGATCGTTGTTCATTACGTTTGTACGTTCTTGTTAACAATCGTTGTGGTTGTTTCTGCTGTTCCAAAATCCCTAACAAAATGTGGGATCGGTTGGAAATGCTAATCTATAATAAATATTTATAGCAACGAAATGGAATATAGTTTTCTTTCTAGATAATGAAGAATCATATTTTGTTACCAAGAAAGTAAATATCTCTTTGATAGAGGAAGAGCTCATCAAGATTGGATAAGGGAAAGATATCGCCGCCTGATGCAATCAATTGATTCTTTTATATAAAAATGTATCATATTTTTCATTGTGATAAAGCTGGATCTTCGCCGAGGATTAGGGATGATCCGAAATAAACGTCGTTAGCTCTTCCTGACTTGTGTATCCACAATACTTCCTTGATGGCCTGCACAGGGAAGCAAAGATCAGAGGTCCCGAGGTTATGACCCCAGATTAAACCCTCTGACGTTTATGTCAGTTTGGGCCATTCTCACTGAGATATTTATATGTTTGTAGAGTTTGAGGTGATTTCACCGTTTTCGTATGGAGATTTTCTCTATATTAGCTCTGGTAGAAGAAAGGTTTCGAATCCTCCACCTCTCCCCCCCCCCATTCTTGCCTTTATCCAATGTGTTGTTCCATGTGTCTGACCGTTGATATGATTGGAACGTGTGTCAGGGGGGCTATTTTGTTGTAGGTATGCAGTATGATTGGATGGGTACTTTTGCAAGTTGTCAAATCTAGGATGTGTGTAGAGTCGGCGATAACCAATCTTTATACTGTAGCTCTGCCAGGTATCCCCATGGGACCCAGATATTTCCCTCAAATTCCTGCTCTGATCTGGATAAATTGCTTAAGGACAGATTTTTACTCATGTCGAAGTCGAGGTTGAAGCTCGGTGCTGAGGCAGAGCTGAAGTGCAATTGGTGAACATTGATTGCTTGATACTGAGATATCTGCTTACTGAGGCCGAAGTAAATACCTTGGTCAAATAAGGTCTTGTTTGAATCCGAGGTGAAAACACTATCTTGGGCAGAGGTGCAACCCTTTGGTCCACCGAAAGAATTTGTCAAGCTGAAATGTACCTGAGCTGAAGTATTTAACATTGACTGTTTGTTGACCATTGAGTAGTATTGTCTTATCCCGTAGTTGGGTTTTAGGCTCATCACTTTGCCCCTAGATTTAGTGTGGCGAGCTGTCCAGCAAGGACAGACAAATCTATTTAGATAAACTGGTGACATGTCCATCTTTAATTAAGCCGTTATCCTCATTTAGTTGAACCATTCTCTTCCTTTTATGCCAGCGCCAGTTTCAACGTATCCCATAATTATCTTGCGGTGGTTGAGATAATCCCATAATTATCTTGTGGCGGTTGAGATAATCAAAAAAGGGGGAAAACAAGCGTCGTGACTTTTCAAATTCTTCTCTATAAAAGATTGAATCTTCTTCCAAAAGGTTTCCTTTCTTTTTTATCATTTGCGATCCTTCTTCCTTAACTTTCCTTCTGTTTCCATCTCCGACAAAGTCTTCTTCTTCCTCCACTCCGGCGATTCTTCCTTCTCAACTTTCAAAAATCTGTAAGCTTTATTTTCCCCTTCATTTCCATGGCTATAATTGCTTCGTCTTCCTCATATTCCCAAAATAGATCAACCCATTCTTATCATGCTGATCTTGGTGGTAACGACGGGGCCAATCTCCTCTCTCTGAGAGGACATATTCTAGCTAGGACAACAGTCCTTTAAGGAGGCTGCGTCTTGCTGGTGCATTCTCCATGGTTACCCCTGAATCCATGGTGCCCCCTATGACCGTTGACAGAGGGGCACCGTCGCCAGCGGTGCAAGGCTCAGTGTGCACTTTAAGAGCCACTGATCTTTCTCGCTTGTGCAAATCGTATAATATTGATAGGAATGTGTTTGTTCTTATTCTTCCTCTTACTCATCAAACTGCTTATGATCCACCCGCAGGGTATGAGGCAGTTTATGGGGAATATCTCAAATCTGGTTTCAGCATTCCTATTCCAGAACCCCTATTCCATATTCTTGGTTTTTACCGCCTTAGGTTGCCCCAAATCATGCCTAATGGCCTGAAAGTTGTCCTTAGCTATCTGCTCTACCTGATAGCTCTTGGGGAGGAATTCGACCTCAAAGTTTTTAGGGGCATGTTTGTGTGCAAACGCAAAGATAGATGGTTCTACTTTAGTAGGAGGTTTCCTAACAAAAAAGTTAACCACGCTATCAACATCCCCACCTTCACTAAGAACTGGAAGGTCGTTTCTTCTTCAATAAGAAGATAGGGTTACCAGAGGGCGAATATTGGAAATCCGGCAGTGCAGATAACTCAATGCTAAGCGAAACGTTTTGCGATTAAGCCTCCAGGTTGTTGAATTTGTCACTGGCCGTAGACTGGAAAAAGGTAGACAGGTCGGTTTTAGAAGCTGTCGACCTGGATCACTTGTGCATTGGCCCCAACTTTCAGACCCTAAGTGCAGCAGACTTAGAAGTTGTTCCGGGTATGTGTTGGATTTTTTGAGTATCTCTGATTTTTTGATGTCTTTCCAGTGTTTTGATTGGCTTGTTATTGAACTTGCAGGAGCAATGGTTTCTAAGGCGATAGCCAACTTGAAGAAGATGGCTCTCAGGAAGAGGCAGGGGACTGAAGAAGGCCACTCGTCCTCAGAACAGGCCTCCGTCAAAACTTCTTTTGAAATGCAGGTGCCCCCTGCTGGGGCCACTCCTGCAGAGGTTGGAGTTCAAGGTAATATCTTGTTCTTTGCTTGATTGGAATTTGTCTACTTCCATGCTTACTTCCATGCTTTCATTCAACTCTTTAACCTTTGTTTTTTGTTGTAGCTGAAACTTCAACAGGTCCAGTGCATGCTGCAGCCCAAAATCCTGTTCAGGCTGCAGCTCAGCCAATGGACATGGATGGGGGATCTAAGGCCCCATCTTGGCTCTTCCTCCTCCTTCTGCCGAGGCTGAGGCACCTTTGCCTCAGTCAGGATCTGCTCCTTTTGCTGAAGTTAGGGAGAATATTCCAGAAGGGGGAGATGTTGGGGGGCTTCCCAACATCATGTCCATGGAAAATCCCACCAGGAGGAAGGAGAGCCTTCCCATAGGCACCGCCGAGGCAAAAGGACCATGGTGTTTTCTTATACCGACTCTGCCATCCATCCAGGGATAGCTAGGAAGCTAACAGAGTTGGCGGTGCTGTCCAAGGATTATAATTTTTTTTGATCGTATGGATTTGGTCTCAGCCCTAAACTCCTATTTGTGTAACATGTCCTTGGTAAGTTCTTTGAATACTTCTTACCTTCCTAGCTTGGTTACTTTGAGCCTTCTTTGACTGAGTGATTTGGTTGCTGCAGTACTGAGCTCAAGAGTACAATATACTCAGGCGGACTGAAGAGCTACGCAAGATGGTCGTCTGCCTGGATGAGAATAACACTAATCTTCGAAAGGCTAATGAAGAACTTGCTGAGGCGGCAAAACCCAATAATACAAGGCTGGAAGAATTGGATGCAGAGGTGGAAGTGCTGCAGTCCGAAGTGCTATCCTTGTCTTCTGAAAATTCTAAACTTCGTGAAGGCAAGGAAGAAGCTAATACTCGACTTGCCATCAATCACTCTCAAAAGGATGAAATAAAGGAAGTGGTGACTAACATCGGGTTAATCACCACCAAAATGCAAGCTGATCTAGAATCCTGCCAGAATCAGCTCAACACTTGTGAGCACAAGCTTCTTTCATAGAA
Organism: Eustoma russellianum; assembly: GCA_036186865.1. Lineage (NCBI taxonomy): Eukaryota > Viridiplantae > Streptophyta > Magnoliopsida > Gentianales > Gentianaceae > Eustoma > Eustoma russellianum. Next base: position 26,823,428 of record AP025071.1, on the reverse strand, counting down.
ACAAGTGGAGGAGGAGCGAAAAGGCAACGCTGAGCTGACTCAGCAACTGGAGGAAGAGAAAAGAATCAAAGCTGAGCTCATTCAACAGCTTGAGCTTCAAGTTGAAGATATAAAAAAGAAATCCGTTGCTGAGTTCAGACAGTCAGAATATCTCTCTGATAACCTCCTGAAGATGCAGAGCTCAGTGTTGGCGGTTGGCCAGATATATGCAATAGACACCTGCTCCGAAGTTTATCCAGCCTTGGACAAGAATCATCCTCAAATTGCTGACCTCTATAACCCTGAAGCTGAGACATTATTTGATAATCAGCTGCGTTGTTCAAGAATGGGACTGATCTCCGAGATCCAGATGCAGATTAGAATAGGATTTTTCTTTATGCTTCTCAATAGTTGTAATATTATTGTAAATTTTCTATTGAAAATCTTATTTTTTTCAACTTCTGTTCTTCAGCTTGCCTTGTTCTTGTTTTCAGAATTCTTGCATATAATCTCTTCACATCACAATTAACAAGTAATCACCTCGACTCTGACAAGGGTTTTAGTCCACACTTGACTTAAACTAAGATTAAAAGAAAAACTCCTTCATGGATCAAGTATTGGACCTCAGCTTCACTTAATCTTGGATATGTCAAAGATTAACGAAAAAGTAGCATTTAACCTCGGCTCTGCCAATGGTTTCAAACAGCATACTTGGCTTCAGCTCTGATTAAAGACGAATCTCTTCATAGCGCAAGTGCTTGACCTCAGCTCTGCCAAGGGTATTATACTGCCCTTGTTAGGCCTCAGTCCCGCTGAGTTTCTTCATAACGTAAGATGAAAGTAAACATGTCACTTCCTTTGAACAAAATGAATACACAAATGTAAATTAAAGTAAACCTGTTATTTCATGTGATCCCACTAACTGTTAAGCAAGATAAAAGATAGCATTTTGCGAAATCTCAATACTGGCACTACCATTAGAACATTTTTTTATTCAAATCCTCAGCACTGCTGATTGTTATACAAACAATTTACAAAACTTTTTCTAGACCTGCTAGTATTTGATGAGAATCATGTACATTGTCCTGATTCACCTCGGCATCCCTTCATCGGGATGATTGTGAATCCTGTTCACAAAACTTTCGACCCTAAATGGGCCTGCGCCTCAGACCTGCCGAGGTCTTATAGGGATACATGTCCCAAGTACATATTGAGACCTGTTTGGCTAACTCAGTCCTGCTGAGGGGGGTAATTGTAGGGAAACCTATCCCAAACATATATCGAGTCATGTTCGGCTAGCTCAGCCCTGCTAAGGTGAAGTACATCACTGATGTAGAAGTCTTAAATATGCAGAATGCCAAGTTCTTGGTAAAGTCTTGCCTTCTAAGGTTTGTAATTTGTATGCTCCTGCTGAACGCACCTCGATTATAAGATAAGGACCTTCCCACTTGGGGTTAAAAGTTCCAGTTGGTGCTGCATGACTTGCTTCGTTATTGCGTAATACTAAATCTCCCACTTGATAAGACCTTGGTCGCACTCGAGAATTATAGTACTGAGCAATTAAATTTTTGTACTGAGCCATGCAACGTAGGCTTGTTCCCTTTTTCTTCCAACTCATCCAAATTCAAACGCAGCATTTGGTCATTCGTCCGAGCAGAGTAGTGATTTACCCGAGCAGAGCTGGAACCAATTTCAGCCGGAATATTAGCCTCAGTGCCATAAACTATAGAAAAAGGTGTTTCCTTAGTGGAGGTGGAAGGAGTAGTACGGTATGCCCATAATACACTTGGGACTTCATCCACCCAGCTTGCCCCAGCTTTGTGTGGATGCTTCCTCAGGCCATCCTTGGTTGCCCTATTCGCCAATTCAGCTTGCCCATTTGCTTGCGGGTGTGCTACTGAAGTGAATCGTTGTTCAATTTTGAGCTCAGCACACCAACTTTTGACGGGGTCGTGAGCAAATTGTTTTCCATTGTCTGAAATGAGAACTTGTGGAAGGCCGAAGCGACAAATGACATTCTTCCACAAGAACTTTTTTATCTGACCCCCAATTATAGTAGCCAAGGGTTCTGCTTCTACTTATTTGGTGAAGTAATCAATGGCAAGTACCAGGAATCTGACTGAACCTGGAGCTTGGGGTAGAGGTCCTACAAGATCAATTCCCCATTGCACCAAGCGCCAAGGACTTGCAATGACAGTGAATTCTTGACTGGGCAAGTGAGAGATAGGAACATGGACTTGACATGATTGATATTTTTTGACCAATTCTTCTGCGTCCTGGCGCAGAGTTGGCCAATAACAACCAGCAAGGTATCATTTACGTGCTAAAGATCGAGCACCAGAATGGCTTCCACAGATTCTCTGGTGCATCTCTCGAAGGATGTAATCTCCTTCCTCTTCGGTTTCACATCTTAACCAAGGCTGGGAAAAAGACTTTTTATACAGGTGATCGTTAAAGAGAGCATACCTTGCTGCTTTTAGTCACAGACGCCGAGCTGCTTGTTTGTCCTCGGGCTGAGTTCCATGCTGTAAGAGGTTGATTATCTCATCCATCCAAGTATTGCAATAATCAGGTTGTAGCACTTCGTTGGCGTCAAAAGCACGGTGCTTTACTAGCTCCACCACAATCTTTTTTCCCAAAGTGGTTGAAGTAGAGGAAGCAAGTCGAGATGGCGCATCAGCCCTTTTATTGTCCGACCTGGGGATATGCTCTATGCTGAAGTGCTCAAACATCTGGCCAAGCAGCTGCATTTTAGCCTTATATCTTTTCACATTTTCTTTCTTGGCTTCATAATCCCCATTGATCTGAGAAACAACCAGCTGCGAATCAATTCGGAAAATGATTTGCTCTGCCCCAACTTCCTTGCGAGGGCCAATCCTGTTATCAAGGCCTCATATTTTGCCTCGTTGTTTGTTGCCTTACAGTCAAAACGCAAGGCATATTCAAACTCTTCCTTGTTGGGGTTGATTATTAGAAGACCTGCTCCATATCCATCCTTGGAAGAGGATACATCAACATATAAAATTCAATCATTTGATGGATGAACCTCTTCTTCCAAGGATATTGCCTCAGCCAAGAAGCCTGCTAAAGCTTGTGCTTTGATTGAAGTTCTTGATTTGTATTGAATATCGTATTCAGCAAGCTCCACGGCCCATTTTGCAGCTCATCCAGAAGTGTCTGGCCTTGTCAAAATTTGTTTCAGGGGTTGGCCTGTCACCACTATAATGGGATGAGCTTGCTAGTATGGCTTGAACTTCCTTGCAGCCACTATGAGTGCCAATTCCACCTTCTCATCATTGGGATATCTTACTTCAGGTCCATGTAGAATTTTGTTAGCAAAGTAGATTGACTTTTGCACATTATCCTGCTTCCTGAACAGGACTGCACTCACTGCTTCTTTGCACGTGGACAGATACACATAGAGCACTTCTTTGGGAAGAGGTGAGGTTAATATCGGCACCTCGGCCAAATGGGATTTCAGCTCATTAAAATCTTTTTGGCACTGGTCATGCCATTGGAAAGCAGTATTCTTTTTCAAGATCTGAAAGAAAGGAAGGGATCTTTCAGCAGACTTGGAGAGAAACCTGCTCAACGCTGCAATTTTGTCTGTCAACTTCTGCACTTCTTTAATATTCCTGGAGGGATGCATGGTGTGTAAGGCCTCAATCTTGGCAGGGTTAGCTTGCACCCCTTCTTTGAAGACGATGTACCCCAGAAACTTTCCAGTGCGTACCCCAAACGTGCACTTCTTCAGATTCAGTCTCATGTGTGAATCCCTCATAATAACAAAAACTTCTCTTAAGTTTTGAATATACTGATCAAGAACCTGCTCTTGATGAGCATATCATCTATATATACCTCCATTATCCGACCAATTTGTTCACTGAACAAAGAATTGACCAAACGCTGGTAGGTGACCCCAGCATTTTTTAGTCCAAATGGCATGATAACATAACAATAAGTACCTGACTCTATTATGAATGAAGTTTTTTCTTGATCTTCCTTTGCCATGGCGATTTGGTGATAGCCTTTAAAATCATCCAAGAAATCAAATATCTCATGAGAGTTGAATCTACTAACCTATCAATCTTAGGTAGTGGGTAACAGTCTTTTGGGCATGCCTTGTTGAGGTCAGTGTAATCTATGCATATCCTCCATGATTCGTCTGGCTCGGGAACCACCAATGGGTTAGACAACCAGATTAGATACAGAACTTCCACAATAAACTTTGCTGCAAGGAGTTCCTTGACCTTTTCTGCAATTACTTTGATCCTCTCTAGAGCAAAATTTCGCTTCTTTTCCTAGGCATATCTTCGGTAGTCCATGCAAAGATTATTGAAAATTCTCTCAACGAGCCTGAAGCAGAGTTAGCAGCTCATACGGCATCTATGTCCCGCTTTTTATAACATTTTCAGGTCGGCTTGGATCAAGAATTAAGTCCTAAACTGCATCTTCTCACTGTAACCGTTCTTCAGCTGAAGGTATCAATTCGTCAAGGCTGACCTGTTACACTGCCTCATTGCCTTGAGTGGCAACGATGTAACTCTGCGCCACTTGTATGTCACCCTGGATTGTGACCACCCCAGCTAGAGTGGGAAACTTCATGCTAACATGCAGGGGTGATACAATAGCCTCCAAAGCCGCTAAGGCTGGCCGACCTAGAAGAATGTTATAAGCAGACCTCTCCTTGATCACCACAAAATATACCTACAGACAATGGTAGGTTGGAGGTTTACAAAAGCTGCAACTGAGTGTGACCAGTCCTGCTGGCTGAACTGCAACACTAGTAAAACCATACTGTGAAATGGTGATTGGCCTCATTAATGAATCTAGTAGGCCTAGCTGTTGATATACACTGTAGTACATCACATTTACGGCACTGCCGGTGTTTACATATACACGTCGTACTTCCACAATCTTTTCTGGAGCTAAGTGTATACTCAAGTCTATTGCCAAACCTGTGTTGTTGGAGTCAAGTGGAATGGGATCTTCTGGCCCATAAGTCAGCTCCTTAATTAACTTAGCTCTCTTAGTCAGTGGACCAGATGAAGTTCCTGCAGAACTGGATTCACATTGGTTTGAATGAGGTGGTCCTCCAGAGATAGTATAGATAATAGAATTGACCTGGGGCTGACCTGCAGCCCCATGTCTGCCCTGCTCCTCATCATCATCTGACCTGTGGTGCCGAGGTGGAGACTCAGGTCGGCATTTGCCTTTTTGAGGGTTTTCGTGGAAGTCTAAACGATTGTGCAGGGGTGAACGAGGTCATAAAATTGCTTCAAGTGACCCTGCTCTATCAGCTGCCGAATAGCCTGAGCAAACGGCCTGCAATCTTCCGTATCATGTCCAATATCTCTATGATATTGTCAGTATATATTGGGGTCTCTTTTCTCCCTTGGTCCATTTAAAGGTTTAGGATCAACCCTTAAACCATATTTTTCCATGACGGATAAGATTCTATCTTTAGAGGCCAAAAGGGGTAAACCCTCTTTAGCTCTTTTACATCTTCTGCCCATGCGATCGAACGCACTGCGCCATTCATGGTCCTTTACATCACGTCAATCCTCTTTTGTGTGATGGGATCGGCCTTCCTGCTGAGCTCCCTGCTCGGCCTCTCTTTTTAACCTGTTTGTCTCTTCACCTCAGGCAAACTGATGAGTTTTCTCCAAGCATTCTCTCAAGGTTGTGGGCCCCTCCTCAGCTAACTGAGATAAAAGACGTCATGCTCGAAGCCTATTGATAAAGGCTTCTACCTTAACACCCTCATTTCTGTCACTGACCTGCAGTGACTCATCTGAGAAGCGTTGCATGTACTTTAGCACCGTCACTGGACCTTGCCTCAAGGTCATTAAATGTGAAGAGTTTTTTATGAATGGTGTGCTTGAAACGAACTGTGATTTATGCGCCAGTTGCCTAAAAGATCCTACTGACTTGGATGGGAGCTCTTGAAACCATCTCCTGGCTTTTACTCGCTAATACATCGGAAAAGTTTTGCAACGTAGAGGATCTGGGAAATTTGTAAGACTCATCGCAATTTGGGACTGAAAAAGGTGATCTGTTGGGTCGGTTGTCCCATCATAAGTATCCATCTTTGGCACCTTGAAACTATCTGGTGCCAAATACTCTGCAATATTCCAGGAAAAAGGACTTTCTTGGATTGCCTAAACAAACTCGTATCGATGATCCTCATAGTAAGTCCTTGGCCTGCGAGGACCTTCATCCTCTTGTGGGATACTCTTGAGGGATTGAGACCTTATGCCCAGATGCTGTCTGGCCAAAGGCTCTGACTCCACTGTTGGGGCCTTGAAATTGCACCTCTTAGCATCCGCCATGAAACCTTGAGGATGTCGAGAAGACTGTTGATGTGATACTTCTTAGAGCGGCGAGGAGGAACATCCTCTTCCATGTCCTCAACCTCAATATGTTTACCATTAAGTTGTTCAACAACAGCTTCAAACACATTTAAGTTCTCAGCAACATGCTTCATTGTTTTCTCTCGCTCCTCAAGTTATACTTCAGGAGCTTGACGATGTTGTTCAGGTTCAAGTTCTCGAGAATCATGTTCTGGAATACCTGAACAGGTAACCATTCATCGTTGTGGGTTGGAGGACTCCCATAAACCCTCACACCGGCCTCTAACCATTTTAGAATGTTGGCTGTTTTAAATCTTTTACTGGATCGGATGTTTAGGCCCTCCTTCTAGTACCAAATGATGAAGTTGGATCTTCACCAAGGATCAGGGATGATCCGAAATAAACATCGTTAGCTCTTCCTGACTTGTGTATCCACAATACTTCCTTGATGACCTGCACAGGGAAGCAAAGATCGGAGGTCCCGGGGTTATGACCTCGGGTTAAACCCTTCGATGCTCAAGTCAGTTTGGGCCATTTTCACTGAGGTATTTTTATGTTTATAGAGTTTGATGTGATATCACCGTTTTCGTATGGAGATTTTCTCTATATTAGCCCTCGAAGAAGAAAGTTTTTGAATCCTCCACCTCTCCCCCATTCTTGCCTTTATCCAATGCATTGTTCCATATGTCTGACCGTTGATGTGATTGTAACGTGTGTCAGGAGGGCTATTTTGTTGTAGGTATGCGTATGATTGGATGGGTACTTTTGCAAGTCGTTAAATCTAGGATGTGTGTAAAGTCGGCGATATCCTATCTTTATACATTAGCTCTGCTAAGTGTCCCTATGGGGCCCAGATATTTTTCTTAAATTCCTACTCCGATCTGGATAAATTGCTTAAGGAAAGATTTTTACTCATGCCGAAGTCGAGGTTGAAGCTCAGTGCTGAGGCAGACCTGAAGTGCAGTTGGTGAAAATTGCTTGCTTGATACTGAGATATCTGCTTACTGAGGCCGAAGTGAATACCTTGGTCAAATAAGGTCTTGTTTGAATCCGAGGTGAATACACTATCTTGGTAGAGATGCAACCCTTTTGTCCACCAAAAGAATTTGCCGAGCTGAAATGTAGCTGAGTTGAAGTGTTCCGACGTTGACTGTTTGTTGACCATTAGGTACTATTGTCTTATCCCATAGTTGGGTTTTAGGCTCATCATATTGTATTCTGTATATTATACTAAGTCGACTAACATCTTATTATTTTGTTATTTTGAGTAAAATGCGATCTTATTATTCAATTGAAACATGCAAATTAGTATGTTAATTTAGAGTCATCAGTGATATATTTGAAGTATGGACTACGACGAATGAGTTAATATTATAATTAAGGGAATGCAGTGACGCTGAACGGGAGTAAATACAATGAGCATTTCATGCAGATATATTTTCTAATTTAACGATACAAAGATAAATACAAATTCTATCACATCTTTATACTTTATGTACATCATAAAATTAATAAATAGGATATATTTGATTAGATTGAATATCTACAATCATATTTAATCATATTCGAAAACATTATGCTTCCAGCGTTTCAGATCTGCTGAGCTCATCTTAGCTCGACAGGTAGGTCGGGTCATCCAGTGAGTCAGTCCAAATCATCAACATCCTGGATAGGTCTGCCGAGCTCAGTCCAGCTCAGCAAGTCAGCTTACCGCTCAGCTCAGCTTAGCAGGTCAGCGCACCCCAACTTGGCAGCGCTAACACGAGCACTTTGCAGGTCTGAACGGTCCATAACTACAACATTACTTCATTGTCGGATGTACGCAACCATACTTATGTGTCAGAAAACATACAGAGATTGTTTGCCGATGACCCATAATGAAAATTGCGTCAAAATGTGTTGATCAATTGCTATTTTACAATATAAGAACTGGAGCCAATTTAGTGAGTCATTTATTTTATTCCATCATATTCCAAAGTCAAAAAAAAATGTGTCATTGACTCAATTAGAAATATAAACATGAACGGCGCATTCTGCTAGTGCGATTTTGATAAAAGAAAAATGTGAAGATACCTAAATTGTGATTTAACTATCCAAAAACCTTTTACATGCCAAATTTTTGCATAAGATTTCTTTATCCCCAAAAACTTAAACTTCAATCTTTTTTATGTAAAAGAAGAAAGAAAATACCCTAGTCCTTAAAGTGATTAGCGCTACGAATGATATAGTTTCTTTACAGACATCATAACAGGGTACAAATAGATAATAATACAATGACTATAGTATAGAGCACCGTCTCCAACAGATCATTAAATGGGATGCATATTATACATCTCAACAGTTAAGTCAGGGTACAGTTCCGGACATCTTTTGATTTAGGTACAATGTGAAAGGATTAAGAAAGGATAAGGCTAAAAATGATGATTAATTTGTTATATTATTCATGATTCTTCATTTTCATTTGATCCCAATCTTGATGAACTCGTCATTCTTTTCCTTTGATTCTCCTCCTTTAATGGGTTCCATCCGAGTTTGGCAAATTCCCATAATTTCTCTTTGGTATTTAGTTATATATTGCTCATTTATTTTTCATATTCTGTATCAAAGTGATTGGACATCTTTATGTTATGGCAATGACTGCACGCAATGTTTCTCTTTTTAGATGCTTAATGACTTTGGGGGAAATTATTCAGAACGCGTAGCAGAAGCTATACGAAATTAAAAAGACATGCCCCCGGTTCCCCCTCCCCCCTACTATATAAAACGTTGACAATCGGATTCCATATAACTTAGTTGGTATTCGGATATAAGTAACTTCAATAGGTACGATGTTCGATTCCAGAAATACGTGCAGCGTCAGTGTTTGCAATGAACACCTTGTGTAGCTCCGTGTGTATGACCTTTATAACCTAAAAAGCCGATGAACTCTTTATTTTTATCCTCTACAATGCTCTTTAAAATGGTACTCATCAAAATCATAGAATGACCTTTTTCCAAAAAGGTGACAATCCTGGCCTTTCCTCTATATAGCGAAATTAATAAAGTGCTTAGAAGCACGTGGGACAAAGGTTATAACATCTGTTGAATTGTCTGCTTCCATTTGACAATAATTGTCGACACAATTGATATATACTTTCGAGAGCAGTGTGTCATAAATTATCAACTCACCTACCTCATATATTATCTGAATATTAATTGAACTAAATTCTACGTCCGATTGATGTTTCTAACTTAACCACGTCATATGTCATCTGAATACTAATTGAACTAAGTGTACGATTGATATTACCAACTTAACTACGTCGTATGTCATCTGAATATTAATTGAACTAAGTTCGGCGTGCGATTGATATATACAGTCAGCTATACGAAAAGTAGTCCTGTCAATTTCACTTTGCTTCTTGAATCTTGGAACTGTATATTATTAAAGGAACACATTAGTAAATACAGTATCATATCATTAAAACTATAACTATTTTTTCAGTCTAGCCTTTTATATTGCATTCTTATTGTTTGCACAAAGTATACTAAGCCGCTTAGAACATAGAAAAGAAGATTAGACTAACAAAGTGAAATAGAGAACACACAAATTATTCTACACGTGAAAAATTATATTTTTTATGGTAAAATTACTACAACAACAAGCATACTCAGTATATCCCAACGATATCAGTAGCTGCCGCTAGGGTCTGAGAAGGGTAAGAGGAACACAAAAGTTCCCTCCATTCCAAGGGATAGAGAGTTTGTTTCCAGTGAGATTTTCATCTCAATATGTACGTACATAGATGACATAATAATATGTATACAATGTGCTAGTGTACGAGTGAAAGAATTTTCATGGTAAAATTACTATAAGCTTTAAATTGCTTTTTTCGCTACGCATGCAATTTAATGGGATGAGGACTTGCTAATTTATACTCCAATGAGGTAATGTGATTTATCGAATTATAATGAGCCATTGTTTTACTTTGATAGCTTAATTTTGAAAGTCCAACTCATTTACAGAGATATGCTTTGATACGTTGTCTGTTTATTACAATTATCAACGTATTATCATCATTTAGAATTTAGTCTTTGTTGCATACTATTAGTATTTTGATAATTGAAGCATTTCTTGTTGGAAATTTAAGTTTGGAAAATATAGAAGATGATAAACCATGGATGAAATTACGACATAACTAAGATAAAGTACATATAAGATTGAAAGAGAAAATCAAAAAAGTAATTCTCAAGATTTCTCAAATTTCGTTTGATAATGTACAATATAGTAGGAGAAATTGTAATGAAACAATACCCAAACCAAAAGGAAATGAAACAAAGAGAGGGAATAGCTGAGAGCTGACAAATGTTACTGTCCTTAAAGCAATTTTCCATCGACCATTGATCAAAGTAGACTACGTGGCAAATGCCTTCTAAGATATAACGGCTACTCCGTTTTGTTTGCTCTAAGAGAAGAAGATTGAACTTGTCTAATTGATGTGTTTCATTTCAGATAAACAAGAGAGAAAACGAGGAAGAAATTCTGCAGAATGTCACAAGAGTTTCAAAAAGATTTTTCTAAGAACATTTTAGAGTATATCAAATTATATATCAGGAATCTATTCAAAACCTTTTTTATCCTTGTATTTATAGACTTCAATATACAAGAATGAAGTTAATTTGACATATCTCTGCAGAATTTAACTTACAAAGTTAGTTTATGACAATTCACGATTGAAAGGAGGTGTCCCAAGTTGCAAATGTTACATTGTTTCTTCAAAAGACATCAGAAATTTATGCTATCTATACCGAACGTTCAACCGCTTATACTGAATACTGGATTAGAAATTTTTCAATGTTCCAACTCAGAAATTATCACCAATATCCGAACCAAATATTCGGTAAATGACATCACCGAACGTTTGGTGAAGCATTTGGTCACTCTACAAAAACTTCAGAATCAGACCGAGCTCAAAGACTGAACTCAGAACTTATCACCGAACATTCATCGCCCTCACCGAATGTTCGATTATTGCAGATAATTTAGAGTATTGTATCAACCATCCAATCTAAGTTTCACAATATTCTCCAACCAACGTTCTTATGTATTTTTATGAAAATTTGAGCACTTTCTAAAATACTTGTAAGTGTTTTTTCTAAAATTTCTTTAGTTCACTAACATGAACGAATAACTTTAGAACAACTTAGAAATTTGATTAAATGTTTATAGAAACCACACGCATTTGTGGAGATCATGAAATTAACAACAGGTCAAGTCATTTCTGGTTTCTAGATATCAACCCAAACTTGGCCTACTTATTTGGCAAGTTGTATTAAGATTTTTTTGGTTAACATGTAAATCTGTATTAACCAAGTACCAATTATCTTGGGGATGAAATCCATACAACGAACAGCATGCCAAAACAAGATAACAAGGATCAGACAAACTAGCTCCTTGCGATCTATTCAAGCATTATCCTACTCTATTACAAGTATTCAAGACCCTATACACGTGTTTTTAATCTATGAACCACATCCCCAACACTTACATTGATGCCTTTATATAAGGACTTGTTCCTACTCTGCCAAACCAAATGCACAGCTGCAGCAATATTGATTTTGCACGCCTTGTTTCTGATAGTCTTCTTCCTCAATTTCTTCTGTCCCCAAGCTAATATCCTGGAGAGACAGTCCAGATTCCTTGGAAGCCCCAACCAGTGAGCAACTGAGCACCAAATATCCCTGAGAGCATGGCATTAAAAACAAATGCCTTGCTGTTTCTAGAGCAGCACAAGATAGACAAGCCACATTAGTAATAAATGGCATATTATCTCTAGTACCCAGCTTGTTAGAAGTAGCAAGCCACAAAATCAAACCATGTTTGGGCGTGATAACAGGGTCCCAAACAATGGGATGCCAAGGGACCAGTGCACCCTTAGCTCTGAAGTACTCATATGCCAAGTCAGGAACCAACTTGCCCTTCAGTTCCCAAGAATCCAGCAAAAGTTGAGCAGCATAGACACAAGCAGTTTTAGTGACTATAAGATCTCTGGTATCCAGTAAGGCTTTTAGCAAAGGACAGAAGAACTGTGTCTTGACAATGATCCACAATGCAGATTAGAGCTTATATCTGCTATGGGCCCACTTGACCCACAACCGATCCTTTTTCCTGTGAAGATTCCATAGATTTTTTGCTAGGAAAGACCTATTCCAGGCTTTGAGTTGCAATACCCCAATCCCTCCCTCATCTTTTGGAAGACAGACTTGCTTCCAAGAGACTAAAGCTCTCTTGTTGCCTGTATTGCTGCTGCCCCAAAGGAAGTGTAGACATACCCTATTAAGTTGATCAAAAACAAAAACAGGAACTGGAAGGGCACTTAACCAAAAACAAAGAAGAACTTGTAGCACTGATTTAATGAGCAGAAGCCTGCCTGCATAGGATAGACTGGTTTTCTTCCATTGGTTCATCATTTGAAATAGTTTGCTCAAGAAAGCCGAGTAGTGGGCATGTTGTAGCTTGTGTCCTGCCACAGGAATGCCAAGGTATCTGAAAGGAAGAGTCCTCAAGCTAAATATAGATGTTAACTGAGAATTCAGTAGTTGAAAGCAGTTGCCAGCAGCACAAATCCTGGATTTGGACTGGTTTAAGGACCAAGCCAGATACTACACCAAAATCAACCAACTTCCGTAATAACAGATTAGCAGAAGTAGAGTCTCCTTTGCAGAAGAACATTAAGTCATGTGCAAAACTTAAGCGAGCGATTTTAAGCTCATAACAGTTAGGATGATAATTGAAGTCTGGATTACCCTGCAGCAGATTCAGAGATCTGGACAAATACTCAAAGGCCAATGACAAAGAGAAAGAGGGACAGGGGCATCCTTGTCTAAGCCCCTTTCTATCAGGGAAGTAGCCTGACAGTGATCCATTTATAGAGATGGAGAATGAGGTAATTGTTATACACTGTATGATCCAGTTGATGAAAATTGGTGGAAACTTAAGTCCCAACTGAATCTGTTCAATGAATCCTAACTTACTGTCAAAGTCTCTATGTTTATCAATTTGAAACATGCATCTGGGGGAGGTCGATGCCTTGGCATAGTCGCTAAGCAATTCTTGAACCAGATATATATTATACAACATAGATCTTCCTTTTAGGAAACCTTTCTGAGAATGGTCCATAAAATGCTGCATAACTATAGCCAACCTTTTGACCAGTATCTTAGCAATGGTTTTGTAAATAACATTGTAGCAAGATATTAGCCTGTAATCTTAGACTTTAGTTACCTATGTGTCCTTGGGGATAAGAGCAATAATTGAGTGATTCAGCTGCCTTAGTGGCCTGCCCTTCCTGAAGAATTCGTGTACTACACTTAAAACATCAACTCCAACAATGTCCCAAGACATGACACAGAAGAAAGAGGAGTATCCATCAGGACCAGGAAAATTATCCTTTGGAATTGAAAATAGAGAGTCTTGGATTTTCTTATCAAGTACTAGAACAGCCAAAGAACTGGCACTTTCAAATGAAAGTAGAGGACCACTCTCAATAACAGAAGAGCATATAGGAATAATCTGTGTGGCAATACCAAGTAGGCCAGAATAATAAGATATGAATTGATCCTTCACCTGATCCATAAACTTGGATATAGAGCCGTCATATAGCTGGAGAGAAGTTATACTACTCTTAGCTATATTTCTCTTGATCATTGAATGATAATAGTTTGAGTTTCTATCAGATAGATTGAGGAAGGCTCCTTTAGCAAACTGAGAAAAGAACATCCTTTCAGCATCAAGAAGAGCAAAAGCAGCCTTCTTTTAAATCCCAATCCTTGAGCCAATGTCATTTGAAACATTAGGCAGCTTAGCTAATTCCTGTAAGTTGTCCAATTCCTGTACAACCCTTTCTACTCTAGAGGATATATAGAATGCTCTTTTGTTTAAATCTTTGAGAGCCTTCTTAAACATCTTTAGCTTCCTGCAAAGTCTGAACATGGCAGTGCCATGAATAACCTCATTACAAGAGTCTGAGATAGTGGAGTGGAAGTCAGCATGCTCAGTCCACATGTTAAAGAATTTAAATAAATAGGTCCCTTACACAAAAGGAAGCAGTTGGAGAATACAAGGGGAGTGGTCTGAGAGGTATCCAGAATTTAAGGAGGCATCAGCATTAGGAAAATTTAAGGAGGAGGCATAAACAGTCGTATTCAGGTTGACCTGTTAGGTATGCAAGTCATGTTTGGGTTGTCCGACAACTAAGAAATATTAATATATTCTACGTCCGGGTCCAATTGTTGGTTTAGGATATGTGTTTAAAAAGGTCAATACATTCCAATCAACCATGTGGTTGTGATATCGGGCTCAAACCCATGTCAATGAGCACATTGCTTTGAGATTAACACCTTAGAAATATCTTCGTACATAATCTGCCTGAGAGGTAGTTGAAGCGAATAGATCCACTTAATAAACCATTCTAGGAATCGTGTTAGGTTAGATTACTCCTATGTGGAGCCCAATACCTAAAATATAGAATTGTTGTTCTCTAAAGAAAAGCAAGAAACTAAAAAAAATAAAAAAAGAAAAAAGTTTGATTTGGTTTTCTTTGGGGATTAAATTTTATTAAATATTTTATAAGGGCATGGGGCTTAGGCTTATAAGATTTCCTGACGTTAGTTTCTTTGGTCTGCTGCCAAGAGAAAAAGTTAAGGATTTGCAACTTGTGACTTTTATGGTAGCATTTCTAACTATGAGCAGTCTTGATCACATGGACGATTGAATGACCAAATGATCTCTGATCGGCCTGAAAGTTTAAGGGAGAGAATGTTTTTTAATCGTTCTTTGGTCTGTACAGTGTGATTGGAAATTGGAGCTGTGAATCTTTCTGTTAAAATTCACCAACCACGCTAATATAATTTGATAATATTTTTGAATTTGTATTTTTTGTAATTTTGTAATTGTCAACTAGGCAATAAGAAGATTTTTGTGAAGCCGTATGTTTCATTCATACTCTATCAGTACACTTCTTCTCTTATACAACTATTCCTAATCTATACAAGGTAAATAATCAATCAATCAATACAATCAACTACTATAATTATGCCTATACATTCTCAATCTTTGATTGTGACTAAGAAAAGTAAATATTTTATTCCTTAACACCTAACACTCCCCCTCAAGTTGAGCATGAGAATCTTCAATGTCCAACTTGACCAATGTCTCATCAAATGCCCTTCCTGCCACAGCTTTTGTTAGAATATCCGCTAGCTGATCTTCATTTGGTATAAACGGCAATTCCACCACTTTATCTTAAATCTTCTCTTGTATCAAATGCTGATCTATCTCAACATGCTTCGTTCGATCGTACTGTACAAGGTTCTCTTAAATACCGATCGAAGCCCTTATTATCACAAAACAGCTTAGCTAGAACCGAGACTCCAAAGCCCAAGTCAACTAATAGCGTTCGTAACCACAATATCTCCATTACTCCCTTAGCAATCCCTTGGAATTCTACTTCAGCACTGGATAAGGCAGCCATCTTCTGTTTTTTACTCCTCCACGTGACCATATTTCTTCTTATTAATGCAAAGTATCTAGAAGTAGAATGCCGATCTATCAGATTTCCTGCTCAATCAGCATCTGTGTATACCTGAATGTTTAGATGTCCATTGTTTCTGAACCTATACCTCGTCCAGCTGTTCTTTTTAAGTATCGAACAATCCTTATCACAAATTCCATATGATGGCTCTGAGGTCTGTGCATAAACTGGCTCACAAGTCCAATAGAAAATGTTATATCATGGCGAGTGTGTACCAGATATATTAATTTTCCAACAAGTCGTTGGTATCTCCCATGATCAGCATCAGGTTTTCCTTCTTCAAACGATAATTTCTGATTTACCAGCATCGGTGCACCAACAGGTTTACAATCTAACATACCAACCTTTGCAAGTAAATCCAGGATATATTTTTGTTGGGAGATGAATATCCTGTGGTCCGAGCACGAAACCTCAATTCCGAAGAAATACCTTAGATCTCTTAGATCCTTCATTTCAAACTTCGAGAACAGTTGTTGCTTTAATAATGTCATCTCCTGCATGTCGTCTCCTGTAATGATTATATCATCGACATAGATTATAAGACAAGTTACCTGAGCTCCATTTCTCTTGATGAACAGTGTATGGTCAGCATTGCTTAGTCTATAGCTCTGTTTCTTCATGAATGCGGTGAATATTCCGAACCATGTCCTGAGAGACTGTTTGAGTCCATAGAGTGATTTTTTTAATCGACACACTTCATTTTCTGCAAACTTATCAGTAAACCCGGGAGGCGCACTCATATATACCTCCTCTTTCAACTCCCCATGAAGAAACGCATTTTTTACATTGTATTGATAAAGCGGCCAGGCCTTTGTAGCTGCTATCGAGAAAAGTACCCTGATCGTGTTAAGATTTACCACTGGTGAGAATGCCTCTATGTAATCAACTCCATGTGCTTGAGTATACCCCCTAGAAACTAATCTTGCTTTACATTTTTCGATATTCTCATCCGTCTTATGCTTGATCGTGTACACCCATCTGCACACTACTGGACTCTTCTCTTTTGGAAGTGGAACCTTATCCCGGGTACAATTCTTGTATAGTGCCTTTGTCTCTTCTTCCATCGCCTTGCACCATTCAGGTTGACTCAATGCTTCCTCGACAGTTTTGGGAATTGTAGACACACATACTGAGGACAAGAACCCTTTCGCTCCAACTACTAGATACACTACTCCTTTTGACACCTTACTTGGAGAATACCTTACTGGAGGTTTTCCTCTGTTGTGCCGTGGTGGTAACACTCTATCCTGGTCTGCTAGAATGTCCCTATCATCCTAAGTAATTTCACACATAACAGAGTTTGGGCTGGAAGGACCATTATGAATAACATTCAAATCAGAAGATGATAAGAAAGTTCACAATGGTAAATCAAGGAAGGATGATACCTAATCCTGTAGGGTATTCGCTTGAAGGGAATCACTGGTCGATGGCTCAGAAGTAGCTCCCGTATCTCCGTCGCCAGGTAAGATACATTCAATGCCACCTACTTTCTGTGTTTGTACTGCGGCACCACTAGGATTATGGAGCCAATCGTAGGTCTCACCATATGTCTCCTCCTGAGACCAAGACTGGGTAGAATAGAAGTATTCATGTTCTAGGAATATACAATACATGGTGACGTGGATACGACGAGTACGGAGATTGTAACAGTGGTGCCCTTTTTGAAACAAGACATAGCCAACAAAAATACATTTATCTACGCATGCATCTAATTTGGAGCGTTGAAAGGAGGGAATGTGAACAAAAACAGAGCAACCAAAGATTTCGGGTGGTAGTGTTAGAACAGAGGGTACCTCAGTATGTGTGGCGAGTACAGACAGGGGAGTACGATGATCCAGGATTTTGGTAGGTAACCGATTCATAAGGTATGCAGCGGCAGCAACAGCTTCAAGCCAAAAATGTTTTGTGACAGACGACTCGAGCATCATGGCTCAGGTCATTTGAAGTAGGATACAGTTCTTGTGTTTGGCAACGCCATTTTGTTCTGGAGTATGTGAGCAAGAGGTCTGATGAACAATTCTATGGTCCCGAAATAAATTCTTTAGATCACTGTTAACATATTTGCCTCTGTTATCTGAGTGGAGGACTTTGATATTTCCGTGGAATTGATTATCAAGCATATTATAAAATTGAACAACTGTGGAATAAACATCAGATTTATTTTTTAGGAAGTAGATCCATGTCATCCAGGAAAAATCATCGACAAATGTAATAAACTACTGATAACCAAGAGTCGTAGGATGTGGAAATGGACCCCAAATATCAGAATGTACCAGACTAAACAAGGTATTGACCCTAGTATTATTAGGTTTATAAGTAGACTGATGGTGTTTAGCGCGCAAACACGTGTCACAAGATAAAGTAAGTCCAGAATGAGATAACAAAGGAAATAAAAGTTTCATATAACCTAAAGAGGGGTGACTAAGCTGACAGTGCCATAACCATAGTCGTTGCTGAGCAGTCCCGATGGCAAGATTAGATTGAGCCTATTGTACCACATCTGTGCATAGTACAGTCCTTCCTTCTCAATGCCACACCTAATAATCACCCTAGAACGAATATCCTGTAACAAGCAGAAAGAGGGACACATAAGTACAACACAATGTAATTCACGGGTAATTTGACTGATAGATAGTAATTTTGAAGACACTCCTGGTACATAAATGCAACTATTCATATGTAAATTAGGGTTAATTGATATGGTACCACCTCCGAAGACCGGAATAAGGGCTTCGTTGGCAGTTTCAACATGTGTTTATTTGGGTATGTCCAATGTGTAAAATCTTTGGGGCCATTAGTCATTGTGTCCGTTGTACCACTGTCAAGGATACAAGTGGAGTCCAATGAGGCAGTGGAACATACATAGGCCATTGATATTGGACATGGTTTAGAAGGTTCTATGTAGTCTTGGGTATTTTTTGGAATTCTAGTTGAAATCAAGGGCTGATGTGGGTATTTTATAAGTGGTGGGATCAAACTGACTAGTTTCAGAAACTTGAGGGACAGCGGTTGAAGCTGTGGGAAGTTCGGGGACTGAACCTGAAATATGTGAAACTCCACGGATGATAGAAACAATTCCTACAGGGTTATTTTGGGAAACTTGAAACAAAAATGCCCCAACCCTTTTACCTAAACCGTCGGTTGCTCCTTCACTTTCTCCTTCTTCGACCCTAGAGACTGTTGCAGCTGCTATTGCTTTTGTCCCTTCTGGCTGCTTCCTCTTTCCTTCGTACCACTCTGGGTATCCTATGATTTGGAAGCAATTTTTCTTTGTGTGTCGCTTTTGACCACAGTGGCTGCAAATTAGTCCCTCTTTGTCTTCGATGCATTTTGAGCTGCCATAGTTGGGGTTTCCCCAACCTCTTCCCTGCGTGGCTCCTCGTACCTATGTTGTTCCTGGGCCACGGCCTCTGGCATCTGATGTATGTTTTGCCAGGCCGTGACCAATAGCTCCCTGTGATGAGAACTCCTCAGAGGGAGCTCTGTGCAAAACAACTGACCATTCCTCTGCTCTCCGAATTTCTTTCTATGCAATTTTCAGTGTAGGCAGTTGGTCCTTCTTGAGTAAATCATTTTTTAGTGTTGTATTTTCATCAATGGCTGTCAGAAATTGATACAGCCTAAGTGCTTTGATCTTCTTATTGTGTATGTGTATATCCGTAGCACACTGCATAGGGTTTGGTTCATTAGCATCTATGGCTGTCCATATATATTGTAACCTATTCCAGCAAGATTCAATACTTTTGCTGCCTTGTCTGACTAGACTGGCCTTTCTGTGAAGATCATAAGCCCTGAGAGAGTCAGTCCCCGATCCTTATGTGAGAGCAATACCATCTCACAGTGCTTTCGCTGTGGGATATCTAGTCACATTTGTTACTAATGCTGGTTGAATTGTTTGAATTATCCATGTGAAAATAGTGTTATCAACTTGTTCCCACATGGAAATTCTGAATCTGTTGGCTGTGGTGCAGGAGGAACACCCGTGAGGTGATGCCTCCTCCCTCTCCCTATGATTGCTCGTAACATAAGTGGTGCCCAGACATCATAATTGCTCCCATTTAGTTTCATCAAAATAGATAAGTTTTCTGAAGAAAATTGGACAGTCTGTGATTGTACCGGGTTTACAGGTGGTTTGGCAGGTGTATTCTCTAATATGTGGGCTACTTGGACTGCCAGATCTACAAGGTTTGGTGTTTTAGGCTCACTTGAGTCTGGGTCTGACATGATTTTGTGTTTATTGGTGAACAGGTAGAAGAAAGGGCTGATTGCACTGGAACTGCCAAAACTGGTTGAGATAGGTAAGGCAGGGAAGGGTATGGCCTGACGGTAAGGTAAGAATAATGGCGATGATGAACATTTTCTGAGCCTCCACTCAGAAAATCTTCAATTCTTGGTTGATGAGAGTAGGATTAACCTTGCTCTGATACCATGTTAACTAGGCAATAAGAAGATTTTTGTGAAACCGTATGTTTCATTCATACTATATCAGTGCACTTCCTTCTTTTTTTATACAACTGTCTCTAATCTATACAAGGTAAATAATCAATCAATCAATATAATCAACTCCTGTAATTATGCCTATACATTCTCAATCTTTGATTTCTATTGTGACTAAGGAAAGCAAATATTTTATTCCCTAACACCTAACAATAATTATTAGTGCTTTTGACTACTTGAGAGAGATAGTTTTTGAATACTAATTTGCGTCATTTTCGATTACTAGTGGAGGTTTTTGTTGGCTTTAGATCTCGTGGTGTTTACCCTTTTATCTTGAGGTAGGTGTTACACGTTAAAATTCGATGTCCTAGTACTTTTGTCATTATCTGTAACTTTGTTTGATCTTAATTTTTTATTACTTTCCTTAATTGACACAAGCGGAAAAAATAATTTGGATTCATTGTTAGTCGATTATCTAACAAACTGACATCAAATACTTCAAAAATAATCATAGTAAAAGTTGCACATGCATAAAAACATAAATTTACATTAATCCATTAAAAACATAAAGGAAGAAGGGTTTTATGTTCAGAAGATTCTTTATTTTGATCATAGATATGAGGTAATTTTTTTGTACATCTTCTAATTTGGTAGGTCAGCATGTCATTCCGTGGGTTTATCTAAACTTTTGGGTTTAAACTGATTTTGACTCAAACCCGTAAAGGCAAAACCTAAACCTGTGAAAAACATGTGTGGGTTTGCATCATGTTGACCGCCCAAAGCGGTGAAAAGAAAGAAAATAATAATAATAAAATATATAAAATATATAAAAATATATATGTAGGATAAATAAAATAAATAGAAGTAATTATAAACTAAAGAGGATTAGGAAAGGTGAAGATAAAGATTGGAATAAGAGTTTGACATCAAATATAATTTCCTAAACCTATTAGGAAATTACTTGAACTTAATTATCGATATATACATATCGACCCATAACCAAAAATCTAACACTACCATTCTACAAATATCATAACCAGCTTCTTTCTCCCCCCATCACGCATAGCAAGCAGCGGCCATTTTTGAAGGAAAAAAGGGGAAATATTTTCTTAGAACCATAATCCTTCAATTTATACTTGTATAAATATATATATACACCTATATACATACAAAATACATCCTCTCCACAACCATATATCAATCGGCCAGGCCCACCATGTGAGAAGAAAAATTCGGCTAGCATATGGGTAGAGGAAAGAGAAAAAAGTGCATATGAAATTCGACCAAAAAGGTAAGTCACTTTGTGTATGAATCATGCTTACTTTTATTTTTTATTTTGTTTTTTATATGTTCTGCTTTATGATGTCATATGTGCGTTTATATTCGTGTTGCTTTGGTGTTGTTCGTATCATTTGAAAAGAAATTAAAAGAATTGATTTTATGCGATAAAAAAAGAAATTTCACGAATAGCCTTAGAAATAAGTCACGTAGCCCAGAAATTAGGTTGGAATTGGAATGAGAATCGAAAACAGGTCTGATGGACGCGCTTCAGGGGTGGCGAGTGGGGCCCAAGCACGGTCCCTGACTGTGCATCCGGAACACGTGCTGACATGTCCAAGTGCAAACGATGCATTGTGTTAAACGGAGTCAAATGCAATTAGTTTAGGTCAATTCAAAGTTAAAACGAAGATTTTATTGATGTTAGAAGGAAACATGAAAAAATAAAAATAAAAAAAATCCAAGTCAGCCGCGTCGGGTTGACCCGAGTCTGACCCGGTTCTCAAAGCTGCTGACCTGGTCTTTGGAGAATTAATAAATTAATTTCAGAAAATAATAAATAATATTTTTTTTATGGGAGAAGATCCGAACTGATATTTTTCTTAGCAAATTAGCCTTTGATTTCTATATTCTTTTGTACCATCTTTTTCCTTATACAAATCGCAGGACATGGATTCACTCCAGTAAACTGTAGTCTGTCTAATAAAGATTATGGATCCCAAATAAAGAGAAAAAAATCAATAAATAATCATGACAATAAAGTACGCTTCCTTCATGGTGTCCTTTAAGAATATGCTCTCCCATGTGCTTTCTAGGGCCGGCTCCGTTGACTGCTGGATACTGTTTGATCGACGTGATTATCAATCACAATTTATCAGGTGGATTACAGAAGGTCTATAAGAAAGAAATGTATAATCATGAGGAACAATCATGAGTTTTCATAACTCCATCAATCATATTTCTATTCAGCTCTTCAGAAATCATCGTTAACATAGTTTCATCAAGGACATAATCTAGCCAAAAATTGAAGTATATGAGGCTCTCCAATCTCTTCATTATGGTCAAAAGGCAGAACCACCCCTTCTGGCTTTTTCAAGCAACAAATCTTTTGCTTCATTAATTTTCGAAGCAAGATAGTGACTGCCACCGGCATCTGGATGATTTGCTACCATCACTTTCCTGTGTGCTTCCCGCACTTTATCTTGAGGAGTACTTTCCCTAACCCCAAGGATCAGAGCTGCTTCTCTCCTTGTCATTTGAGGTTGGAAGCCGCCTTCATAAAATTTACGCAACCTAACAGTAGGAGGTCTAGCTTTAAACGCTTGCCATGCCTGGATCCCATATTTACCAGCATATGCAGCAGCATCAACTGCAGCTCCAGCAATCAAAGGTGTCACCATTTCTGCGGCAAATCTCAGGTGACCGATGAATCAAGAGGAACATCAATGTTTCTGGATTTTTCTATATGGCAGTTGGAAAATTCTCCCTTCTATTTTCTCATTTATTAGGGTTTTAGCCGTAAATAATAAATAATATATAATAAAATAATAATTAGTAGAAATAGATTAAAAATTCAGGAAATTAGAAATTAATTTGAGAAAATTAATAATTAATTCTAGAAATTATAAAATAGTGAAAAAATGATTTTCATTAAGTTTATGAATTATAATTAACTTAATTAAATATAATAAATAGTAAATAATAAGGAAAAATTAGGACAAATAGTATAAAGACATGAAAAAATTAATAGAAGCTAGGAAAAATATGAGTGATGGCTAACAATATATTTTCATTACATTTCTAATAATTAAAGTAAAGGAATGGGATGAGAAATTAATTCAAAAAGTGGAATAGATCCAGGAAAAATGTGGAAAATATAGGGAAAATAAAAAAATAGTAGAAAATGTTGGAAAATTTATAGAAGCCGTGGGAAATATATTTGATGGCAGATACCAACTTGTCATCTTTTGGATAATTAATATACCAAGGAATAAATGCTAGAGGAGGCAAGGAACGAGTGCACGAACCCTAGAAAAATGGAAAGATAGAATCTGCATTGCATTCATAGAAGGGGCATTGCATTTATGGTGGATTATGACGCACGGGTCACATGCACTTAGATATGGTAGATTGTGCCGCACGGGTCACAAGTACTCAGATATGGTGGATTGTGACGCACGGGTCACAGACACTCAAATATGGTGGATTGTGACGTACGGGTCACAGACATTCAAGTATGGTGGATTGTAGCGCACGGGCTACAGACACCCAGTTTCAAGTGGCCGGTGTTGCATCATGAAGTTTCATATTACTATGTGGAGTGACTTACTTTACGCAGTTAATCACTTTATGCTTCCGTGCTGTTACTTGGATTATATGAATATGTGAGATGTTATGTTGGTTATTGTGTTCTTACCTTACGATCGGACCAGATATGTGTTATTTGCCTTATGTGTTTGTGTATTTATTGTGAGTACGGTTCTTTTCTGGAAAAAGACAGGTAACCTACGGGTGATTTTCTCAAATCACTCACCTCCTACTACCATTTCTTCCACAGGTGAGCCAGAGTTTGATCACACTTTCGTAGAGGACGAGTCAGAAGGTGTTGGCTGGGGAGAGTGAAGTTTTGTAAGACATTAGGGACATTTGATAAATTACCATATTTATTTCTTTATTTCATACTTTTAGAAATCTGTGTAATGTGTTGGGTTTCGTCAGCTCTAAATGTTTCATTTATTTTTGCATTAGGATTATTTATAGATTGAATTTGAATTTTTAATTATTGTTTCCGCAAAAAAATTCTACATTATTTCTGACGTGTAAGAAGTTTGAATGACGCCTTGTAGTTCTCGTAGTAGTCTACGGCGGGTGCACCGTTTTCGATGCTAGGGTTCGGGAGCGGGACGCTGTAGATTGTGTCATACATCATCGACCTTATGGATCATCAAAATTTTACGGGGGTAAATACATCAACAAAATATTTCTACAAGTACCTATAGTTAATAGGGCGTGAAATAGCTGATTTTGGTGTCAAAAATCAATTTTACTTGTCTAGGGATAGTATCGTAGAAATTTCTTTAGCGACGAAATCAAAATTAACATACACGTATCAGATTATTATCAAAAATTAAAATTATTATTTAACAAAAAGATGTGGAAATTGTTTAAAGTGAGTTTAGCTCCATATAAGAGGAATTCTTCTTTATACTAGCTCTACAGCTCTATTCAACTAAAAGAAGAGTAGCTGTATTCAGTTCTACACATTCAGCTCTTCATATTTGTAGCTTTACATTGAAAAGGTCAACATGGTAATAGGTCGGCTATATGTTACACATATAGCTTGGATATTAAATAGCTCTGCATCTTCAGAACATAAGCTTATTGGTGTTACATTAAATAAAATACTTGTGTTCTATGTTTGACATGTGCCATTTTAACATGCTGGGGTTGTCATCTTTTACATGCAAACTAGCTCATTATTCTTATGAAAGGACATTGATGAAGTCGGATCTTCACCAGGGATCAAAGATGATCCAAAATAACGTCGTTAGCTTGTTTGGATTTGATCATTTGACTAACTTCCTTGATGTTCTGCACAGGAAGGCAAAGATCAGGGGTCCCGGGGGTGTGACCCCAGGTAAAACCCTCCGACGCTCAAGTCAGTTTGAGCCATTATCACTGAGATATGATTTATGTGTAAAGAATTGAGAAGATCTCACAGTTTTTGAGTAGGGAGATCTCTATGAATTAGCTCTTGGAGTGAAAAAAGTGTTTTCGGATCCCCTTCCTTGTGTCCGTTGTCTTGCTTTTATTGTAATCCTCCGTCATTTGCCTCTGGCGGCAGAGGGTACGTTTTCTTGTACAGAAAGGCTATGTCATTATAGGTCTACTGATGGGACCAGTAGGTCTGCTGATGGGACCTTGACGTGCGCAGGTTGAAAAGTCTGATGTGCACCCCTTCTTTATACTGTACATCTGCCAGGTGATGTGACACCCAATAATGCTGAGTTGCAATTGACCCCTAGAAAGGGTTTGCCGAGGTGCAAAGATGGATCTGGAGTCCTGCTCTGATCTGACTGAAGTGTTTTAGTACGTCTCTTTTATGTAGAAGCCGAGGTTGGACCCGAGGCCAAGGTGAAGCAGTTAGTGATACATTTACCGTGGATGCTTTGGTAAAGCAATGCCTTACAGAGCTGAAATGTAATATGGCTGAACAGAGGTGCAATTCTGCCGAGCTGCAGGAGTTGGTTGTCCCAACATGAAATTGTCGTTGACTGTTTGTTGACTACCAAATGAATATTTTTGGCTTATCACTTTGCCCCCAGATTTAGTGTAGTCGAGTTGACCAGCGAGGGCGGACAAATCTGCTCTGATAAGCGGGTGACGTGTCCATCATTAATTGGACCGTTATCCTCATAATTAGACCGTTATCACTTCATTTAATATCAGTGCCAGTTCCAACGTATTTCATAATTGCTTTTCCGGCGAGTGCGAAATCAAATAGGGGTGAAAAATTGAACCGTCGCCCCTTTTTGAATTTCAACTGAAAAGTTGCAACTTTTCAGTTTCTCGTCTATAAAAGGTATATCTCACCCTCATTGCTTCTTCTTCTTGTTCACCTTCCTCGTCAGTGTTGCTCCTATTTTCCCTTCTGTTCTTTGATTCCAGTCAAGCCTTCTCCAACCCAACTCCGGCGAGTCTTCTTCCTCAGCCCTCAAAAACTTTGTAAGCTCTGCTCTTCTCTTTATTTTCATGGCTTTTACTGTCTATTCTTCTTCAGATTCCCAGAATAGGTCAGCCCATTCTTACCCAGCTGATCTTGAGGGTAACGATGAGGTTCAATCTCACTTCTCTGAGAAGTCAGATTCCAGTGGGGACAACCGTCCTTTGAGGAGGTTGCGCCGCACTTGTGAACCCTCCATGGTTGCCCCAGAATCCATGGTGCCGTCAATGTCTGTTGACAGAGGTTCCCCATCTCCGGCGGTGCAAAGCTCAGTGTGCACTTTAAAAACTGCTGATCTTTCCTGTTTATGTCAATTGTATAATGTGGATATGAGTACTTTTCCTCCCATTCTTCCTCTTCCTCATCAAACTGCTTATGATCCACCCGTAGGGTATGAAGCAGTTTATGAAGAATATTTCAAATCTGGTTTTAGGCTTCCCATTCCAGCACCTTTATTTCGTATTCTAGATTTTTATAAACTTAGGATGCCCCAAATCATGCCCAACGGTTTGAAGGTAATCCTTAGTTATTTGCTCTACCTGAGAGCTATTAGGGAAGAATTTGACCTCCCTGTTTTTAGGGGGATGTTTGTGTGTAAGCACAAAGATAGCTGGTTTTACTTTAGTAGGAGATATCCTAATAAAGAAATTAACCATGCCGTCAACATCCCTACCTTCACTAAGAATTGGAAAGGTCGTTTCTTTTTCATAAAGAGTGTAGGGTTACCCAAGAGAAACTATTGGAAGTCCGGCAACGCAGATAACATGAGGCCAAGCGATAAATTCTGCAATGAAGCCTCCAGATTGTTGAACCTGCCAATGGCCATTGACTGGAAAAAGGTGGATAGGTCGGTTATAAGAGTTTCCGACCTGGACCACTTGTGGCCAAAACACAACTTTCGGACCCTCAGCTCAACAGCTTTGAAAATAGTTATGGGTATGTGGCGGATTTCTTGAATATCTCTGATTCTTCTTGATATTTTCCATGTGTTTTGATTAATTTGTCGTTGAACCTTGCAGGAGCCATGGTGTCTGAAGTCGTTGCCAAACTGAAGAAAATGGCTCCCAAGAAGAGGAAGAGAACTGAGGAAAACCCTTCCTCTTCATAACAGGCCTCTGTCAAATCCTCTTCTGAGGTGCAGGTGCTTCTTGCTGTTCCTGCTCTAGCTACGGTTAGAGCTCAAGGTATGGCTTCATCTTTTGCTAGTAGAAATTAATGTATTTTCCTGGTTTCATTCAGCCCTTTGACCTTTCTTTCTTTTGTTACAGCTGAAACTTCCACTGGCCCCATCCAGGCTGCAGCCCTGGTTCTTGTTCAGGCTGCAGCTCAGTCAGTGGATAAAGATGGGGGATCTGAGGCTCCCAATGACAATGGGGGATCTGAGGCTCCTATTTTAGCCCTTCTCCCTCCTGTGGCCGAAGATGAGGCAGCTGTGCCTTAGCCAAGGCCTGACTCCTCTGAGGCCTTCCCTCTTGCTGAAGTTGGAGGATACTTCAAGAGAGGAGATGCTGGGGGAGGAGAATCCTCCCACCAGCATCGCCGTGGTAAGAGGACAATGGAGTTCTCTGATACGGATTATGCTACTCATCCTGAGGTAGCAAGAAAACTGACTGAGATATCAGTACTACCCAAAGATTGGGAAATTTTTGGTCGCATGGAGTGGGAGACAGCCCTGAACTCATATTTGAGCAACATGTCTTTGGTAAGCTTTTCTGAGAATTTCTAACTTTTTCAGCTTGTTTACTTGAAGTCTCTTCTCTGACTAATCTGGTTGCTGCAGTATCGAGTTCAAGAATACAACATGCTCAGACGGGCTGAAGAAATGCGCAACATGGTCGCCCAACTTTCTGAGAGCAACGCCAACTTGAGGAGAGCTAATGATGAGTTAGCTGAGGCAACAAAACCCAACAACGCAAGGCTGGAGGAAATGGATGCAGAGCTGAAGACATTGCAATCCGAGGTTCTCTCGTTGACTTCTGAAAATTCCAAGCTTAAGGAAATCAATGAGGAATCAGACACCCAGCTGTCCATCGCACACTCTGAGCTGGATGAAGCAAAGGAGATGGTATCCAGCATCGGAGCATTTGCCAATAAACTTCAAGCTGATCTGAATTCTTGCCAGAAACAAGTGGAAGAGGAGCAGAAGAGCAAAGAGGAACTGGCTCAGCAACTTGAAGCAGAAAGGAGAAGTAAAGCTGAGCTCACTCAAGATTCACGCTGAAGAGATCAGAAAGACTGCAGTTTCTGAGTTCAGACAGTTTGAATATTTTACAGACAACCTCTTGAAGATACAGGGCTCTGTGCTGGCTATTGGCGAGACTTATGCAATAGACGCTTGCTCTGAAGTTTATCCACCCTTGGATAAGAATCATCCTGAGATTGCTGACCTCTACAACCCTGAAGCTGAGAACTTGTTTGATAATCAACTGGCATTGTTCAAGAGTGGGGCTGATCTCAGAGACCCAGAGGATGAAGATTAGACTAGGACTTTTCTTGTTATACTTCTCAGTAGTTGTAATAGTTGTATTGCCTGAATGAGAATATCATTTCTTTCAACTGGTGTTCTTTAACTTGCCTTATTCTTATTTTCTGAATTCTGGCAAGTATTTGACTTCGGCTTTCACATTTGGCTATGTAAAAAGGTCTGAAATATCGTTCTTTACAATGCAAGTTTTTGACCTTGGCTCTGCCAAAGGTTTTTGTATTGTCTTCTTTTGGCTTCAATCTTGCTGAGTTTTTCCATATTGTTTAAGTATTTGACTTCGGCTCTGCCAAAGACTTTATCCACCATACTTGGCTGGCTTCGTGGTGCGAATTCTTGACCTCAGCTCTGCCAAGGGCCTTATATTGCTTGGCTGGGCTACAGCTCTACTGAGCTTTAATTTAGCCAATAACTGAGACGCAAATCAATATTTGGACTATGAAAAATAATTCCCATCTTTTGAGATGAAGTACACCTATTACTTCATTTGATCTGTTAAGCAAGACGAAAGATAACATCGTGTAATCTTAATTCTGGCACTGTCATAAGTCCCTGTTTTATTCAAGCTTCAGCCTTGCTGATAACTACATAAATGATTTATACTTTTTCTAGTCCTGCTAGTAGTTGATGATTGTGAATCATGTTCACAAAACTTTTGACCGTCAATGGGCATCTGCCTCAGGCCTGCTGAGGTCTTGTTTCATCGAGTCCTTCTCTGCCAACTCAGTCCTGCTGAGGTGGGGTTCTAGTAGGGAAACCTGTCCCAATCATGTACTGAGTCCTACTCGGCCAACTCAGTCTTGTTGAGGTGGGGTACTGGTAGGGAAACCTGTCCCAATCATGTGTTGAGTCCTGCTCGGCCAACTCAGTCCTGCTGAGGTTGGGTACTGGCAGAGAAACCTGTCCCTAATCATGTGTTGAGTCCTGCTCGGCCAACTCAATCCTGCTGAGGTGGGGTACTGGTAGGGAAACCTATCCTAATCATGTGTTGAATCCTGCTCGGCCAACTCAGTCCTGCTGAGGTGTGGTACTGGTAGGGAAACCTATCCCTGATCATGTGTTGAGTCCTGCTCGGCCAACTCAATCCTGCTGAGGTGGGGTACTGGTAGGGAAACCTGTCTCAAACATGTGTTGAGTCCTGTTCGGCCAAATCAGTCCAGCTGATGTGGGGTACTGGTAGGGAAACCTGTCCCAATCATATGTTGAGTCCTGCTCAACTGGCTCAGTCCTGCTGAGGGGAAATACTTCTACATCATTGATGTAAGAGTCTTAGATGTATAGAATGCCAAGTCCTTGGTAAAGTCTTGCCTTCCAAGGTTTGTAATTTGTAAGCTCCAGATGATTGCACCACTACTATTCGGTAAGGACCTTCCCACTTGGGGTTAAAAGTCTCAGTTAGTGTTGTATGACTTGCTTCGTTATTGCACAATACTAAATCTCCCACTTGATAAGACCTTGGTCGCACTCGAGAATTATAGTATTGAGCAATTAGATTTTTATATTGAGCCATGCGGACGTGGGCTTGCTCCCTTTTCTCTTCCAACTCATCCAGATTCAATCGCAGCGTTTGGTCATTGGTCTGAGCAGAATAATGAGCTGTCCGAGCTGAACTGGAACCAATTTCAGCTGGGATGACTGCTTCAGTTCTGTAAACTAATGAAAAAGGTGTTTCCTTAGTAGAAGTGGAAGGAGTAGCCCGATACGACCATAATATGCTTGGGAGTTCATCCATGCAACTTGTTCCAGTTTTGTATAAATGCTTCCTTAAGCCGTCCTGGATTGTTCTATTTGCCAACTCAACTTGTCCATTTACTTGAGGGTGTACTACCGAAGTGTATCGTTGTTCAATTTTGAGCTCAGCACACCAACTTTTGACGGGGTCATTAGCAAATTGCTTTCCGTTATCTGATATGAGAACTTGTGAAAAGCCAAAGCGTCAAATAACGTTTTTCCACAAGAACTTCTTTATTTGACCCCCAGTTACAGTAGCTAAGGGCTCTGCTTCCACCCATTTGGTGAAGCAATCAATGGTAACAACCAAAAACCTGACTGAATCTGGAGCTCGGGGCAAGGGTCCAACAAGGCCTATTCCCCATTGCACAAAAGGCCAATGACTTGCGATAGCAGTAAATTCTTAACTAGGAAAATGAGATATTGGAGCATGAACTTGGCATGCTTGACATTTTTTGACCAATTCTTCTACATCACGACGCAGAGGGGGCCAATAATACCCAGCAAGGTAGCATTTCCACGCTAAAGACCGGGCACCAGAATGATTTGCACAGATTCCTTCGTGCATCTCCCGAAGGATATAATCTCCTTCCTCTTCAGTTACACATTTTAACCAAGGTTGTGAAAATGACTTTTTATAAAGATAGTCGTTAAAAAGAGCATACCTTGCTGCCTTTAGCCAGAGAAGCCGAGCTACGCGTTTGTCCTCTGGTTGAATTCCATGCTGCAGAAAGTTCACAATTTCATCCATCCAAGTGTTGCGATAATCAACCTGCAGCACTTCATTGGCATCATAAGCACGGTGTTTTACTAGCTCCACAACTATCTTTTTTTCCAAGGTGGTTGAAGTGGATGAAGCTAGCCAGGATAGAGCGTCAGCTCTCTTATTGGCCGACCTGAGGATATGCTCAATGATGAAGTGCTCAAGTGTCTGGCCGAGCTGCTGCACTTTGGCCAGATATTTCTTCATGTTTTCTTCCTTAGCTTCATAATCTCCGTTAATCTGAGAAACGACTAACTGTGAATCACTTCGGGCAATGATTCGCTCTGCCCCCAACTTCCTTGCGAGGCCTAGCTCTGCTATTAAGACCTCGTACTCTGCCTCGTTGTTAGTTGCTTTGAAATCGAAACGCAAGGCATATTCAAATTCTTCTTTATTGGGGTTGATGATTAGGAGTCCTGCTCCACATCCATCCTTGGAGGAAGACCCATCAACATATAGGATCCAATCAGCCGTTGGCTGAATGTCTTCCTCCATGGATATTCCTTCAGCCAAGAAGTCTGCTAAAGCTTGGGCTTTGATAGAATTCCTCGACCTGTATTGGATATCATACTCTGCAAGCTCTATAACCCATTTGGCAGCTCGATCAGAAGTGTCTGGTCTTGACAGAATTTGTTTCAAGGGCTGGTCAGTGACCGCTATAATTGGATGAGCTTGCAGGTAAGGCCTGAACTTCCTTGCAGCCACTATGAGAGTCAAAACCACCTTCTCAGCATTGAGATATCTCACTTCCGGCCCGTGTAAGATTTTGCTTGTGAAGTAGATGGGCCTCTGCACATTATCATGCTCCCTGAGCAGGACTGCACTCACAGCTTCTTTACAAGTGGAGAGATACACATAAAGCTCTTCTCCGGGCAGAGGTGAAGTTAGCATCGGCACCTCGGCCAAATGGGACTTCAGCTCGTCGAAAGCTTTTTGACATTGCTCGTCCCACTGGAAAGCTGTTTTCTTCTTTAAGGTCTGAAAGAAAGGAAGAGATCTTTCGGCATACTTGGAGAGAAACCTGCTCAGCGCTGCGATCCTACCCGTTAACCTTTGCACATCTTTCACGTTCTTTGGGGGTGCATATTCTATATATCTTCAATCTTGGCAGGGTTTGCTTGCACCCCTTCTTTGGAGACCATGTACCCCAGAAATTTTCCAGTGCGTACCCCAAACGTGCACTTCTTGGGATTCAGCCTCATGTGTGAGTCTCTCAGCACAATAAAGACTTCTCTCAAATTATGAATATACTGATCAAGAGACTTGCTCTTGATGAGCATATCGTCAATATAAACTTTCATTATCCGGCAAATTTGTTCATTGAACAAGGAGTTGGCTAGACGCTGGTAGGTGGCCCCAGCATTCTTTACTCCAAACGGTATGGTTACATAACAATAAGTACCTGACTCTGTTATGAATGCAGTTTTTTCTTGATCTTCTTTTGCCATAAAAATTTGATGATAACCTTTGAAGACATCCAAGAAATCGAAGATCTCCTGTCCAAGTGTTGAATCCACCAGCCTATCATCTTAGGAAGTGGGTAACGATCTTTTGGACATGCTTTGTTGAGGTCGGTGTAGTCTATACACATCCTCCATGATTCGTCTTGCTTGGGGACCACCACTGGGTTAGCCAACCAGATTGCATAAAGGACCTCCACAATAAATTTCACAGCCAAGACTTTCTTGACTTTTTCTGCAATGACCTTGATCCTTTCTGGAGCAAAATTTCGCTTCTTTTGCTTTATTGGCTTTACTTGAGGATCGAAATTTAGCTTGTGCTCAGCCAAATGTGAGAGAATCCTAGGCATATCTTTGGCAGTCCACGGGAAGATAATTGCAAACTCTCTCAATGGATCCTGTAGCTGAGTCAGCAACTGAGATGGCATCCATGTCCCGATTTTTATAACATTTTCAGGTCGGCTCGGATCAAGACAAAATCTTGCACTGCATCATCTGACTGCAAACGTTCTTCATTTGAAGGTATAAGTTCATCAAGGCTGACCTGCTGAACTGCCTCATTGCCTTGAGTAGTAATGGTGTAGCAACTCTGTGCCACTAGTATATCACCTTAGATTGTCACCACCCCATCTGGAGTGGGGAACTTCATGCTAACGTGCAGAGGTGATACAATGGCCTCCAATGCCACTAAGGCCGGTAGACCTAACAAAATATTGTATGCAGACATCTCCTTGATGACCACAAAGTCCATCCACAAACAACGGTAGGCCAGGGGTTTACCAAAGCTGCAACCGAGTGTGACCAGACCTGCTGGCCAAACTGCAGCACCAGTGAAACCATACAATGAAGAAGTGACGGGCCTCATTAAAGAATCTGGTAGGCCCAATTGCTGATATACACGGTAGTACATCACATTCACGGTACTGCTGG
This sequence comes from Eustoma russellianum, assembly GCA_036186865.1. Classification (NCBI taxonomy): domain Eukaryota; kingdom Viridiplantae; phylum Streptophyta; class Magnoliopsida; order Gentianales; family Gentianaceae; genus Eustoma; species Eustoma russellianum. The sequence goes on along the minus strand of AP025071.1, from coordinate 26,789,720 downwards.
TATCCACGTAAACACGTTGGACCTCCACAATCTTATCTGGAGCCAAGTGTACACACAGATCTACGACTAAACATGTGTTGTTGGAGTCAAGTGGAATGGGATCTTCTGGCCCATAAGACAGCTCCTTAACCATCTTAGCTCTCTTAACTGACAGACCAGATAAGGTTCCTGCAGAACTGGATTCACCTCGGCCCGTATAAGGTGGCCCCCAGCGATGGTACAGAGAATAGAATTGACTTGGGGCCGACCTGCATCCCTTTGTTGACCTGGTTCTTCATCATCATCCGTCCTGCGGTGCCGAGGTGGGGAGTCTGGTCGGAATTTGTCCTTTTGGGGGTTCCTATGGAAGCCCATTCGCTTATGTTGGCCAGAGCGTGGGTCATAAAACTGTTATAATTGACCCTGTTCTATCAATCGCTTAATAGCCTGAGCCAGATGCCTGCAATCTTCGGTGTCATGTCCGATGTCTCTGTGATATCGGCAGTATAGCTTAGGGTCTCTTTTTTTCCTATGTCCATTCATAGGTTGGGGATCAACCCTCAATCCATCTTTCTCCATGACAGTTAAAATATTCTCCTTAGAGGCTAAAAGGGGTAAACCCTCTTTACCTGCTTTGCCTCTTAAACCCATGCAATCAAACTCACTGCGCCGTTCGCGGTCCTTACCTCCATTGCGTTGATCTTTTTTTTTGAAGCTAGATCGGCTTTTCTACCGAGCTCCCTGCTCGGCCTCCCTTTTCAATCTGTTTGCCTCTTCACCTCGGGCAAACTAGTGAGCTTTCTCCAGACATTCTCTTAAGGTCGTAGGTCCCTCCTCAGCCAACCGAGAGAAGAGGCGACTAGCTCGGAGCCCATTAATGAAAGCAGCTGCTTTAACACCCTCATTTCCGTCACTGACCTGTAGTGATTCATTCGAGAAATGTTGCATATACTTCAGCACAGACTCATCTGGACCCTACCTAAAGGTCATCAAATGTGATGAGTTCTTCACAAAGGGTGTGCTGGAGACAAAATGGGATTCAAACTTTTGCGACAGCTGCTTGAAAGATCCCACTGACTTTGATGGGAGCTCTTGAAACCATCTTCTGGCTTTTCCCCGTAAATACATTGGGAAAGTTTTGCAGCGCAGGGGATCTGAGACATTTTTCAAACTCATCGCAGTTTGGAACTGGAAAAGATGATCTGTAGGGTCTGTTGTCCTATCATAAGTATCCATCTTTGGCACCTTGAAGCTTTCTGGTGCCAAATACTCTGCAGTATCCAGAAAAAAGGACTTTCTTGGACAGCCTGCACAAACTCTTGCCTATGCTCTTCATAGTAAGTTTTCGGCCTACGATGAACTTCTTCTTCTTTTGGGATGCTTTTGAGGGATCGAGACCTTACGCCCAGACGCTGTCTGGCCATAGGCTCTGACTCCACCGTTGGAGCTTTAAAGCTGCGTCTTCTAGCATCCGCCATGAAACCTCTAGGGGGCCTGGATGATTGGTTTTGTGACATTTCTTTAGGATGAAGAATGGAATCCTCAACCTCCTTTTGTTTGCCTTTGAGCCATTCCACTACAGCCTCAAATACATTTAAATTTTCAGCAATATATTTCATCGCTTTGTCCCTGTCCTTCATTGATATTTCTGGAGTGGGATTTTGTTGCTCAGGTTCCCGAGAATCCTGCTCTGGGATCCCTGAACGAGTAACCATTCGTCTGGGTGGATTGGATGACTCACCCAGGCCTTCATGCTTTCCTCTAGCCATGGTAGAATGTTAACTGTTTCAAATTAGTTTTGAGGTTTTTACTGGATAAAGGGAACTCAGCCCTCCTTCTAGCTCCAAATGATGAAGTCGGATCTTCACCAGGGATCAGAGATGATACAAAATAACGCCGTTAGCTTGTTTGGATTTGATAATTTGACTAACTTCCTTGATGACCTGCACAGGAAGGCTAATATCAGAGGTCCCGGGGGTGTGACACCGGGTAAAACCCTCCGACGCTCAAGTCAGTTTGGGTCATTCTCACTGAGATATGATTTATGGGTAAAGAGTTGAGAAGATCTCACAGTTTTTGAGTTGGGAGATCTCTGTGAATTAGCTCTTGGAGTGAAGAAAAGTGTTTTTGAATCCCCTCCCTTGTGTCCGTTGTCTTGCTTTTATTGTTATCCTCCGTCCTTTACCTCTGGCGGCAGAGGGGACGTTTTCTTGTGCAAAGAGGCTATGTCATTATAGGTCGGCTGATTGAACTAATAGGTCTGCTGATGGGACCAGTAGGTCTGATGATGGGACCTTGACGTGCGCAGGTTGAAAAGTCTGATGTGCACCCCTTCTTTATACTGTACATCTGTCAGGTGATGTGACACCCAATAAAGCTGAGTTGCAATTGACCCCTGGCAAGGGTTTGCCGAGGTGCAAAGATGGATCTGGAGTTCTGCTCTGATCTGGCTGAAGTGTTTTAGTACATCTCTTTTAGGTAGAAGCCGAGGCTGGACCCAGGGCCGAGGTGAAGCACTTAGTGATACTTTTACTGTGGATACTTTGGTAAAGCAATGCCTTACTGAGCTGAAATGTAATATGGCTGAACAGAGGTGCAATTTTTCCGAGCTGCAGGAGTTGGTCGTCCTAAACATGAAATTGCCGTTGACTGTTTGTTGACTACCAGATGAATATTTTTGGTTTATCAGACATCAACAACAAATTTAAGGGGAAGATTATTATTATTACACAGTCATACAAAAATATTTATAGAGAGATTCTAAAATTAATATAACTCGAATTCCTGAAGGATCTTAAGTATCAAAGGGTTTTTTCGGAAACAACTTCCACACATCTAATGCACATTTGAGATTCAAGCATATGTGTGCCTACAAATAAGGCTATTGTATGGATAGCATATCTTTGGTGTCTTGATTTCTCCGGTTAATATTAACATTTTGACAAAAAAAAAAGCATATTTGAGATTCAAGTGACTTCCCAGTCGTTATTTAGCTTGAACAAAAATGTTGCCTTTGGATGTGGTCAGAGTCATGATAAGTGTTACTAGAGTCACTTTGCTAGAAATAAACTTCACTTGAAGTATGATTTATACTATTGTTTGGTTTGTAGCTATGCGGTTATTTGGAAAGCAATTCTACGCAAAGAAAAAAAGATTAATACTATATTCAAAAATTTGATATAGCTCACTCAAAATAATCCTTAGAACACATTTAATATGGAATACTAGACTTCCATTGACCAAATCGTTATTTAATCCTAAATAACTAATTAAGCACCGGTACGTGTCTTCTTACATAAGACATAGTAAAATCAATTTTGACTAAAGTCAAAGTCGTAATTTAAATTCGTACAGAATATGTTTTATTGTAACTTCTCTGCACAATGTCTATAGACATCTATGTGCCCACGAGGAGTATCTAAACATATATAGACTACAGCTCCGCTAACTTTGTATCTGCATATTCTATAACACTCCTATATACACTAGACGAATTTTCTCTTTCTTTTTCGTTTTCTCTCTGGAAATGTAAATAGAAATGATATCTCTCTCTCTACTTGTATACATAGATGATGTTGTTGGGATAGTAAGAAATAATATAGAAGGGTGAATAGATTATGTAGTGTTTGTAAATTATCCTTGTGAATTAAATTAATCAAACTCAATGAAGTAATAGTTTATCCTAAAATGTCAAACCTTCTATGTTATGATTGCTGCTTTGTGATTTTGAATTCACGTGTTCGAACTGTAGAAACAGCATCTTACACAAAGTGTAGGGCAAGGCTGCATACATCAGATTGCAAAGAGATTCGGCCCCTCCTCTGATCCTATGCAAACGCGGGAACCTAGTGCACCAGGAATGTCCTTTTTGTCTTTCATTAATTGTGAATATACACGGTTATGGCTATCTTAATATCGGATGCTTTCCATTTATATTTACTAAATTCTTTCATTAATACACTAGTACACTATATCTCTATTATTACATCATCTATGCAGGTACGTATAGAGTCGGAGATCTCGCTAAAAGTAAACTCTCTATCCTTTGGAATAGAGGTATTGTTTGTGTGACTCTCAACCTTCCCAGACCCTAGATATGTATTCTTATCAAATTTAGCGTGCGAGTTTATTATTTTACCGCTGGTAGATCTCAAAACCCAACGTTATCCTTCTTCAACAGCCTGCCCATCATCATTACGTATACGCATGAGATCACCTGAAATGAAACTGTCAAACAAACAAACCTTGTTTTCATCCTCCAATTCGCTTGATTATTTAGAAAAACTTTATATCATTGTTCTTACTATGCATGAATAACAATAATATTTTCTCAACACGTACATGATTGTAATCTTTGTATTGTTACTTTTATAAAAATTTGGAATTGAGACCTTAAGGATGAACCCTCTTCGTTAATACGTTCTCTTACACGGTCTGCTTGAACTATCTATTGTGTTATAGAATTAATTGAGAACTATGTATTTTAATAGAATTGTATCAGCATGAAAGTTTTATAAGGTGACCAAGAATTTTTCTGTCGGATTCCATGCATGTCAGAGCTCTGTCTCAATACGAACCAATTTCTTTCTTCGATATATTGTGAAGTAGCAATTGATCGATACATTATATTCATTATGGATCATTAGAAAACAACATATGTGTTTCTAACACATGAGTATGGTTGCATACATTCGACTCTCCACATCCGTCATAGACAAGAGCCTCTAATGCAATGAGGTAATGTTGTTGTTATTGATGTTTAACTTGAGTGAAAGTGAATAGATATATTCTTTTTTCTTGTGACATGGTTCTTCTTCGGAAAAGAAAGGAAACAATATATGACAGGACCAAATTCTTGCACGATTATTTCAATTCTTAGATCGTTAATATGTGATCCAAATTAAAATTCTCAGTTCATGCAGATATCATGAAACGTTATTCTTATGAATTTCAATAGCTTGTCTTGCATCACAAACTTTCTTTTGATCATTGCAGTTAAGGAAAAGGAGAATACAGCCATTTCATTCCTCGTCGAATAGCTACGTACAAGAAGTTGCAAAAGCCTAGTGGTGGGAATGACAGTCACAACGTCATAAGGAAAAAGGAAACAGTATCTATAACAGATTAAATGATTAATACAACAACGGCATTACCCCATTTCTTTAGAGGTTTCCATCTATGACGGAATATGAGAGAACGGATATACGTAGCCATACTCATGTGTTAGAAACACATAAAAGTTGTTTCTCAATGACCCATAATGAAAATTGCGTCAACTGTGTCGATCAACTGGTATTTCACAATATAAGAAGCGTAACCAATTTGGTGAATCATTTTGTTTTATTCCATCATATCTTTAACAGGACGATTAAGTTGAGTTTGGACATCCTTAATTTAGAAAAGTATCCACATTATTCTTTGTTTTATCGATCACATCCTCTGTTTTTCTTAGATTATATCGTGTATGTTAAAAAAATCATCACATGACACAATGTCATTAGATAAGATAGATAGTAAGATAATGAATGTGACTGAAGATAATTTGCCCTTGTTATCTATCTTTGCATGTGTTTAGACAGGAGCATTAGAGAATTTTTAGTATGTAATTATTTTATCTAGCTCGATTGTGCTACCGTGTCTTTCTTAGTATAGTTTAGAGGGCGGGCCTTGGAGCAACCAGTAAGGCTGCAGTTTTGTAGTTTTGAGGTCACGGGTTCAAGCCGCGGAAACAGACTCTTGCACAAAGTGTGGGGTAAGATTACGTACATCAGACGTCCCTCTCTGAACTCTGTGCAAACGCAGTAGCATATTACACTAAGAACGTATTTTTGACTGCAAAAGACAACAAAGATCCTAAGAGTTTGTTAATAGGTCAGTTCCCGTCCGTCTATTGACAATGCATGTCTAACAATTAATATTCTATTAACTGTTTCTAAGTAATGTAATATTCTGGCTTACATAGTGCTATACGCTAACCAATGTGTCCGAATTTCTTTTGCAATAATAATTTACTTTGAGAACAATTTATTTCTGAAAATCAACGTATACGTTCTCTCATATTCTTGTTCCTCCACCATGACCCCAGCAGAAGTGGTACATTAGTGGTATTCTTATACTAACTAATCCATTATATATACGCCAAATCGAAAAGAAAATAAAAATAATGTACCTTAACCTTTCATAGATAAAAGCACCAACTGCATTGGCCCTTGCCTTCCTTTAAAGTCAAGTTCGCTATTGGAAATTCCTCATAGAAAATCTTTTGTGGTTAAATTATACAACAACAACATTACCACATTGTTTTAGAGATTCTCGTCTATGACGGGTATGGAGGGATCATATGTACGCAACCATACTCATACGTTAGAAACAGACATAGAGTGTTTCCCGATAGCTCATAATTATGCGTCAATTCATGTCGATCAACTGCTACTTCATAATATAACAAACGCACCCATGACTCATTTATAGGAATCCTATCCAATTTGTGGATAAATTATACAACTCCTAATTGCGGAAAAGAGGACCCAAGCCTATTATAGAAAACCTGTAGAATGTCTCCACCCCAGTAACGGCAAACTTATGACGTTGTTTGTTGATTAGATCAGTTATAGTAAAACCAGTTAATTAATTGTTCTACTAGTTGATAAGGAAATATTGATAGTTTGTCCTAAGATATTATATGATCCATATTTTAATATCATGTAGTCCGAATCAAGCTATGCTTCACAACATAGAGGGCTGTCTGTTATTGTCCAAATTGGGACAAATTGATTTTTATGATTTGCATAGTGTAGAAGTTTCAAAATTGTGTAATAAACTGCCTCTTGGATTTCAACTGTTTAATCAAACATTTTGTTCCTCAAAAGGTTTTCACAGAAAACATATGTTCAAACATTAAACGTTGCATTAAGCGCTTAATGTCTTAAAGGTTCAAAACAAAAAAGTTTTGTTGAAACATGGAACGCTGCATAAAGCGCTTAATCTTCGAAACTTCAGAACAGAGAGTTTCTGCGAAAAATATGAAGCACCACATAAAGCGCTTCATCTCATGAGATGTCTAAAACAGAGAGTTTCAGCAGAAACATGAAACGCCACATAAAGCCCTTCATCCTTTGAAGTGTCTAAAAACAGAGAGTTTTTGCAGAAACATTAAACGTCACATCAAACGCCTCATCCCGTAAAGAACTTGGACAGAACATTTATGTGAAAACATAAAGCGCTTCATGAAGCAGTTACCTTTGAATACGAAGTCACTTCAAGCGCTTTATCTAAACATCTGATGCATGACGAAAATTCTGCAGGTATAGTTTTCTCTCTCGTATCTTTTTAGTTGGCAAAAGTTCTTTTTATTTTTCCCATACAATCATGACTTTTGTGGCTACTTTTCAAAAAGCAAATCCAAGGTAGTTGGCAATATCTTTCTATTTTTAGCTCAAAAGGCAAATCTTCCTTAAGAAGCTTTTGTTAGGTCCGAAATACACTCTAGAGAGGGGATGAATTGAGTGTTTGGCAATTTTTGCGGAATTTTTCTCGTTTGCCTCAACTCAAAAGATATTCAAAATCAGAGTAAAAATGGGGATGAGAAGTAATGAATGAGTGCATCGGATATAGAGTGGTTCGAATCGTAAATGATTCTACTCCACTACCACTTTGTTGCCAAAGTAGATTTTCAACAACTACTCTTCTTATTAAAGACAATAAGAACAACCACAGCAACACTTACACTAACACCTTAGTGTAATCACCAACAACAGCAATTTTTTGCACAAAACACACTTGTGCAACTACAGTAACTACAGCTCTTAGCAAGAACAACTTCTTGCTACCTCACAACTTCAACAAAGTTCTCTCAAGAACTTCTCACAGTAGGTTGAAGAAATATAGTAAGGTTCACACTTTCTCACTAGTCTAAGCACAAGCAAGAGATCAAATATTTATGGTTTCTCTTATGCTTGACTCTCTTTCTCTCAATATACAACAATGAAGAGCAAAGAAAATCTAAACAAGCTTTAAGCAAATTTGCAAGTATGAGAGAACTATACAACAATAAATGATGAAGCTAGATGATGTTGAAAGTATGTATTTGTCTCATCCAAGCCTCTTCTATTTATAGATGAAGTTCACCACATTTTTTAGGCTCTCCACCAAGTCTTCATCTTCAAAAATGTGAAGATAATGTCCAAATAGTCTTTAGCCACCCTATGAAGTGATTTGATCTTCAATAGCCAACCTAGGATTGCTTAGACATGTATACAATAGTCAAGGAAGCATGTAATATGTTGGGTTAAAGTCCACAAGAAATTTGAGCCAGATAGGAAAGAGAAAACATCATAAATCTCTCTTGGATTTTGTTCCAACGTTCAGAAAATTTGAATTCTGGGGGACATCGATCGATCAAAGAGTCTCGGGGGAGAGATCGATGTCCTCCAGAAACATTTCAGTTTTTGTCCTGCTGACATCGATCGATCGATGTCAGAGGCTGAAGTGACATCGATCGATCGATGTCCTCAGCCTGAGAGATCGATGTTGGACAAAATGCTTACATACTGACATCGATCGATCGAAGTCTCACTGAGGAGAGACTGAAGTGACATCGATCGATCGATGTCCCTAGGTTGAGAGATCGATGTTGGATAGTAACCTTTCTGACTGACATCGATCGATCGAAGTCAGGGGCTGAAGTGACATCGATCGATCGATGTCCCTAGCCTGAGAGATCGATGTTGGACAGTGAGTTCCAATCTCAACCATTTTTGACATAGTGTAATTTTCTCATCTTGCATCAAGTTTCAAACATTAATTTAACTTATTTAAAACATTTTTTCATCATCAAAACAATTTATAACTTAACAATCTCCCCCTTTTGATGATTTCAAAACCATGATTTAAAAGATGTTTTTACATGATACATTTTCAACTAAACTTGATATTTTACAACTCCCCCATAGTTCATGCTCCCTCATCATATGAACGCATCAAAAATTTCTTTTCAACATGCAGTCTACCCAAAATGTGATATCAATACCAAAATGCTCCCCCTCAACCCATGCATCAAGTTTCACATTTTCATCATTTCAATATGTAAAGCATATCATGAAACTTCATGTCATGCTATACCAAATTCAACTTCTCAAGCTAAGCTATGTGATGCAAAAACACCAATATCATATCAAGATGAGACATTAAGATACATATGCTTACCCAAACTATACCATGCCAACATGTCAAAACCAAATCATGCAATGTCCAACCAACTATGCCAAAACATGGCAAAACCAAATCATGCCAAAGCCAATGCCCAAACAATCATGCCAAACCAATACATCAAGATACTTAATCCATCAAGAATAATACTAACTTCTACCCCTTTTTGAAAACATCAAAAATAAGAGACATAGGATAAATATCATTAAGAAATATCAAGTTTTAAGAGACATAGGTAAAATCAAACTTGAACTACTCCATAGCTACGAGGGAATGGGGATAACAAAATAAACTACTCTTCATCAGAAGAGAAACATAATCCAGAAATAGCAGCTTTGAGCTTCATTTTCAATTTTTGGTACTTGGACTTCTGAACGGTAAGTTCCATTTGCAATGTTGAGACTTGAGTATCCACCTTCGTTTCTAATGTCTTAACATGGTCCTGGAGTTTCTTATAGTCTCTCTATAGATCATCTATACGAACAGCCTCTTTTGTCAGGTCTTCCCCCCATTGATCAAGATAACGATTTAAATCATTAATCTCAGCCTCTGCATCAAATGGTAAGTCAGAACCACTATCTTCTTCCTTAGGAGCCTTGCCTTTGTCTATTGAGGAAGTAGGACTGTGAGGGTGAGGTTGAGGTTCAATGGTAGGCTAGTAGGGTGTGTTGGCAATACCGACTCATTTTCAGTTTCATCTTCCTCAAGTTCATGAGTACTGCCCCGTCGTTGCGCTTCCTTCCTTGACTTAAGAATTTGCTGGATGTTAAACTTTGTGTAATAATCCTTATTGGTAATGGACTCTTCATATTCGTCATCCAGCACTACATCGGCCTTTCTCAACATCTATATATCAGATTGCTGTAAGGAAATGCTTTTGATTTCTTGGTAACTGCTTCCAATACATTTTCAAAGAAAACTTCCCCAAAGTTTACTTGTTCCTTCATTGCTATGCTGTAGGTAATATAAAAATCTATGTTGCTTGGAAGTTTTGCCGATTTTCTATTCACACAGAAGGTAACGATGGCAAGCAAAACTCGATAAACTAAAGGCATATTATTTGTGTTTCTTGTGGGGTGGAATCCAAGAAAGGTTTTTACTTCGTCCTCGGTCACTTGGTACTTGTAATAATCCCACTTCCAAGGATCGAAATCTTAGACTCCCTCATCAGGTACACCAAGAATTTCATTAATAGTTTTGGTGCGAAATGAAACCACTTGACCATCAATAACCGAATTTAGAGAAAAAGGCTTTCCATTGAGATATTCAATCCAGAGATTAGCATAAAACATTCGTGTATAACAAGTTGACATAGAGCTCATCTCAGAAGAGTCCCAAATATGCATCTATTTTTGATCATACAACTAATCAATGATTGGTTTTAACTCCTCACTGCTCAAAATATCCTCAATTTTGAGCAGTTTCAACGGAATAGTAGACCTCTTGCTACTTTCTCAATCTTCAAATAACAATTGAGCTCTAAGAGAGATATGAGTAAATAAACCTAAACCTAGTGGTGCTGCAAGTGCATTCTCATATTCTCCAGTCTTAAGCCAAGGGAAATTCTGAATCACAAGGCTTTCTCTAACCTCACGTAGCAGATTTTCTTGGGATGGCTCTGGTTGCTTCCGTTGTCCTACTGCCCGAGAACCCGTTGGTATGCCTTGTTGTGAAGTTCTTTGCCTTTTTGGATGATTTTTAGTTCTTGGTGCCATTTGAGAGGGTTAGGGCACGAAAATTTTGGATGTGGTGATGGACCTTGTAGATAGATGTGGATTTGAGTATTATTGACGAAAAAATTGAGCTTGAGCAAAAGTTTTGAGATGTGGGTTCGAAATCTGGGTTTTTTTTTCGCAGGAGAATGTTAGGGTTCGATGTTAGAAGTGATGAAATGAGGGTTTTTGCAGTTTTTATAAACCCTATCCTGCTGACATCGATCGATCGATGTCTTAAGAGACATCAGTCTATGAGGCTTCCATATAGATCGATCGATGTATGCAGGAATTTGTATTTTTGACATTTTTGACCTTCTAACCATTATTTATCATCCCTAATCTTGTTCTAATTGATTCGAATGTCTCAGTGGGAAGAGATTTAGTAAAGATATCCGCTAGTTGGTCATTTGTTAGAACAAATTCAACGCATACCAATCCTTTTTTAATGCAATCCCTTATGAAGTGATGCCTTACTTCAATGTGTTTGGTCCTACTATGGTGAACTGGGTTTTGTGCTATACTTATGCCTGATGTGTTGTCACATAGAATAGGAACTTTATCAAACTTAATATTATAATCGTTTAATGTGTTGATCATCCAAAGTAGTTGTGCACAACACGAAGCGGCCGATACATATTCGGATTCCGCCGTTAAAAGTGACACACTATTTTGTTTCTTGGAGAACCAAGAGACCAAGCAATCTCCAAGGAATTGGCATGTTCCGGAAGTACTTTTTCTATCAACAAGATTTCCGGCATAGTCGGAGTCACTATACCCTCTTAAATCAAAACAACCATTTTTGGGATAAAACAAACCAAAGTTCAAGGTTCCTTTCAAATACCTAAAGATACGTTTAATAGCAACTAAATGTGATTCCTTAGGCATACTTTGAAATCTAGCACATAAGCACACAGCATGCAAAATATCCGGCCTGCTAGCTGTTAAATAAAGTAAACTACCAATCATGCCCCTATATTTGGTTACCTCAACCGGCTACCCTTTTTTTGTCTTTGTCAAGCTTTGTACTTGTGCTCATAGGTGTGCTTACAGTTCTTCCATCCTCAAATTTGTACTTCTTGAGCAAATCCTTTGTATACTTTGTTTGAGATATATACACTACATCTTGAGTTTGCTTGATTTGAAGACCAAGAAAGTATTTGAGTTCACTCATCATGCTCATTTCAAATTCTCCTTCCATCAATTTTGCAAAATGCTCACAAAGAGAATCATTAGTAGCACCAAATATAATATCATCCACATAAATTTGAACAAGCAATTGATGGTTTCCTTGTTCTTTAATAAAAAGAGTAGTGTCGACTTTTCCTCTTGAAAACTCATTTTCAAGAAGAAAGTTACTTAATCTATCATACCAAGCCCTAGGAGCTTGTTTAAGTCCATAAAGGGCCTTTTTGAGTTTAAAAACATGATTTGGATAATCATGATTTTCAAACCCCGGAGGTTGAGCTACATAGACCTCTTCTTGAATTATTCCATTCAAGAATGCGGATTTCACATCCATTTGATATAAGTTGAAATCCTTATAGCATGCATATGCTAATAGCATCCTAATAGCTTCTAACCTAGCTACGGGGGCAAAGGTCTCATCATAGTCTATGCCTTCCTCTTGCCTATATCCTTGGGCTACTAACCTAGCTTTGTTTCTAGTGATGTTTCCTTTATCATCCATTTTGTTTCTAAATACTCATTTAGTGCCAATTACGGGATGATCACTAGGTTTAGCAACTAATTCCCAAACATCACTTCTTTCAAATTGATTTAATTCTTCTTGCATAGCTAATACCCAATATTCATCATTTATTGCCTCTTTTATATTTTTAGGCTCAACTTGTGAAATAAAGGCGTTTTCATTGAATTTCCTCCTAGTCATTATGTCTTGGCTAGTTTCACCTAATAGTAACTCTTTTGGGTGATCTTTCCTATACTTATATGAATCCGGTAAATTTAATGTATCTCCTCCTACTTCTTCATCTTCAACCTTAGGTTCAAGGGGATCAATCCTAAGGTCAATAACAATATTACCTTTTGGATTCTCAAATTTCTCTATATGGCTTACTTCAATTATTTCATCATCATCATTAATAATGTTTGATTTATCCTCAATGAGTTCACTAAACTTGACATGAATTGATTCTTCAACTTTCATGCTTCTTTTGTTATATACTCTAAATGCCTTGCTATTTTGAGCATAACCCATAAAGATTCCTTCATCCGCTTTGAAGTCGAGTTTATCCAAGTTATCTTTGGTGTTAAGTATAAAGCACTTACAACCAAATACCTTGAAATAACCAATATTTGGTACTCTACCTTTCCAAAGCTCATAAGGAGTCTTTTTGAGAAATGGTCTCAAATAAACTCTATTGACCACATGACAAGCGGTATTTACCGCTTCGGTCCAAAAATATTTGGGTAGCTCAAATTCGTTTAGCGTGGCTCTACTCATTTCTTGAAGTGTTCTATTTTTTCTTTCCGCAACACCATTTTGTTAAGGAGTTCTTGGAGCTGAGAAATTGTGTCCATACCCTTTGGATACACAAAATTCTTGAAATTCTCCATCAAACTCACCACCTCTATCACTTCTAATTTCTTTAATTGTGTCCTCTCTTTGATTTTCTAATCTCTTACAAAGCTTTATAAATTCTTGGCATGCATCTTTCTTTTTAGCTAAGAACATTACCCAAGTATACCTAGAGAAATCATCTACCACCACAAAGGTGTAATGTTTTTCACTTAGACTTGCCGTACCAATATCCCCATACAAATCCATATGAAGCAATTGTAGAGGTTTGGTGGTGGAGATTTCACTCTTGGGCTTGAAACTTGTTTTAACAAGCTTTGCCTTTTGACAAGTATCACATAAGCTATGGTTTTCGAAATTTAATTTTGGAAGACCTTAGACTTTTTCATTTTTGCAAATCTCTTTGAAATTTTTAAAACTAATGTGTCCAAGTCGTCTATGCCATAGTTCAGTCAAATCATTTTTGGCAACTAGGCAAGAAACATGTTGTGATATCAAATCATTTGTGCTAAATTTGTAAACATCATTTTTACGTATAGCCTCAAAAACAATCTTATCGTTCTTTTTCACAACACATTTTCTTTTCACAAATTCAATTTTAAAATTAGCATCACATAGTTGGCTAACACTTATCAAATTATACTTAAGCCCTTCTAAATATGCTAATTAGTCAAAGAGCAAGCACTGATAAAACCAGTTTAGGGTATGATGCATCTAGTATAAGCAAGAAGCCTTCAACCGTGTCTTTGTTAAATTTGCCAAACCGAGTAATGCATCCTCTCCCTCCTTCAAAGAATCAAAATAATCTTTGAAGAAACAAAGGCATTTACCTTATGGCAAGATAAAATCAACAAAGCTATCAAAACCTTTGGTTAGGTCCGCTGTCAAAACCTCTTCCTTAGTACCAAGGAAGAACACGCATAAACATGAATCACGGATTATGCATACATATTGTTGGACTGTACACCTGCAGTAAACACCACTAGAGGGGGGTGAATAGTGGTTAGCATAAATTACACTACTACCCTTAGTTAAAATCCTGTTTGAAAACATAATCTGAGACCTTCTCAGATTCAATACCCGTATTTGAATAATTCAAAGCTCAGTGTACACAACTCCAAAAATTGTGAAACTTTCCAGAACTTAACTTCAATGTCTTGACTAGATTCTATCCAAAAATAACACAAAATTAAAATCGTTTGACCCTTCAACCAAAAAAAGGATTCCGATGGTCAATCTGGACAGAATTGGACAGAATAGTGCTAAACTTTGAAAACGTGTTTCTCTTTAAGTACTCTACCAAAAAGGTTGATCTTTATGTCAAAAAACTTCTTAGAATGTCTAGTTTATGTTTCAAAAAGGCCCTGACCTTAAACTATCCTTGATGAAAATAGAATTCAAGTTTTGTTGAAACTGGTCAGATTGAAGCTAGAAGGGAGCAGTTATCTTGCAACGGCTGAAAGACTAAATTTACTTTGCTCAAATCAAGTGATTCTCGTTGCAAATCAAAGCTAACAGTCTGAAGTATAACTCCATCAAAAATCTCTAATTTTTTGCTATTTTTTCAAGACGTATGAAGTTGTGTGAAATCTGCAGTGAAAACGAGCAGAAAATAGAAAAGTAGAAAGAAGACAAGAACACCAAAGATTTATCCTCGTTCGGTCAATGTGACCTACTCCAATCCCAAGGAACACCTTTTCTTGGATTTCACTATGGTATGAATCAACTTACAACAAGAACCAAGCTTGATCCTTGGGTTAAACACCAACCCTATTCAAGACTTGGATGAACACCTCTATGCAATTCTTAGTTGCAACACCTCTATCACCTATTGATGTAGCCTTATAGATTTGGCAAATCAATCTTACAAATGAGACACAAGAAGGTGTGTATAGTGTAGCTGGAAAACAACAAAAAATGGAACACCTTAGCTACACAGTATGAACGAAAATAAAGATTTTCAAGTTGCTTAATAAGATTTTCGATTACCAATGGAGCATCGTCTTTGTGTGTTAAGAACAATGTCTATGTGTATCGTGAGTAATCATCTACTATAACACACACATAGTAGTGTCCACCTAGACTTCTTGTCTTACTTGGACCAAATAAGTCTAAGTGAAGCAATTCTAGTACATGACTAGTACTCACTTCATGTTTTGATTTCATTGTCTCTTTTATATGTTTGCCTTTAATACATGTTTCACATAATTGAAAATTGTCTAAGTCTAACTTAGGCGTTCCTCTAATTAGATTCTTCTTAGATAATTTTTCTATGGTTGAAACTCCTATATGGCCTAGTCGTCTATGCCATAAGTTCACATTTAAGTCATGTGATACTAAACACTTAATCCTAACATTTAATATGTTATTTAGTGATAGTGCGTAAATGTTACCATTCTGATTTCCGTTTAGTGCAATTTCTCTCTTTTATATATTATATCACAACAATTAGGAAGAAAGGATACATGATAACTGGAATATATAAGTTGCGAAATACTTAATAAATTGTAAGAAGATTGCTTACTAACAACACATTTCGTATTTGAAATGTGTTAGGGTACCCGATTGTTCCTTTTCCAACAACCTTGCCTTGGTTGTTGTCACCGAATATCACCTTTCCTCCGTTCTCGATTTTTTCCAATTCGGTGAATAGTTTGGGGTTTTAAGTCATATGCCTTGAACACCCGCTATCTAAAAACCACTTGGTTTTTAGATTCTTTGACTTTTCCTCCTTCTTGTACTCTTTACAATTTTCCTACAATGGAGACAAAGTTTTAGGTACCCTTTATTTGGTCCTTAAATGTTAGGGGCATCATCCTTGTTTATATACCCTTTGGGTATCCAACCTTGGATGTACCTTCTAGGCACATATTTAGTATTATAAGTTGAATACAAAGGATTTACACGTACTTGACCATTCCGTAGAGACATATTGTTATACATGTTATATCTTGGCTTATAAGTTTTATTTTGATATGCAAAGTGAGGCACATAACTTTGTTTCTTGAATGGCGCCATGTATGTATCATCATATGATGTATGTGCATCCTATAAGTCTTATAAAGAGGATATGTATGTTGCCTATATTTAGGTTTATATGCATTGTAATAAGTTGGATGCATTTGATTTTGCCTAGATACATTTGTATACATATATGCATAATTTTAATGTGATCTAGATGGAAAGTTTTTCCTGGTTGCTTTTGGAGATGCATGTCGTATTTTTACCTTAGAATAAGTAGAGGAAGGAGTAGGCAAAATGTGTACATTTGACTTAGTTGTACTATATGGCAATTTAGACTTAGATGATATAAAATTAGTCTTTTTGTCTAACTTGTCATTTTCTTCTATATAGCCTAACCTTTTTATCATTTCCATATTTTTTTTGACGATATTAATGTATCTAACATATTAGTTCCAGATTTAAATTGTTCTAACATTTTTTCTAAGTCTAGCTTAGAAGGTTTAAGTTTTGCTATTTCATTTTCACAACTTTCTACATTAGTTTTCAACATACTATTTTCAGTTTTCAATGTGTGCTCATTTTTCTTATATAATTCAATTTTAATCTCTAAAGAATCAAGAGTATTAGTAGATTCTTGTTGAAAAGATTCTAACTGATCGGAAAATTCCAAGTTGGACGTCTTCAACTTGTCATTTTCTTCAGTTAGTTTCTTTTTCTCTTTAGACAACCTTTTTACAGTGAGCATGCATCTTTAAGAATTCTTCGTACATTTCATCAAAGGACATTTCACTATCAGAATCTATGTCAGATGAAGAACTTACCCCGTTGGATACAAAGCAGACTTGAGCTTCCTCATTTTCGGATTCTGAATCGGATGAGTCGCTTCACGTGCTTGCCTTCATTGCTCGTTTGCCTCTTCTTGATTTGGACTCCTTTGTCTTAGGCTTTTGAGCCTCCTTATTCTTGACTTGTTTATTATTTTTATTGTTATTATTATTTTTCTTTGTTGGGCAATCATATGAGATATGTCCTTTTTGACCACATTCATAGCATTTTAATTCTTTATTATTCTACTTGTTATTATTAGAATTATTTTTCTTAGGTTGAGAAGAAGAGAAAGGCTGTCGTCTATTCCTATTAGGCCGTTTAAAAAAATTTCTAAGTTTTCTAGCTATTAATATTAAGTCATCATCTAATTCACTATCGCTATTACTTTCATCATTGTTTCTATAAGATGACTCAGATGATTTGAAAGCAATAGACTTACTTGACGGCTTTGATAATTCAGATTTTTGTTGGTTCAATTTTACCTCGTATACTTTGAGTGATCCTATTAATTCATCCATCTTAGTAATTGACTTTGTTTCTTCGATTGCCGCCACCTTTGGATCCCATTCAGCGGGAAGACTTCGCAACACCTTTTGAACTTTCTCATTGTTTATAAAAGATTTACCTAAAGCTTCAAGTGCATTGAAGATGTTAGTAATTCTCAAATCCATAGATGTTATGGATTCGTTCGGCAACATTTTGAAAGATTCAAGTTCAGTCATAAGCATGTTTATCTTCGACTCTTTTAAACCACTTGTTCCTTCATATTTTAACACTAAAGACTTCCACATATCATGAGCACTAGTACAATTTGATACATAACCTGCTTCAGAAATACTAAGTCCATTCAAAAGTAATTGCATTTCTTTGGCATTCATAGACATTTTCTTTTTATCTTCAGTTGACCATTCACTTTTATATTTCTCTACTTCTTGTGTGACTTCATTAACTTTTACAATTTTCATTGGAATGTATGGTCATCTTCAACTATAGACCATAAATCAATGTCTATAGCCATTAAGAATAGCGTCATCCTAAGTTTCCAATGAACAAAATTATTACCATCAAAAAGAGGAGGGCATTGGGTAGACATACCTTCCATTTCACCTTTGTGAGGAACTATAGCCATTTTACCTTTGATTAGGGATGTGCAAGCTACAATGAATTCTTGTGTCTTAGCCTTGCCTTCTTAGAACGGTGTTAATGTCGCTTCTTAGAGTGGTGTTGGCCTTGCTCTGATACCAATGTTTGGACCGTACACTCGCAGTAAACACCACTAGGAGGGGTGAATAGTGGTTAGCGGAAATTACACTACTACCCTTGATAAAAATCCTGTTTGAAAACAGAATCTGAGACCTTCTCTGATTCAGTACCTGTTTTTGAACAATTCATAGCTCAGAGTGCACAACTCCAAAAATTGTGAAACTTTCCAAAACTTAATTTCAATATCTTGACTAGACTCTGTCCAAAAATGAGATAAAATTAAAATTGTTTGACCCTTCAACCAAATAAAAATATTCAGATGGTCAATCTGGACAGAATTAGACAGAATAGTGCTAAACTTTGAAAACGTGTTTCTCTTTAAGTACTCAACCAAAAAGGTTGATCTTTATACCAAAACACTTCTTAGAATGTCTAGTTTATGTTTCAAAAAGGCCCTGACCTTAAACTATCTTTGATGAAAACAGAATTCAAGTTTTGTTGAAACTGGTCAAAATGCAGCCAGAATGGAGCAGTTATCTTGCAACGACTGAAAGGCTAACTTTCCTTTGCTCAAATCAAGTGATTATTGTTGAAAATGAAAGCTAACAGTCTGAAGTATAACTCCACCAAAAATCTCTAATTTTGAAAGTGTTTTGCTATTTTTCAAGACGTGTGAAGTTGTGTGAAATCTGCAGTGAAAACAGGCAGAAAACAGAAAAGTAGAAAGAAGACAAGAACACCAAACATTTATCCTGGTTCGGTCAATGTGACCTACTCCAGTCCCAAGGAACACATTTCCTTGGATTTCACTATGGTATGAATCAACTTACAATAAGAACCAAGCTTGATCCTTGGGTTAAACACCAACCCTATTCAAGACTTGGATGAACACCTCTATACAACTCTTGGTTGCAACACCTCTATCCCCTATTGATGTAGCCTTATAGATTTGGCTAATAAATCTTACAAATGAGACACAAGAAGGTGTGTATAGTGTAGCTGGACAACAACTAAAAATGGAACAGCTTAGCTACACAAAGTATGAATGAAAATATGAGAAGAGATTAGCAAGACAACAATCTTCAATTTTGCTTTCAAGTGTGTGTCTTCTCTTCTTCACCTTGCCTTCTATTTATAGTGTGAGTTGATGGCATATTCCCTCCAACTTTTGGGCCATGTGAGAGCTGATAATTTTGAATTAAAGCACCTCCAAAATCAGCTCCAACAACCTTGTCTCTATTACATTCAAATTTGAAATTTCAAGTTGCCAACTAGCTTGCTTTTGGTTTGTCTTCTTGTCTCCAACTCATAAAATGAGAAAAACATCATCTCCACCTGTATAATCACGTTTTGGAGGCTATGTATATGTATATCAACTCAGATTATTGAAGAAAAAATAAGGAATAAGTGTTGACAAGATTATGTCAACATATAACACTAAAATCCTCACTTTCTTCTCCTTTATATATTATGATGAATCTTGCACCAAAAACATCTTATAATCTCTGAAAAATAATGATTGAGAACCTTCAATAATATAATCATAAGAGTCTTCAACAAGAAAATAGAATGTGACATCGAAACCCGTCACATATCCTGCTACTATCGATAATATCATCAAATAGAGAAATAAGATAGAGAACCTCCAAATAATCTTCAAGTACACCATAAAGCAACTCCAGAATGAAGATAATAATATACTCAAGAGATTCCTTGAGTAAAATGATGAAAATGCCCTCGAGAGGTAAAATGACCAAAATACCCCTGGTTCGATAAAACTCCAGAAATGATCCCGATGGTCAGAAATAAATATGGTAACACCTTTTTGATGATAAATAAGAGATAAATATGTCCTTGAAACATTGTCACCATGTCAAGTACCTACACAAACTCAAAATACCACTTTTGCTCTTTTTGGTAAGTTGTAGAAACTTCTAGGGCATATTAGTCACAAAACATTATAATCATAAAAATCACACAATCACAACATGATAAATATATATAAATCATTTAAAAATAAAAACAATCATTTTATCACATTTTAGAAAAATATTTCTAAAAACTATAGACATCGATTGATCGAATTGTCTCTGCTTGAGAGATCGATGTCTTTTTTCTTCACTTATTTAATATACTTCAACTTCTTATTATTTATACTATCATGTGTGACTTTCTTAAGTATTCAATATTTAAAAGCATGCATTTCAAAATTATCCAAACATATTTCTCAACACACATAAGCATCATATTCTTACTCTTGAATTATGCCTACACATAAGCATCATGATCATTCTTACTCTCACAAATGTATTCCTACATGCTTCTATTGCAACAAGAAAGGGCATGTAGAAAGAGTTTGTAGAGCCAAGAGAAATACACATCTTGTATGGGTGCCAAAGGCTCAAATGTATGTTACTAATCCTCAAGGACCCAAACAAAAAGAGTACCAGTGTCATATATTGATTTTGTAGGCCCTAGCACTAAATGGAGACATCAAGGACAAAGGCGTCCAATGGGTTGTGGACAGTGGGTATTCCAACCATATAACGGGAAACAAAATTTTGTTTCATAAGATCAATATGCAAGATGGAGGAGTTGTCCACTTCGGAGGTAGCAAAGGCCAAATCAAATGACATAGTAAAGTGGGTAACGATTCCTTCTCTCTTAGTGTTGTACTTTATGTGGATAGGCTTAAGTTTCATTTAATAAGTGTGAGCCAATTGTGTGATGCCAGTTATGAAGTTACATTTGTGAAAACAAAATGAATTGTGAAAAAGGATAATGTTGTTATATTTGAGGCTTTGACGGATACAAACATTTACAAACTTAGCATAAATGATTTGGTTTCACAAAATGTATCGCGTTTAGCTGCTAAAAATGATTTGACATAACTATGGCATAGACGCCTCGGACATATTTGTTTTAAAATGTTTAAAAATATTTGTGAAAATGAAAAAGTTCGAGGGCTTCCTAAAATGAATTTTGAAAACTAAGAACTTTGTAGCACTTGTCAAAAAGCAAAGCTTGTGAAAACAAGCTTTAGGCCCAAAACAAATATTTCCACCTTCAAACCCCTACAAATGTTACATATGGATTTGTATGGGGATATTGGTACAAAAAGCTTGGGTGGCAAAAATTACACATTTATGGTGGTAGATGATTACACTAGATATACATGGGTAATGTTCCTTGCTGAGAAATGTGATGCATGTCATGAGTTCATTGATTTATGTAGGCAATTGGAAAATTACATGAGTGACACCATTAAGACGTTTAGAAGTGATCGTGGTGGAGATTTTGATGGAGATTTTTAAAGGTTTTGTATATCCAAAGGATATGTACATAACTTTTTGCCTCCAAGAATTCCAAAACAAAAAGGTGTAGGCGAACAAAAGAATAGAACCCTACAAGAGATGAGTAGGGCAATGCTTAATGAGTTTGGATTTCCCAAGTATTTTTGGGCCGAAGCGGTTAATGTCGCTTGTTATGTGATTAATCTTGTCTATTTAAGACCATACCTAAATATGACTCCTTATGAACATTGGAATGGCAAAGTCTCCAACATTGGGTATTTCAAAGTGTTTGGTTGTAATTGTTTCATACTTAACACTAAAGACACTTTAAACAAGCTTGATTTCAAAGCGGATGAGGGCATATTTTTGGGTTATGCCTCAAATAGTAAAGCATTTCTTGTATTCAACAAAAGAATCCAAAAGGTGGAAGATTCTATTCATGTTAAGTTTAGTGAATCACTTAGTGATGAAACTAAACTCAATGTGGAAAATGAAGATGATGAAGGTGATACTTCTCAAGAAGAAAGTCTTGATATTATTCCAAGGGTTGTTCATCAAGAAGAAATTGTTGATAAACCACCTAAAGGAAAAATCTTCATTGATTTAAAAATTGATCCCATTGATGTCACTCAACCATCTAGTGTTCAAAGAACAAAGTGAAACAAGTAGAGACATTTCACAAGCTCCTTTTGATGATACACAAAACGTTGGCAATGCATCTCATTTTCCGGAAAATGATTCACACATTGACAATGATCATTTGTCTCTTTCAGAAAGTGATTATGAGTAAGTTGGAGGAGATGTATCCAACCTTCCTAGATCATTTAAGCATAAAAGTTCCCAACCCCAAGATCTAATTATAGGTGATATAAATCATGGAATCACAACTCGAAGGCAATATAGAGAAAATACTTTTGTGTCCTTATAGAACCCAAAAATGTTAAAGAAGCACTTCTTGATGAAGATTGGATTTTAGCTATGCAAGAAGAGCTAAATCAATTTGAAAGAAGTGATGTTTAGGAGTTGGTTCCCAAACCTCATGGTAATCCCATTATTGGCACAAAATGGGTATTTCGTAACAAGATGGATTATCAAGGAAATGTCACAAGAAATAAGGCCATATTAGTTGCTCAAGGATACCGTCAAGAAGAGGATATTGATTTTGATGAAACATTCACACCCACAGCACGGCTTGAAGCTATTAGAATGTTGTTAGCTTATGATTGTTACAAGGATTTCAAGCTTTACCAAATGATGTTAAATCTGCCTTCTTAAATGGCATTATTCAAGAAGAGGCATATGTGGCTCAACCTCCTGGATTTAAATGTCATGATTCTTTACATTATGTTTATAAACTCAAAAAGGCACATTATGGCCTTAAACAAGCTCCTAGAGCTTGGTATGATAGGTTGAGTACATTTCTTCTTAATAGTGGGTTTTCAAGAGGTAAAGTGGATACAACCTTGTTTATCAAAGAACAAGGTAAACATCATTTACTTGTTCAAGTATATGTAGATGACATTATTTTTGGTGCTACTAACAATCTTCTTTGAGAGCAATTTGCTATTTTGATGCAGGGTGAATTTGAAATGAGTATGATGGGAGAACTCACTTATTTCCTTGGACTCCAAATCAAGCAAACTCAAGATGCAGTATATATTTCTCAAATCAAGTATACAAAAGACTTGATCAAAAAGTACAACTTTGGTAAAGGTAGAAATGTGAACACTCCTATGCGCACAAGTTTGAAGCTTGACAAGGATGAAAAATGAAAGCATATTGAGGTAACCTTGTATCATGGTATAATTAGTAGTCTACTTTATTTGACCGTTAGTAGACTAGACATTTTGCATGTCGTATGTTTATGTGCTAGATTTCAAAGTGATCCTAGAGAAATGCATCTCGTTGCAGTAAAACGTATATTTCGTTATCTTAGAAGAACTTTGAAGTTTGGTTATTTTATCCTAAGAATGCATGCTTTGATCTTAGAGGTTATAGTGACTCCGACTATGCTAGAAGTCTTGTTGATAGGAAGAGCACATCCGGTCAATGTCTTGGAGATTGCCTTGTTTCTTGGTTTTCCAAGAAACAAAATAGTGTTGCTCTTTCTACGGCAGAATCCGAATATGTTTATGCCACCTCTTGTTGCGCACAATTTTTATGGATGGGACACACATTAAATGATTATAATGTTCATTTTTCAAAAATACCTATCTTGTGCGACAATACTTCGGCTATTAACATTGCACAAAATCTGGTTCATCCCAATCGAACCAAACATATCAAAGTGAGACATCACTTCATTAGATATTCTGAGCAAAAAACGGATGGTTTGTGTTGAATTTGTCACTGCTAGTGACCAACTAGCGGATATATTCACAAAACCCTTGCCTAGTGAAGTATTTGAGTCAATTAGAAGTCAATTGGGATTACTTAACATTGATCAAAGTCAAATGGTGTGAAAATATAAATTTTCTTTCACTTCAAGCACTCTATGTTACTTTGAACTTGTGTTCAAAGTCAGTATATGCGCTTAAAGCAGTCAAAAAGGTCTCCAGTTGAAACTATGAAAAGTTTTCAAAATTGTAGACTTTAAGCGCTCGGCGTCATTATCACTGTTATTCAATGCGCCACCAGTTGCTTTAACACGCGTCTCATGCGGACTTGCACACGGGATCAAGCATTTTATCCCAGACGGGATTATTTCAAAATTTGAATAGCAACCAAAAAGACACAGTTTCCCTCAAATTGGTTAAGATTCTGATCTCATGGATCATCCTGATGTAAGAATTCTCTAAACTTTGCTGCAAGAACAAGGTATAGACAAGTTGTGGTCCACCACTGGATGGACTCCTATTATACAAGGTGCACAAGAATGTTCTATGCCAATTTTTTTGGTACGATATATGATTGATGCGGAACCCTTCTTCTTAAACTCTGTAATTGATAGTATTCCCATTAAATTCTCTTTTCAAACTTTCTGCAATGCTTTTCAAGTAAAAAATGAGGGGTTAGATAAGTTTGATGTCTTTGGTTGGGATAAGGAAACCTCTGGCTTGACAAAGGAAGAAGTTAAAAACAGAATTAGGCTTCCTTCCTTCTAAGAAACTCCAACTAATGCATTTAGTCAACAGGGTGTTGCTAGGCATTGTTATGGCTTGCGTAAATGGAAAAGCAACTAGAAATCCAAGAAATCTGGATTTCTATGTTACTTACTGTATCTTGAAAGGCAGGCAGTTAAATTTTGAGTGGATTTTTCTAGTTGCCGTTCTCACTTCCTTAACCAAGAAGATCAAAGCCTTACCTTTTGCACATTGTATTCATGTAATGCTTGTGAACTTTGTCCTTGAGCTTGATTCCAGTCATCTGGAAAAACTTGGGTAAAAGGGCAGGACGATGTGTTGAACATCTCTCAAATAAAGGGGGCTCAAAAAGAAAGAAGTCAGGCCACTGATCAGAATCCTGTTGGTGATCTCAACAGAGAAGGTGCATAAACTGAAGATTATACTGTCCTACATCAGTTGAAAGCTCAAATCACTGCATTAGTTCTATCTGACTTTATTCTTCTCCTTTGGTTTCATTTTTTGCGATAATTTAGGGGGAGAAAAGGTGCTAAAATTTGCTAATCTGCGTTAAGAGGAGCTTTTTTACTGTGATGTGCTTGAGTGTTGATCATGTTGTGCTAATCTGTTTTAAGAGGAGTTGTTTTGCTGTGATGTGCTTGAGTGTTAATAATATGAAAAGAATGAATAGTCACACTAATTATGGTTAACACAATATACACATTTAATTTTATAATATTATGTACGTTATGTTATAATCGTAGTGTATGTTTTTATCCAATCAATGTGTTGCATATATTTCTCCGACAGACAAAAGAATCCATTTCTCTTACTAAAGTTTGAGGTCTCTTCTTACTTTTAAAAGCAATTTCATACTGTTACTCGACAGCCCCACATATCTGGCCATGGTGAGAATTCACAGCCCCACATATCTGGCCATGGTGAGAATTCAGAATCAAATAATACCCCATCGGCTTAAGCAATATTTGATGCCCTCTTTCTGTCTTACAAACAAAGGAACCCACCAAATTGCCCCAGGGCATAGTCCAGTTGGTACTCGGATTGGAGATTGCTAACAAGAGGTCATGAGTTCGAATTCAGGGACATGCACAGTGTGGGCGTTCCTCTGCTGCCACGCCAAAGGCCTGGTTTGTGGGGGGCACCTTGTGTATGTATCTGTGTAGGATTTCACCTAATCTAGGAAGCCACTGGACTCTTGATTTACATTCTCCACGCAGCTCCTTAGGACCGGAACAGTGGAGGCCCTTTGGGTTGGGGTTCAACCTTTTGCCAACAACAAAGGAACCCATCAAACTACCCATCCATTTCCATCACCCCCACCCACCCACCCCGAGCAACCTTTACCCCACTCACATCATTTAGTCATCCATCATCCATCAAGCTTTACAAGCTCCGCGACCCAACTTAGAGGTCAGAGGTCAGAGGATGATAAACCAAAAATAAACATCTGTTAGTCAACAACAGTCAACGTCAGATTTTATGCATAAGGTGTTTAACTCCCGCAGTTCGGCACAAATGCCCTGCAGTTCGGCAGAAGTGCACTTCCGCTCGGCCATCTTGCACTTCAGCCAAGACAAACATACTAAAATGGTTAAGGCAAACTCAACTACAAATCTTTGGTCTGCTCGGCCGCATGCCTGAGTCAGGTTGGCACTTGTTTAACATGACCAGGATGAGTTGGGAAAAAAGTCATTTCATGAGGATATTTTTTCATATTAAACCTTAGCTCGGCAAAGCTTTAGCAAAAGTTGCCATTTACAGTTAGCCTCAGTAGGTAAAGGAATCAATTGTGCACAAATCTCAAAGGACATCTATTCAGCTCGGCCTCAGACTTGCTTTCTTATCAGCAGAGCTCGGCCTCATTAACTCCGCTAAAGATCAGAGGAAGATATTATTTGCTAACGTCTGGGACCCACTAAGGCAAATTTACAGAGTACTTTCTAGGTGTCAAGCACCGACTGGCTCAGTACAAGGTCATCATGATAGGCCGACCTACACATCGTAGGTTCAGACACTGACACAGCTACGGACTCAGGCTCTTGTCCTGTCACACTACAGCTTTTCAATGGACTAGACTACCATCTCAGACACATCACCGTCCCATTAATCGGGCAAGTGGTCAGACCTCCTCAATCCTAAGTATAAATACCCCTCTATCCAGACGGGGAAGGGAATCCAATTTCTGGAACAATTTCTGGAGCTCTTATTCATGAACTCCATCTCGGCCAATACATCATAAACAGCCAAATCACTCAGTGAAATTTACATGTTTCATTTAAACCTTATTCTAGCACAAATTGCCTATTCAAAACACCCATAAGTGACTTAAGCGTCGGAGCTGTCCCGGGACCTCTAACGTTTTTCTTCCTTCTCAGGTTTCGTTGACAGATTTAGATAGAAGATCAACAGCACACAACTCGGGTCATCTCTAATCCACCCGATGAGCAATTCTGGTCTCATCATTTGGCGCTAGAAGGAGGGGACGGCTGGCCTTCATATTCCTTAAAACAACTTTTCAAAGCTTTCTTAATATATATCCTACCCTTTTATTGTGCGAAAGATGGATAGAAAGGATGGAAAAGCGTTCAAGCAACCTATGACATCCAAAAGACGTCAACGACGTCTTCAACAACAAACGGAGCAGTGTTCCTTAGAGCCAGGAGAATCTTCAACTCCTATTGCTGCTTTCACATATGAAGGGCATATACGGGCCATAAATTATATGGCTCAAAATCCTGGTGTATTCCAAGCTGTGGTGAAAGAGATCAAGGAAAAAGCTTATGCGGCGGGACCCAACGAGTTCCACCCTAGTAACTCTCACCCACAAGAAGAACTCCAGGAGTACTCTCCCACTCGGCCTGACTATCATCCCAGGCGTCAGGCCAAATTTATGACTGAGGCTAGGCGTTCAGGACAAAGGTCTAGCCACCAGAATTTAAAACGCGCACAAAAGGCGTTACTGCCATTCCAACATGGCAGAAAATTTGACAATAAAGACAGAGCACCAGCACAGGAAAGACGCTCTGTCAGCATTCGGTTGGGAGGCCGAGGAAAAGAAAGGAACTCTCTGCTAGCCTCAAAGGCTCATGTTCTTTCCTACATGAAAAAGAAGGGCATGGGAAAAAGAGAGCCTCAGCCCCTCACGGGACACTCCACAAGAGGAACCATCAACTGTACTGCCTATATCACCATGATATTGGGCATGATACAGAAGACTGTAAGCAACTCGGCCAGGAGATCAGGCGTCTGATCAAAATCGGCCACCTACAACAGTTCTATAATCTGAGGTCAAGGCTGCATAACAGACTGAACTTCAGCAGGCCTCCTCCGGATGAAAGCTGCTGCCCTGAATATCAACACAGGTTGTCAAGAGATGAAGATTCAGATTCGGATGGGCAAAGATTGCGGGTCTCTGAAAGTATACGATTGATCTAAAAGCATAGGCCCACAAAAAAGTCATGTTTTATCTTTCAACTTTGTATCCAAAATTCTCATATACATAAATGTAAATGGAATGCACTTTTGTTATTTTTTGCTATTTTCAAAAGAATGGCCCATATGTTAAGTAGTGCTTTGTATTGTCCAATGAGACAAACTCTCATCATTTTAATCAATTCCTTTAGCCGTCTCAGCTCGGCGTGCTTATTTGGAGATTTCTGGTCCAGATCAGTTCGGCCAAGATACATTTATTCATCCTGACTTGAGGGCATATTCATTCTCTTTTCACCTTATGGTTCATACCGAGGGATTCATCCAGACTAGGAAAGAAGTTATATGCCTTCATGACGCTCACTTTATGAGTCGTAATAGAATTGGGGCTCGACAGGATTCGCGCTTGGCCGATCTCTGCCTTATGGCTCATAAAGTAGCTCAGGACACAAGCTTCCCCATCTCGGTGACTTCTTTCTTATGGCGCATCAAGTCAAGAAAATGATATGGTATCCTTCCAGCCACGACAAAGATTCACCTCGGCTTTAGGGCTTATCAGGGGTTTACTCTAATTCTCTCAAGGTCTCAGCCTTCTAATTTAGCAAGGTTTCAGTTCAGGCTAAATGTCCTCACACGTTGGGGCCTCAACTATTTGCTGTCTAATTATCCTGAAGGAATCTTAGAGGTGATAAGTTTCACACCTCAGCAAGACAGATCCTTGAGTCTAGATCAGTCTTCTTAAAGATGTTCAGCTCAAAAGAATTGTTGAACATGTTCATCTCGGCCACTACAAGGGGAAACCTAGGCCGTGTAACATAGGACAGACCCTGGAGTCCAGATCAGTCCTATGAAGAGAAATGACAACAGTCAACACTTAGAAAAATCCAAGAAATATCCAACAGAGCAGATGTTGGAGTCCAGATCGGCTCAACGAAAGCTCAGTTCAAGAATTACTGAGCAGAAAAATATATTATAAAGCAGACCCTGGAGTCCAGATCAGTCATATAAGAATAAAAGACTCATTATCCAATACTGGGAAGGGTCAAAGAAACATTCAATGGAGCAGATCCTGGAGTCCAGATCAGCTCAACATAAGCTCGGTTCCAAAAATTGCTAAGCAGGAGAATATAATATGGGGCAGACCCTGGAGTCCAAATCAGTCCCATGAGATTCAATGATTTATTCATCAGTACTTGGAAGAATCTAAGTGTGAAGCAGAGCAGATCCTGGAGTCCAGATCATCTCTGTAAAAGTTTAGTTCATGAAATTGTTATTACATCTCAGCCGCTACAAGGGAAACCTAGGCCGCATTATATAGGGCAGACCCTGGAGTCCAGATCAGTCCTATAAAAGCATGACTTAATAGTTTATACTTGGAAGAATCCAAGAAGTGCGAAGTAGAGCAGATCGTGGAGTCCAGATCAGCTCTGTGAAAGTACAATTCAAGAAATTGTTATTACATCTCGGCCACTACAAGGGAAACATGGCCAAAAGATTTCATCTCAGCCTACATACTTTGGCTAGGATTTGACTAAAGACTTAGGCTATCACTAAGCATTATTCAAGTTGGATCTTGGTTAAAACAGATCAAGTTTATTATCTTCAGTGGGATTCATTCTTAACCAGCTATTATCTCAATTTGGCAGAATAACAGGTTTATTCTATATTTTAAAGCTTGGTAACTTAGTTTATTTTCAGTTAAACTGATTGAGTTTACTAAGGCCGACCTGAGAACTCAGCAACAATAAGTTAGGAAAGAAAAAACTTAGCAGAAAAGCTGAGGCAAAAGAGCAAAACAGAAGGAAAAAATAAGTTGCAAAGACTTAGAAAATTTTTCCATTCATGAAGATTTGAAGAACAGAATAAAATTGAGGCATGCTCATTACTGATTACAAAAAAGATCCTAAGACTAGTCTTTGCCTTCCCTCAAGTCGGCTCCTTCCAAGAACTGCTAGAACTGAGTGTCAAATTCTTGGGAGGTATTTGAGTTGTACATCTCGGCCAGACGAGGATCTTCTTTGTTCAATTCTGGATAGATTTAAGAGCAGACGTCAATAGCCTCTTTTCGGCCGACCTCCATAGCTGAACTCTGCAGCAGAATCATATTTTCTTCAAACAGCTGAGATCTTCTAAAATCAGCAACTGCTTTGACCTCGGCCTCAGCTAATTGTTGACGTAGTTGATCCAACTGCTCTTCAAAGTTATTGCTCCTCTGCAACAATTCAGCCTTATCCTTTTTCAAGACCTCAATCTCAGTCAGAGATTGAATGGAGGCCAATTACAAGTCAGCCAATTTATGTTCTAACTTATCCACCTTTGAGTTTGAAATGGCCAACTTCATCTCAGCAACCTCGGCCCTTTGCTGGAGTTGAGAGACATCAGCCCGCAAAGAAGTGACTTGTTGAGTCAGCTCGGCTCTTTTCTTATCAGCCTCTTCAAGGTCTTTGGTTTTAACTTGAAGTTCTTCAAAAAAACTCTTCTCCTCGGGCCAAGGCCTCCAACTCCTGAGCTCGGACCTACCAGAAAGCAGAGTTAGAAAAATGACTAAGTGATGAAAGCAAATAAGCACTTAGAAAAATCTTGCTTACCAGAGCAATGTTGGAATGAAGGACATCCTTCAGGCTCCCCCAAAAAGCTGCTCTGAATTTCTGATGATCTCGGGGGAGAACTGTTACTTTGTTCAGCTTCCTGGCAATGACCGGGTCCACAGCTGAATCCTCTTCAGAAAACCCAATAAGGATTGGGTCATGAGACTCAGCTGGATGAGGCAGGACATCTTCAATTGGCTCAGCTGAGGCCATTTCCAAAATCTGAGACGGCTCTGGATCTCGGCCACTAAAACCTTCGCCCCTTTGTCTTTTCCTTGGGCAAAGGCTTGAGCCATCACCCATCTCTGCTGTCTCTTCAATCTCAGCTGAGGCCTGAGGCTGGGGTTGGACCTCAGGCTCATCATCCTGAATCTCTATCGGCAGAGCTGTAGAAAACATAAACAGATCAAGTCAGAGACAGAGCTCAACATTTAGAAATATTTGAGGTTGGAAAAAGTTTGTTACCTGGTTCAGGCTCTGCTTGTGCGGGCTCAGCAGCAGTAGGAACTGGGGGCAGAGCTGAAGAAGTTCCTCAAGCAGATGAAAGGGCAACCACTCTTCTAGCCTTGTGGGCTCTTTTCTTGGCTGCCGCCTCGGCCAGTCTGCTGGAATAGGAAGTGTTGCCATTAGCCATTGAGCTTGCATCAAGGATGAAACAGTTAGCTACTGAAAGAAAGAAAATATAAAAGAAAAAGTGTATCAAGACCGACCTCTGACAATGAGCATGTTGTCAGGAGAAAGGGACAGATAGTTTTGACCCACAGCCGAATGGCTCAGGTCGGCTGCCATCAAGATGTCATAGTCCACCCTTTGCCAGTCAATGACGATTGGGAGACTTCGTTATCTGGCTGCCTCATCACAGTACTCTGGGCTCGGCTTCAAATTTTCTGCTCTGCCAGACTTCCAGATATTCCCGCTCGGCAGCTCAGCCTTTTTGACGTAAAAAATCTACCTTTCCATCTCTTATTGAAGGTAGGAATATTAATGGCGAAGGGAAAGTCAGTGTTAGAAGCCCGCTTGCTGAAGAAATACCATATGTGCGAGGCCCGACAGGCAAAAAGGGCTCTAAAAACAGTGGCGTTAAAGGGAGTCTCAGCTATTCTGAGAAAAAGAAGATAGCAAAGAATGAGCTTCAAACCATTTGGTTGGATCTGAGAAATCCTAAGACCATAAGCTCGCATAATTCGGGTAAGAGGTTCAGGAATGGGTAGATTAAAGCCCGATTTGAAGTAGTCCTCGTAGACTACTTCATAATCCTTTGGAGAATCATAAGCAGTCTGACCAGGCAAAGGAAGGATTGGGCCGAACCGATTCCGGTCAATCTTGTGGAATTTACAAATTCGGTCCAGATCGGCCTCGGACAAATTGCAAAAAGACTCTTGAACAAGAAGAGAAGGTAGACCTCTTTCAAGGACCCCCGTGAACATAGAGGGATCCCTTAGTGAAGCCGGGGAATTTACGGATGCCGGAGCAGGAGCAATCCTTGCTTGCTCCGGCGAAGAGTCAACCACGGTGACAACCCTGCTGAACTGAGCAGTGTCACCAGTGGTCTGGCGCAGGTTACTGATCAGACGGTCGTCAGTAGAGACCATCCTCCCAGACAGAGATGGAGAGTTGGAATTCTCTCCACCACTAGCGGCATAAGAAGCACCCTCAGAAAGGTTCTGAGAGTCACGGGATGAAATAGACATGACGAAGAAGTGAGTAGAAAAGCTGAAGGAAAAGGTTGAAGAAGACCGGAAAGAGGCTGAAGAAAGACTGAATCGCCGAAGTCTGAAAGGGATGCCAGAGGAAAAAAGCAGAGCACAGGAGCAGAAGATAGGAGTGATAAAAGGTTCAAGTGATTATGAAAGGCTCTATTTATAGGCCTGCATCTCGGCAGCCCAAGGGTCACCTCGATGTTATCGTCCTCGATCATTGTAACTGCCAAAAATGAAAAGGTGTGCAACTGACGCCTCGTACTCTGCGCAGACAGTAAATGTGAAGAGCAGCCCAATCAGAGGCAGACACATCACATTTGAAAGGACAATGCATTGAAGGCTCTGAATCGATTAGTCTGCCCTCCTAGTCAGCTCGGCCAAACTAATCTGGGGGCAAATGATAAACCAAAAATAAACATCTGTTAGTCAACAACAGTCAACGTCAGATTTTATGCATAAGGTATTTAACTCCCGCAGTTCGGCACAAATGCCCTGCAGTTCGGCAGAAGTGCAACTTCAGCCAAGACAAACCTACTAAAATGGTTAAGGCAAACTCAACTACAAATCTTTGGTCTGCTCGGCCGCATGCCTGAGTCAGGTTGGCACTTGTTTAACATGACCAGGATGAGTTGGGAAAGAAGTCATTTCATGAGGATATTTTTCCATATTACACCTCGGCTCAGCAAAGCTTTAGTCAAAATTACCATTTACAGTTAGCCTCAGTAGGTAAAGGAATCAACTGTGCACAAATCTCAAAGGACATCTATTCCGCTCGGCCTCAGCCTTGCTTTCTTATCAGCAGAGCTCGGCCTCATTAACTCCGCTAAAGATCAGAGGAAGATATTATTTGCTAACGTCTGGGACCCACTAAGGCAGATTTACAGAGTACTTTTTAGGTGTCAAGCACCAACTGGCTCAGTACAAGGTCATCATGATAGGCCGACCTACACATCGTAGGTTCAGACACTGACACAGCTACGGACTCAGGCTCTTGTCCCATCACACTCCAGCTCTACAATGGACTAGACCACCATCTCAGAGACATCACCGTCCCATCAATCGAGCAAGGGGTCAGAGCTCCTCAATCCTAAGTATAAATACCCCTCTATCCAGACGGGGAAGGGAATCCAATTTCTGGAACAATTTCTGGAGCTCTCATTCATGAACTCCATCTCGGCCAATACATCATAAACAGCCAAATCACTGAGTGAAATTTACATGTTTCATTTAAACCTTATTCTAACATAACTGACTTAAGTGTCGGAGAGTTTTCCCGGGACAGCGTCCTGGGACCTCTAACGTTTTTCTTCCTTCTCAGGTTCCGTTGACGGATTTAGACGGAAGATTAACGGCACACAACTCGGATCATCTCTGATCTACCCGGTGAGCAATTCTGGTCTTATCAGAGGATATACAATTAAATTTTAGTATCAAAAGCCTTTAAGACAATTATAGTTAGTACTCGGGTTAAGATTTGTTCTAAGAGATCAAGAGTTCGATTCCAGAGACATGTACTGGGTGTTCCACTGCTACTAGGCCGAAGTCCTGGTTTGCAAAGGACACCTTGTGTGAGTCACTGCGTAAGTCCTCACACAACCTAAGAGGCCGCTGGACTCTTGATTTGCATACTCCATAATGCTTCTTGGGGCTAAGACGATGAGCCCAAGGCAAGAGATTTCGGCTTTTTCTCCAAGATTTCAGTATCAAACGTTTAATCTGATGCGTTTATTTGAGGGAATTTCAAACTGAACTATCGATTATTATGCAACAGATTTGTTTATACTGCATAGAAACACACTCCACGCCCGTATATTTATCATATGTGCGTATCTATGTA
This sequence comes from Eustoma russellianum, assembly GCA_036186865.1. Classification (NCBI taxonomy): domain Eukaryota; kingdom Viridiplantae; phylum Streptophyta; class Magnoliopsida; order Gentianales; family Gentianaceae; genus Eustoma; species Eustoma russellianum. Next base: position 26,755,358 of record AP025071.1, on the reverse strand, counting down.
TCTCTGTATGTAAGATACATATGAATCCAATCTGCATGAATTGTTTATAAAATGGTTTTGCGAGCTAAAATTCAGTGTTTATCCTTCTCCTAAGAATATTTTCCACATTTTGTTTAGGATTAAAATATTTTTATGTTCTAACATGCCAAGCTGCTGTATTCATAATTTTGTAAGGCTTGGGAATCCTACATATAGCAAATTTAATAATTAATGAACGTCCGAAACTATGATTTCTTTTATTATCCCTTTTTCCCCTTTAATCTGTTTTTGAGGGTATATTTAGCTTGGCACAATCAAGAATCTGATAGTGTCAAGACAAGTCAAAAAGAAATGGAGGACTTTTTTGTTGAGTTTTCTTTGGTGGATAGTATACAAATTTTAACAAATACAAAGTACCTATAATATGAATAGTAAAGAACATGTTTTTTTCATCTTTATTTGGCTATAAATAGGCATGTTTTGGTATAAGAGATCACACCAACGTCAAAGCAAGAAGCAATTCAAGAGCTTCTTGAGATAAAAGTAACGAAAAGAAAATAGAGAGAGTAAAAGAGAGTTGTGAGGTTATACCAGTCTAGTATAAGAAAAAATGGATGTTTCAATTCTCTTGTATTTCTCAAGTTTAAATCTAAACTTGAGTTGTCTCTTGTATTCCCATTATTTCGAATAGTGGAAGTTGTTGCCACTGTCCGTAGTTTTTTCCTCCACAAAGAGAGGATTTTCTACGTAAATCTCGGTATTCTTATTTTATCTGGCATTTACGATGAATTGTGATAAATACATCATGCATAATATATAGTTAAGAAAGTCGGATTTTAAGTGGGATCGTGTGTGACACCTCCGACTGAACATGTGATTTTACGTTAAATGGTAATACTGTCTAGGATGTCATTATGATTTTTTCCAGGTTACTGAATTGGTTCATTTCACTTTTATTGCTATTTATCTCGCTATCATACTTGATGATTCTAGTAAGTGGTAAATTTACTATCCACGATTTTATTCCGCTTAAAGTCAGGTCATTACTAACAACAAGGCATCAGAGCTTGGTTATTCGGTTCTTGATTTTTCAAATATGGCAAAATTCAACAAAGTAGATTTTTCACATGTCAGAAAAGGATAAAAGATTACCTTAACAACAAGGTGCTCACAAAGCTCTTTATGGCAAAAAGAAAAAGTCGAAAGTCGTGAAAGATGATGATTGACAATACATGGATGATAAAACCGCAGGTGCAATCCGCTTGCACTTGTTTGGCGATGTCCTCAACAACATAGATAGAAACGACTTAGCCAGAGAGATTTTCATAAAGCTAGAAACTTGTACATGTCCAAAACAATGACAAATAAATTATATCTTACAAAGCAGATCCACACACTCTAAGGTACAAATTTTTTTGTCTCATCTGAATGATTTCAATAGCCTGATATCTCAAATGCCGAGTCTTGGTGTTACTTTGGACGACGATGATAAGGCGAACATGTTCTTAAGTTCATTTCCACCCTCCCTCAATGATTTGACGACCACTTTACTTCACAGTAAAGATAGAATAAAATTGAAAGAGGTCACATCATCTTTGCTGTTGCATATTAAGATGATACAACCAGATAAGCAAAGACAGTCTCTTCTTACACAAGAAAGAGGAAGGAACCAAAATAGAAATTTCAACAATCATGATAAATCAAATGATAATGACAAGTCTAGATGTCGTTCCAAATCAAAAGGTAGATTGAAGTGCTGGAAATGTTGTAAGAATGGCCACCTTAAAAAGAAATGCAGATTTTTGAAGCATGACAAAGATCAAGGTCAAAAGCAGATGGAAGATAACACCACAGTAGCAATAGCGTCAAGTAACGTGGGCGAGACAACATTGGTTTGTTACCAAAATGAATGTTGTCACGTCTCAGACCTAGATCTTGAATGGATTGTGGATGCAGGTGCTTCGTATCACTGTGATACTAGCAAGAAATACTTCTCCACATTCAAAGCAGGAGACTTAGGTGTGTTGAAGATGGAAAACAAAAGCACCTTATCAATCATGGAAATTGGTGATACTGCTGTAGAAACTTAACTTGGTTGCACATTCACATTATGAAATGTGATCCATGTTCCAGATATGAGATTCAATCTTTTATCTGCAAATGCACTGGACAAGGAATGTTATGAACATCTCTTTGGTAATGCGACATGGAACTTACCAAATGTTCTATAGTTGTAGCAAAAGGAAAGTTATTGTAATTTGTACAATACACCCTTTAAGGAATATGAAGGTCAAATAAAATCAGTAGAAGACCGTGCTTCTCCAACTTTCTGACACAGACATTTGGGGCACATTGGCTAGAAAAGGTTGTATTTTCTTGCAACGCAATCCTTGATACCGTTAGACAAAGATAAATCATGAGACCCATGTTGTTATTACTTATTTGGAAAATACCACTGTGTTTCTTTTCAGAAGAACTCCAGGATAAAAGAAAACAATTGTATTTTGTTCACTCTGATGTGTGTGGTCCTATTGAGGTACCATCTCTAGGTGAAAACAAATACTTTGGTACTTTCATTAATTATTCTTCTAGAAAAACATGGATCGACTTGATGAGAAATAAAAGTCATGTATTCCAATGTTTTAAAACGTTTCATGCAATAATGAAAACAGAGAATGGAGAAAAATTAAAATGCCTTGGAACAGTTAATGACGGCGAGTATACGTCAATAGAATTTGAAGAGTGCTACACAAAACATGACATAAGACATGAGAAGACAGTTCTTGGTACTCCGTAGCATAATAGAGTTGCCAAATTGATGAATAGAACCATTTTAGAAAAAGTACGATGCATGCTCAAAATGGCTAAACTGTCTAAGTTAGTTTGGGGAGGCTGTCAATATAGATATCTATTTGATCGGTCGATCACCTTCGGTTTCACTAACCTTAGATGATCCAGAAGCAATATGGAATAGAAGAGAAGTAAGCCACACTCACCAAAAATTATTTGGACATAAAGCCTTCATACAAGTTCCAAGAGACCAGAGGTCAAAGTTGGGTGACAAAACTGTTCTTTGGATCTTTGTGGGATACGAAAATGAAGACTATGGCTTTAGGCTATGGGATCCAGAAACAAAAAAAAAATCATCAGAAATAGAGATGTCGTATTCTAGAAAAATGAAATGATCAATGATGTAGGAAAGAAGTCTACTACAGAAAATGTTACAAAAGTAATGCTTATTCTTTCATTGAAGAATGACATAAATGGAAAAAATATAGAAGAAATTGAAGCAGCTGATGATGCTGGTGTTGTTGAGCAGGATGAGCAAAATTAAAATTAGTAATCAATTTAGCTTCAATTTACGTTGTAAATCATAATTATCTAACATGAAAAATCTGTTTATATACACATAATGATGTGATTGATCATTATTATTTTTCCTATGGAGCTGAGTCACTTGGCTCATGATGGCTAAAACCTTGAATTTAAAAAAGGCAAATCATGATTTAAAGATTGTCTTGGCTAATTATTGAAATAAATGACTTCTATGGCTCCATTTGTTTATTGATGACTAATTTGATAGGTATGCTTTTCATTGCAGTAGTCAGCGTGCTGTGCCTAGCATCATCAACATGATTACAAGAAGAGTTGCATATAATAAATACACATAGATCAGCCTGTTGACTTACGAGTAGGGTTATTGTATGGATTGTATCTCTTTGATGCTTTGATATCCTAGTTAATATATTAGCATTTTAACCATAAAAAAAAGAGTGGCATATATGGTTGTCGTCTAATGTTAATTTAGAATTGAATTCTTTCAATAATTTTAAATGTAAGATAGTTCTAAAGAACTCTTTATAAAGTACTTGAATTGTTTTCTTATTTATTGACACCTCTTCAAGTATAGAAAATCGTGGAGAAGAAACTTCTTAAGATCTTTGTTTGTTTATTCCATACCCGTGAGATAAAACCAAGCCATAAGCTTACCTTGAGATTTCTTTTATACCAACTCTTATATCACATAGGCTGCTAGCCAAGGACCATACATGTTCAGCTGTTCTATGGAACTACTTCTATATTCTCTTTTTCAACGTATATGTGCAAGGACGCTATATATATATATATATATATATATATATATATATGTGTGTGTGTGTGTGTGTGTGTGTGTGTGTGTGTGTAGACACACACACACATATTGGGAGGGACTCAAGTTTCAAACTCAAGCATAGGTATGTAAACGCAAGGACCACAGGCATATTGAATTGTTACAAGAACTTCATTTGCTCTATGGGGGTGGGGGCGGGGGTGGGGGTGGGGGGAGGGGGATGCAAGAATCTCCTATATTAACTTTAAAGACAGATAAGTCAGCATTGAGACGGAGCAAAAATAAATTTACCAGTATTAGTGAAATGGTTAAAAGAAGGATTGAATAATGGAAGAGGTAGGCCAATATAGAATGATTAGACTCATATTGAAAAGGGGAAGATGCCTTGCTTCCCATAAGGCAGGCAGATAGGCATATGATTGTACAAAAGTGTAACAAAAACGTCTTTTTTTATGATTATACAATTTTGCTAGCAAACACTCGAAGAACAATTTTGTTAGAGTGACCACAAAATAGATCCCACCACTTAAACCTGGGTCCTTTTTACTCTTTCATATCGCTTTCTTCATGTGATTATCTGCCTTTCTCATTTGTTTCATTCACAACATTGCTTTTTTTCCATCTCCACTTTTTGCAAGTGGATAACCATCTTTATTGCTCCCTCACTTTTTTTTTTAATTTGGTTCCATTCGTACATTTAATTTTTTTTCTAAGAGCGTATTGGTTGCATATAGGGTAGTGAAACTAAAGACGTCCTGTTGCACTATTCTTCCGCGTTTACAGAGGATCTAGAGATATGTCGGATTGTTTCGTGATCTGATATACGCGGATTTACCCTACACTGTTTTGTTCAATAGGCTGTTTCTGCAGAAGGATCGGTTGATCACATAATTAAATTTCTAAATTTTGTCAAGCGAGTGAAATGATAGTGAAAACAACAAATAGAATGGAATTTTTTTTAAATATATATGAAAATTGAATTAGCCAATCAAATAGGTTCATTGATATGCTTGACCGATTTTCGTACACCCCTGGATCCATAAGATATGGAATTTCACAAAAGCATTATTTATTCAGATTATATTTTCTTTTAGTTTAGAGGATTAAAATGGTCACGATGCTCAGGTAGATCTATGAAGGACGAACATCTTAATCATGCACTATTCAAGATAGGAAGTTATACTCTTGTTTTTTAATATAAGATAAGGAGTTGACAAATCTCCTAGAATATGTTCCATTATCTGATTTTTAGGTCGGCAACTACAAATTTATTTACTATTATTTCGGTTGATTTAGTAGATTCAATTTAAATTTTCTTGTTAGCTTTCTCATATTTATGACTTTTCTATACCGTATCTATTTGGCATAACATCCAAGTTTAACATAGAAGGGAAAAAGTTCTCGTGTGAAGAGACATATTAATCACTTAATTACCATAGAATCGACAACAATCCTCGTTTGTATCCTCATATCGGATATATTAAATATGAGTCGCCAAAATGTTATGGAATTAACTTATGAATCACCAAAAGTTTACAAAATAAAGTTTAGATATGAAATATTTTCCCGGCAAATGTTTCAATACCGCTGAAATTGTTACCCAAACTTGTCAACTGTATAACGTATACACATGATAATGTTGATTCAAATATTCAAGTAAATATGAAAGTGCAGAAATTTTATCGTGGTCATTGATCAACTAGTGGTCCAATAAAATGATGACAAATAAGCTTTATATACATGCAAGCAAGGGGGTGATTGGCCAAAACAAGAGGCTCGTAAATATTCTACACATTTCATTGGTCATTGACCAACTAATCATACTTGATCAATGACCATTGTAAAATTTGTGATGAAAGTGAGAGAGACCTCGAACTTAAATGATGGAATGCATAGTCATTGGGACAATATGGCCGTTTTTTATCCATTGATTTCAACTATCTTAGATGGTAACTTCCACAAAGTAAATGGTAACTTCCACAAAATAAAAACGATACGGGTAGATTAGGATGACTGCAATTTTTTTTAGATCTCTTTCTACTCTTTTCTCAAAAAAAAAAAATTTCATTTCACACGCAGCGCGATATCAAACTAGATAAGATTTATAGATCACAAGCCATTTTTATGCGACGAAGTTGGATATTCCCCAACCGATCAGAGGTGATTCGATAGACAACGGTGTTAGCTCCGTGTTGGGTCTTTTTTAGAACCTGCGAAGGGAAGACGATGTTAGAGACCCAAGGCTACTGTCCCGGAGGAAACCCTCTGACGCTCAAGTCAGTATTGGGCATGGCTATATGAATATGATTTGGAGGTAAAGATTAAAACAACCTGAAGGGTGTTCTCCTTGTGGAGAAGGTGGCTATTTGTGTTGGGAAGAGCATGCTGTAGCTTTTCTTAGCTAAGTTTAGCTTGGTCCGGCCCCGGATAGGGATGGTTCCTTTATATAAATTTGATGTAGGCGGTGCATGGCAGAGGAATGGTATGGTGATGTCACCTGGCTACCCTGCTGGCAGATCACGTCTGCATGGCAATCAAGTGGTGACACATGTCGCGATGCATGGTCAAGACAACTGACTGACAGATGTCTGCCTAAGCATGCATGGCTGAGCTGAGGTGCTATATGAGCATCACAGACGATGCGTGGATGGCATGGCCTGAACCGATCTGAGCTACCGTGCCGAGCTGATCTGAAAAGCGCTGTTGTGGCCCACTAGCCTGGTGATTAACTTTTGGTTGAGCAGGAACAGGGCTGAGCAAGTTTAGCTCGGAAAGCTAAGCCTCTGGAGTCTAGCGACATTAACTGTCTCTGGCCGAGGTAAACAGGAAGACCGAAATGCCTCCTGGGCAAGTATTTTTTTTATAGCAAGTGGAACACTTGCCCTGCCACAGATGACGATAAATACTTTGGCCAAGCTCAACTGATCAAGAATTCCTAGGACAAAATTCCTTCTAGGCCAAGCAGAAGTAGAGCTCAGCAAGAAGGATCCTAGCAGGGGCAAGATTGGCCGAGCTGTCGTGGCAACGCCAGTAGTGGGTCCCAGAAACGTTGACTGTTACCTGCAGAGGTGAAACTACTTGTCGTGTTCAGCAATTACTTTCTGGGTTTGTCAGTATGGAAGAAGATAAACATCAACCTCTTGTATATTAATTCAGATGTTTTAAAGAATAGATACATAAATGTATATATAGAGACACTTATATAATTATGTATATATGAGTGTATATGACAGATTAACTGATTTGCATTGATCAAATTGCTGACGAAATAAAATTTCAATTTTCGATAGTAAGAACTTTCTTTTTTGACTTTGGAATATGATGGAATAAAATAAAATGATTCACTATATTGGTTGCGCTTCTTATATTGTGAAGTAGCATTTGATCGACAAGCTTGACGCAATTTTTATTATGGATCATCAGAAAACAACATATGTATGTTCTAATACATAGGTATGATTGCGTACATCGGATCTCCTGTATCCCGTCATAGGATGGAGCCTCTAAAAAAATAAGGTAATATTGTTGTTCCGATAGTAAGAACGTCCATGATTGGACACTGGTTTGTACCTTGCGCCTCTTTGCGCAGTCTACAGACGCAGAGAAAAGATTCGCATTTAGCAAATTTGGAAAGACGCTAATCCCTTTCTATTACCATTGCTGCGTCAAATGATGCATGACAAAGAAACCACAATACTCAAATCGCCAGTTGCTGTAAAGCAACCTTAGGAAATTTAAAGCACAACCAAATCTGTGGAATAGTCGAATCAAACTTTATTTTTGTTGTTTGGTTGGGGGGGGGGGGGGGGGGGAGTTTACACGTATCATGTTATGAGAGAAACACTTTACATAGACCATAGATATGCCTACTTGGGATGGGAGCAACTCTTGTGTCCCTCTAGAGGTAATTGAAAACTTACATATAATTGGGCAATTTACATGATAAACAACATATCAAAAAATTTATTTGAATAACCTATGTGATATGAACTCGTTAATGTCTCATATTCCAACGGTTTAATGAGATCATTTTACATATATCAACTTGGTCTAAATTGAGAACACAAACACTTGAATGTTAAATAGATGCAAGATGAGACAGGAAGTGTGATAGAAGATATCATATCCTATGATATTTGATTAACATAAATAGTAATAAGAGAATCTACATGATGATTATTTAAATAATTTATGTTTAAGAAAAATTACAAAACATTTTTTTAAAAAACCCACATGATATTACTAAAATCTTATATATGATATTGGCTAACGTACACGATAAACAACAAATTCAACAGTATTTTTGTCTAGAATCAAGTCAAACGAGTCAAATGGGATCCGGAGATTGTATGAAATTTATTTTAAGGGAATGTCTAAATTTACATATTCATATACTTATTCATGCTTTCTTTAATAATTTAGGGCTATAAGCATAATTAATTATGGATATAGCCGTTCTTTTATTTTAATACATTTAATATACCTTAAGTATTCACGGTTGGTGATTCCGAATTTTAGATAAAAGAACTCAAGAAGCGAAGTATATCATTTGGCCGACGTGGTCTGAACTGTGGAGCAGACATAAAAAAACGTTTCTGTCACCTACGTTTGCACAAAGTCACTAAAGAAGGTGGGTCGCTTCGTGATCTGATGTACGCAGTCTTATTTTACACTTTGTGCAAAAGGCTATTTCTGCAATTCAAACTCGTGACCTCACTACTAATGCCCAAGAATGAAGTCTGCCCCTTATTCTTTTCGTAAATTCCCTGAACTGAGTCATCTATCAAAATTTGAACCATATTCTACGTTGAATCTAATAAAGTTCAAGCCACAGATCTTGAGCAACTGATAAAGTTGATAATTTGTGACTTTGAGGTCATGAGTTCGAAATGCGGAAACAGTTTCTTGCACAAAATGTAACGTAATACTGTGTACACGAGATCGCGAAGCGATTTAGCCCCTCCAGAATCATGCGCAAATACGAAAATCTAGTGCACCGGAAACGTCTTTTATGTGATAGTAAGAGCTAAGCTTTTTGTTCTCAGGTCTTGGAAAATTTTGACAGGTTTAGAGACTTAAAATTTGACATCTTCTACAAGCGGAGGACCTGTAGAAAAAGTTCTGAATGCATTTCTCGTCGTCGAAAACGAAACTCCATATTTTATGTGATTATACCTATGATGAATTTCTGAAGAATGAATCTCAAGGCATTCAGGTGTAAAGACAAGTGTAATCAAAAGCAATAAAGAACAGGGAGTTAAAGGTATAAGCAGAATGGCCAGTCTGTCATGAAAGTTTTCTGGGACATACAACAACATAATTACCCAATTGCTTTAGAGCCTCCCGCCTATAGCGAGGTACGGGGCGGGAGGTCGGATGTACGCAACATGTGAAAGATTTAATCAGTCTATTCGGCTCCGTTCTTACGGCTGCTTGGGTGGGTTCTGGGCTTGTAGCCAATATGTTTAGAGCTAAGGCCCATCGTCAAGAAGGTTACTTTTTGGTGGTGTTCGGCACGGGACAACCACTTGCTTTCTCGAAAAAATACAAAATATTGCAAAGCAAACATGGAAAGCACAATCAGTATCAGTACGAGTGGGGGGCCGTAAAGACGAAGAAGAGCTCTTTTAATCCAGCTGGTCAACAGCTGGCTTTTCCGTCGTGCATCCATCTGTATAGGTCTCTTGCAATTGGTGCTCCCGTTCGCACTCATCAGATCTTG
>AP025071.1:26703726-26745536 GCA_036186865.1 Eustoma russellianum | reverse complement strand
TTGGCTCGACTTTTGGGTGTTAATAATTAGTTCGCGTTTTGATCTCAAAGCCGCAATCGAGACCTTTCCCTCCCTGCTTCTTGGAAAGATTTAATCGGTCTATTCGGCTCCGTTCTTGCGGCTGCTTGGGTGGGCTCTGGGCTTGTAGCCAATATGTTTAGAGCTAAGGCCCATCGTCGAGAAGGTTACTCTTTGGTGGCGTTCGGCACGGGACAACCACTTGCTTTCTCAAAAGAATACAAAATATTGCAAAGCAAACATGGAAAGCACAATCAGTATCAGTACGAGTGGGGGGCCGTAAAGACGAAGAAGAGCTCTTATCATATAGATTTGCTCAGTCCCTTGACCATGTAATTTTGGGATGGATACACCCAAGCAAGCATATACTTTCTTGAATATATGGAACAATATTTCATCAATGAACCAAGAAAAGAATGCATGACTTCTTGCATCCAGTGATGAACAGAAAAATCCAATCACATTGGCTAGTTAATCTTCTGTTTTACCTTGCTTTTGGTCAGGAAATTGCAGTCCTGCTCCAGATGTTAACAAAATGGTGATACCAAGGACAAGCTAACGACATCATGTTTCCCGATTCGCTTACCTCAACAATGCTTGGAAGCCATCGCACAGATTGTTTTCCAGAAAGAGCTCCAAGTTAAGCAGAATTTTTGCCAGATTAGACATTGAAGCACCAGTGGACCACCAAAAATCAGGATAACAAGGAATTGGTGAAGTCATATAGCAATGTACATCTGCCTTCAACTAAATCAGAGCAGGATAGACTGCAGCTATAATGCAGTCGAACTAACGTGATTATCGACTGCTCTTTGAGATGAAAGGGAGACTTTCTCAACCAGAACACTGCCATTTCCATCAATTCTGTATGAAACGTCCATGCCCTCTAGTATCACGTGATAAACAACGTTCCCAGACGAAATACAACTCTCGGTGTATACATTACTTGACAGTTCATCATATTTACCATATGCTGGCTCTTGGACATCCTCAAGTATGTTGCTGCCATTTTCAGCCTTGTCTAAGGCTTCATGAGGTCGGTTTCTCTGAGATATTGACCGTATGTCCCAGGAAAGTACTTGGGTTATCAGAGCTTTGAATTCGTCCGTCCTTGAATAAAGAGACCCTCCTGTCTGAAACATTAATTGCCATTAAATTAGTTACAACAGAAGCGGGGAAAAAACACATCATAACAACAACAACAACATTACCCCATTACCTTAGAGGCTCCCGCCTATAGCGTGGTATGGGGGTCGGATGTACGCAATTATATCCATGTGTTAGAAAAAAAACACATCATAAAATGATGCTAAACAAAGTTCTCAGGATGTAACTATATTAGAACTTGCAGAGACCTGCCACTGACACTAACATGTTTAATAAATCTTAAATCGTCTTTCAGGGAAGGCAGCAAGTAGTTATTACTAGAGCAGCATGTGAAAGCGAAATATCTTCGGTCTACTCTTTTACTTATACAGCTGCAACATAATGTCCTTATTTACCTGAAATTCCTAGGATTATCTGACAAGCAAACATATTTTTTTTTTTACTTTTAGACCTAGTAGCTTGCAGCTAATTTTCTTGAAACTCACATTTCATGTTATTGTGAATGATAAGAATATATATTTTATGTTAACTTGGGTAAAGACATAAGACGATGGAAATTTAACACCAACCTAAGGGTGGAGATTTGCATAAGCTATATAAATCAAGGAGAAATAACGAGTCTCACCGCTAGCAACCATGACTCAGCAAGGCTGGCTGAAAATTCCTGAGAGAAGTCAACAGAAGCCACAGTCAAGGAGCTGTCTACCTGCAAAGAGATTGAAACAAGTTTAGAAAATAATACCAACAATAATCACAAACAATGGTGCGTAAAGTATTACAGACATGATTTAGCCGCCTCCAATTAGGCACAGTTGCATCCGATATATCTTGTATTCCAAAGAACAGGTAAGCACGGTGGAATTTTATTTTATTATTTCTTTTTTTTTTTTTTTTGAGAAAAGTAAGCACGGTGGATAGCTTGCAATGTTGCGTAGAGTCATTTTACCCAAGGAAACGTTTTCACCATAAGCAGGTCAAAAAGCCAACGCTAGGATCCACCTGGTTAAGTCAAACTGGGGAAATTTATTTAACTTTTTTATTGACCTAGTGAAATTTGTTAGGAAACTAGATGGAAATCACTTGTTTGAGTACTATTTTGAAGTTCCAAGTGACAGACAAGCTGGAAACAAATATGAACATTTTATGCCAAATCCACTACAGGTAATAATTTATAGGATACCAAGTAGTGCTCAACTGAACTATTTATGTGGCTTTATTTAACACCGCAGATATGTGAGAAAATTCAGAATTTCTAAGCACCCACTAATGGCAAATAGCGTTGTATAACACAGCAACCTCTAAATTTGTGTTTGAAGGAAATCTGTAGCTTCAAGATTTTTGTTCTTTTCCTCTTGAGAGGTGGCTGAGAAAGGGGGTTAGGTATGGGATTAGAACTGTTGAAAATCTTTTTCGTCTGTTATAGTTGATCAAACACAGCACATAGCAAATATAGTAATAACTAAAACCCCATAATGTATATATGAAAATCCTCAAGTTGACACGACAGAAGAAAAAAAATATGGCCCTTTCAAAACAATACCTTCACCCAGTCAGGAACAGTTGCTTCATCTATTCTGTCACAATAAGGGAGGTAAGGCTTCACATCCAGAACAGGCTGTCAAGGCAAATAGTCAAAACATGTGAAAACACAATGGAACCATATGCAAGTTGAGGAAGGCATAAGCCAACCTAGGAGTTAAAAAAAAAAGAAAGAATTTTTCGCTTGGCATTACTGGTATGCAGCCCAAAGAAAAGCACTTACTGTTCCATCTACCAGGTCCACACCAGAGAGTAACAGTTTCTGTCCCTCAATCCCCTCAACCTGCAACCAAGATCTACTTCTTCACATAAAACAAACAAAAAACCATGGAACTTATGTTCATACGACATAATTTTCTGTAAGGGCATTAACAATTTCTGTCACCCTATCCAAAGTTCAAAGAGACCCTCTGTTCAGTAAAGCGCAAAACTTCACAGGCCAAAGAGAACTGGGGAAAGATACATGTCCAATTGTAGAGGAAGACATTGAGAATTCTGATGAGTACTAAAGAAATTACATGTGACTTTCCTTTTTGTCATATAAGGCATACAAATGCACTTTCTCGAAGACAAACAATTCTTGTACCTTTGCCACTGTAAGACCAATAGGACAAGGTCGATGTGGAGATCTTGTTGCAAATACACCCATTGTTTTGCCCTTTAATCGTGGTACTCTTACCTACTAAACACTTTAAACTTGTCACTAAGTTAAACTTGGAAAAGAGCAGAGGAAAATTTTGACAACACTAACCTTGCTCTTAAATTTTGACTTTGAAGGATGTTTCCACAACTTCTCCAAATCAGTATTTAGGTGGAACACATATATGATCCAGCAATGAGAGTACCCTTCAAGTCCTTCCAAAGAAGACGGAGGAACACGAACAGAATCAAAAGTCAATTGTGCCCTAGCAAGAGGCACAAGTAAAGGTTGTCTTGGTGTCCCATTTCTGCATACATGTAACTTCAGTCATGCATTTGTGGTGTAAATTATGAAAACATGAGGTCCTTTGACATTTGAATAACAAGAGTCAGTTCTGCGATTTAGCCACAAGTCCTGATTAAAACACTTGAATTGCTAAACCAACAAGAGAAAAATATCGACAGGCGGGATTCCGCTACCCGACTTCCATGAAACTTCAGGCTCCGAATACACACAGTAGTATTTTCCAACTAATGTATTTGACTACCAAACGAAGACTTTAAACATGCTAAAGCCTTTATTCACAGAAATTGAACATTGCTTATGATTTCTAGCCAGTTCGACAGCTATGTATTACACTTGATATGCTACACATCTTGACATATTCATCCATCATTTCCTGAGTAAAAATCCCTCAAAATCTATTGAGGACAACAGATGATGTAAACAGCGCAACAAAAAAGAAAAGAAAAAAATTCTCCTAGCCAACGACTTGAAATCTAAAGTAAAATTTGAACACATGTTAGTTTTTACTCCTCTTAGCCTTCCTTTTCAGCGTAAAAAGTAAAATAATTACATCTCCACCTAAGTCTCTGAAAATCGTGAAAGGTCGATGTTCTCTTCATGCAAACTCTTCCTTAGGTACTAAAAATACAATACAATTCATCTGAAAAGTATTCAACTTGTCTTTGTAAGATAAATTTTGAAGATGCACAGCCATCCTAAATACCTTGTAGAGAAGCAGGATCTGACCGTGGCAATTGGCGCCATGGGATATGATTGCCAGTCATTCTTCTCCGCATTGGACTGTATCAATGCTTTTCTCAAAGCCTATAACAGTAAACCATGACAGCCAAACTGCATCATATATCTAGAAGCAATACACTATTATGATTTGCAACAAACAAGAACACCCTAATTGAGTTTCTTGCAATCTAGCACCGTGAATGTATTGATTGTACCCTTAAAAGAAAACACAAAGCTCTTGAAACACCAAAAAAACGAATCTTGCATCAACTAGTAATTGGACTATAAGGTATCGGCTTCTGACGCTACTGTGATAGACAGAAAGACCAGCCAACAAGTAATCCTTCCTACACAAAACAATCTATATTGTTCTCCAACCAATTCAAAATTGATCAATGACAACTGTTAGAACAAGTTGCCAGCCCGCTAAATTGAACTCACCGTAGCTACATGTTTGGATTACAAGCTAGTCAATTCTTTTTAGGTCTATAAGACATCCCAACGAATGAATCATGTTAAGTCACTCAAAGCTGAACAAGAACTCCACAAAAATTCCGTCCATTATCTTTCCCGGATTCAGGGGTTTCCATGTTTCCTCATATGCGCAGTAAACAAACCCCACCCACCAAACACATCACCCTTTCCCCTCCCACACACCCCACCCACACCCCAAATTTAAAGAAAAACAAAAAGTAAAGAAACTTGAGAAGGGCACGTTAAGAAAATTAGTTGACCTGTTGAGTCCGAATGCGGCCCTGCCTCTCAGCAGCACTCTTCTCCAATGCAGCCTTAAGGGATGTCTCAAGTTTCTTAATTTTTTCATTGGCATCCCTCCATTTCCTTCTCCACAAGCAAACTAATTCCAAGGTTCAAGTAGAAATAGGATTTTAAAAAATTAAAAAAATGCAGGGAGAAATCAAACACACAGACGGTAGAAATCAAGAATAGAAAACAATAATAGTAAGTCGATAGATTGGATATGAGATACCTGAGTATGCAGAGAGGGTGGCAACAGCTAAGGTAATTGAGAGTGTAAGCCATTTAGAATTGTTAACAGTCATTAGGACGAAAGATTACCAAACTTTTGCTACATCACTTCAAAGGGTTTCTCGTCGTAAGGCTTCCAACGGGTTTCAATATATTTTTTTCTTCTTTTTTCTTTTTCTTTCCATTGAATATGGAAGGCGTATCAGATTATTTAGGGATAATTCCCTTTTGCCCCCTAGTGTTTGACATAATCACCAATAACCTCCTTAATGTTTAAAAATACATCTTTACCTCCCCTGATGTTTGAAAAATACACCATTACCTCCCTGATTTAATTAAAAAAATGTTTTTTTAAATATATATAATATGAATTGCTTATTTTACCCTTATCATCTTCATCTTCTTCCCATCAATTCTTACCCACCAGCCGCCGCCCTTCTCTTCCGCCCGCCTCCACCAACCGCCCACCTCTCCGCCCCTACCAGCCACCCCTCCTTTAAATCTCCATCAGACTTGGCGGGCATTCCCATAGAAAAAAGCTCAAATGGTTGTCACTGAAGTATGACCTTCTAAAATGCCAGAACGCATTCATGAATCAAACAAAAAACAAAAGACTAAGCAAAACACTTAACCAAAGAAATTATTAATTGTGCCGGAATGGCCGCGCGTGGCCTACACGCGCTGGGCAGTGGTGCTGGACGCACCTTAGCTGAAGAAACTGAATTAAACCAAAAAAAAAGGGAATTTGAGTTAAAAGGGCCGAAGGCCCTGAAGCTGGAAAGGGCGAAAGCCTGGAGCTGGGAAAAGGGCTTGGCCCAATTGCTAAGTGAAAAAAAAAAGGGTAGGCTGGTACGGGCCGGGCCGGATGGCCAGCGGACCGGGCCAGTCATCAGCCGGCCCAATAACTCGATCAATTAAAAAAAAAAATTAAAACAGCAGGCCGGACCGCTGGGCGGATTCCGGGCCTGCCATGGAGAAAATCAGGGCTGGTGAAAGGCCAGCCCAAATTTGGAAGGAGGCTTTATTTAAGTTTCTTAATTGTTAATTAATTAAAAAATAATAATAATAATAAATAAATAGTAATAATTATAAGAAAAATGTAAATAAATATCAGAAAATTATAAATAAATTCCAGAAATTATAAAATGTTGAAATTAAATTATTTTCACTAAATTTCAGTAATTGTAATAATTTATTTAATATGGGTAATTAGGTAATAAATAGAAATAAATTAAGAAAAATAGGGAAAAATACAAAGAAATGCACAATAAATGTTTATAAACCATAGAATAATAAGTTTAACCTCGAACAACGTTAAATCATTACTCGGATGATAAATGAACCTAGATTTGAGTGACGGAGGATGGTGAGGATGGGCCAGGGGCCTCAGGCGATTGTGTTGATTGCATTCATGGCACGTGCATTTGCATGATGGTGGGTCGTGATGTACGGGTCACGGGCGCTCAGGATGGTGTACGGTGGCAGGGCCAAGTACACTCAGGATGGTGACTGTGGGTGGGTACGACCCACAGTCACTCAGTTAGGACCCGGGTTCATGCATTGCATGGCGGAGTTATCGGCATTTTGTGTGACATGACCTTGTTGCGTGTGACAAGTATAGTAGGACATGCATCACGTTGTTGCGCATTTTTATCTGGAGTGAATTACTTTTCCGTATTCTATATCATTATTGTATGTTTGTCTTGTACTACTTGGAGGCAGGTGCCTACTGAGTGATTTCCCAGTCACTCACCCCTACTTCCCCCCCCCCCCACTAGGTGAGCAGGAAGAGACTTATGACTACGTCTTTGTTGAGGACGGGGCTGATACAGTGGAGTGGGCAGACTGATGGTCGCGCTTAGGACATAAGAAGGCCCTGCGACTATTGTCTTTATTTTATTGAGATCTCACCAGACACTACCTTGTTAGATTTTCAGACTTATGTTATTGTCAGGATTTAGTTTATTATTGTATTAAGGAATTTCATTTATCAAGAAGGTTTTATGTTATTGTATTTCGTTTCCGCGCGAAAAATTTCTACGTCTTTTCGGACAGGTTGGAAATTGCTTCGACGCTTTGTATTAAGAAGGTTATTGGCAATTATGCCAAACACTAAGGGGGCAAAAGTGAATTATCCCGATTATTTATTATTTTGAACAAGTTTCGTTTGGGTAAACTTTAGCTGTTATACACATTTTATAATTATTGTGCGACAGACTAATAGAAAGTAACAAAGAGGAATATTGTATCATAGGAAATGTTATGTTATAATGATGAATATCATATCAAATCACATGTAAATGGAATGTTCCAAATATAGCGATAGAGTTGTACTATAGATAGGAGCGAATGTAATTGGTTAAACTCAATGAAAAAAAATTTCATTCGATTCTAAATGGTATCAGAACAGTGTTTGATCTTTGGATTTAAAAATCCAGGATTCATCATAGTCCAAATCGACTGATTGAAACCTCTATCAGTCCTACTGCAAAACGAAAAACAACAAACAAATCTCAACTCAAGCAAAACTCCCAGAATTTGATCAAAGGGGAATTTTTTTCCTTTTTCGAACTCAAAATCACTCATTATTGTTCCAGATTACCTCTCTCGACCCCTAGCCAAAACCATTACAGCCTCCACCTGCAATACACAGAAGCAAAATATCAGGCAGCGAAGAAAATAAACGAGAGAATAGCGAGTTAGCCATCTAACTGGTTAACTTGCTTCGAAACAGTTTCAATCTACAGATACCAAGCAACAATCTAGATAATCTATCACTCGGCATCAAATTGAGTGGTGGGAATTATCAACTCTGTATGTTAATGAGGAAAGTAGTCGGAGGCAGGGGCCAGAGTCAACACCTCACTGGTGTGCCTCCTCCTCCGGCTGCCACAGGCCCAAACTTTTCACAATGGGAGACAAATGACCACTTTGTATTTACTTGGCCCATACAAAATATTGAGTCTAACTTGGTTAACAATGTATCGCAATATCCATCAGCAAAGGCGTTATGGGATGGCTTGATAGTAACATATGGCACAGGAGCTGACTCACTGGAAGTCTTCGGCTTGCATAAACGAGCCAATTCCATCAAGCAAAGGGGGATCACTTTGGAGGACCTCTAGAACAAACTCTACAGCGTACGGATCGAGATCGACCGTAGAGGACCCGATCCTGTGAAGGACCCCCAAGACATCACTATCTACAACGATAAGGTCCAAGAATAACAACTATACCAACTTCTAATGGCAATTGATGATATGTTTGAAACCATTAAGAGGGAATTTCTTAAAAGGGAGCCAATGCCCTTGTCGGAGGTGGCATATGACGCTATCAAAAGGGAAGAAACACGCATGAATATACTGAAAGGAGTCCCCTCAGATTATTGAGACTCATCCCAAGGGATTGGGGCAGGATTGCGCATGAGGGGCAAGGCAGACGATCGGCGAACTGAGCCCCCTGCTCGCTCACAGACATCATTGCGAGGTGGGAAAAAAGAAGACAAGATGAAGCTTGTGTGCACCAACTACAGAAAACACAAGCACAACAAGAAAGAGTTCTTCGAGTTAGTCGGATATCCTGACTGGTGAGGCAGCACACAAGGAGAAAAAAGGGGAACATAAAGAAAGGTCGTGGAGCGGTAGCGTTGGGAACCAGCAGTGAGGCTAGCGCCAACATCATCTCGGAACATATGCCTCAATTAGTAGCTGCCAGACAAACTCAAAGGGAGGAAGAGGAGCGAGCAGCGGCAGACAAGGAGGCAAGGGTGAAGAATTAGGTAGGGTTGGGGAATTTATATCCCCAACCCAAAATGTGTTTTTCCTATTTGTCTTTACCCTTGCCTGAAATTACAGCCTCCCAGAAAATGACACAATTACCCCTCCAAACATATTCCCAAAATACATCACCAGGTCAAATATATTCTAAAGGTGATTCGGACCAGTTTAATTTCGAAATTGCCCTTCCTACTTAAAAAATCTTCAAAAAAAAACCCTTAATTCGGCCAAAGGCCCTTCAGTCGTCCCCCAGTAAGCACTCCCGGTGGATCCTTGACTGCGAAGCCACTGACACTATGATATTTGAGCCTCAAGATTTTGCAAACCTCTCTACCTCCACATCCACAAAACCCATATCGAAATTGCTAATGGAGAGTTGATTCCAGTCCATTCGTTGGCACCATTCAAAATTTCTCCAAATTTACGCAAAAATCATTGTCTTTATGTCCTTGCACTATTATCTAAACTACTCTCACTTAGTCAAATTACCAAGCAATTTAACTGTGCCGTACTTATTCACCTCGACTTCTGTCTCTTATAGGACATTCATACAAGGGGGATTATTAGGCGTGCAGTGAAAGCAACGGAATGTACTACGTAGAGGAGGTTGCTCAACAGAACCAATCTATGCTTGTCCACGGGACAACTAATCGACAACTGTGGTTGTGGCACTATCGACTAGGTCACGCTTCCTTTGGTTACCTCCGTACTTTATTTCCTTCTTTGTTTACCCAGTCTGATTAACATATTTCTTGCGATACTTGTATTCTTCCTCAACACCATAAGGGCATGTTTCGCCCTAATAATAGCAGAGTTGATCATTGTTTTTCCCTAGTTCATTCAGATGTGTGGGGCTGGCACCATCTCCTACACCTCAGGGATACCAATACTTTGTTCTGTTTGTCGATGACTATTCTCGAATGACGTGGGGTTTACTTTCTAAAAAACAAATCCGATATTCTGGAGAGATTCATTGATTTTTTCTGAATGATCTGTACTCATTTTAATAAAAGAATTCAAATTCTTCGTTCTGATAATGGGGGCGAATACATGTCCCACTATTTAAAAACTTTCTTCCAAACCAATGGAATTCTTCATCAGACCTCATGCCCAAACAGTCCACGATAAAATGGTGCTGTCCAACGTAAGAATCATTTGTTGCTTGAAATGGCTAAGGCAATGGTGTTTGAAGCCCGTGTACCAAAGAGTTTTTGGCCTGAGGCAATTGCTACTTTTGTGTACCTTATAAATCGACTACCCACACACACTGAATCAACAAACACCCATCCATGACACTCGCTACACAGGTCAGCATTCCTTCTATCATGATCCTTCCACTAAAAATATTCGGCTGCACTATCTACATTCACATTCCCAAACATGAATGCACCAAACTCGACTCGTGTGCTAAAAAATACGCATTTGTTGGTTATTCCACTCGTCAAAAAGGTTATCGGTGTTATAACCCCTTACCCGAGGCATATATGTTACTCTTGACTGTGTCTTTATTGAAACCGAATATTTCTTCACACACCGTACTTAGGCCAGGGGGAGAATCATAGTGAGCCTTTCGACTGGTTACACAACCTCAGATGGCCCGAAGCTGGCCAACAAAGACAGGCAGGTGGCACCACCGAGCATGCCCAGTCCGATGTAGACAGTTTCGAAGCTCAAGTGTCATCATCCAGAGAGCCTCATTCCTTGGATGTTCTACATGAGGTAAGTGAGTCATCTTCCGATATACTTCTTAACACTGATGTACTTCCTTTACTTGTTCCACCTACGGCATTGCCTGAGCTGACTGAAATCCATGAGCCCCTTGATGAGCAACAAGTATGCATCCTTCTTTCAAGAAGAAATCAGGACGTTCTGCCTCAGAGATATCACCTGACTAAGCATCCCAGAATCCCAGGTATCTAGTGAACGTGGCAGTGTCTGAAGATGCAAGAGCGATGTTTACATCTTTGTGTATTGAAGACCTTCCACGAAATGTTGATGAATCAGTCAAACAAAGAGAACGAAAAGAGGCAATGGAAGTTGAAATGGAGGCACTGAGAAAAAGCAATAATTGGGAAAAGTGTGTACTACCCAAAGAAAAAAGGACAGTAGGATGTCGATGGGTATTTACGGTGAAATATAAGTCAGATGGCACAATTGAGCGATATATGGCCAGACTGGCAACAAAGGGATACACACAGACATATGGGATTGACTACTCAGAGACATTTTCTCCGGTCGCCAAGATTGATACTATCCGGGTCCTGTTTTCTATTGCTATAAATAAAGGGTGGCCATTGTACCAGTTTAATATTAAAAATGTCTTCCTACATGGAGAACTGAAACCAAAGTTTATATGGAGGCACCACCTGGTTTTGTTGGCGATTTTAAAAAGGGTGAAGTTTGTAGTCTCAAGAGAGTACTCTATGGGTTGAAATAGTCTCCAAGGACGTGGTTTGGAAGGTTTGCTCTGGTAATGAAGGAGAATGGGTACAAATAAAGTAATGCAGATCACACATTGTTTCTAAAGAAAAGGAATAAACTCGTCACATGTCTCATCATTTATGTAGATGATATGATTATTACAAGTAATGATAAAGAAGAAATAGCTCGATTCAGAGATAGTTTGTTCACCGAATTCGAGATGAAAGATCTAGGAAAGTTAAATTATTTCCTCAGAATCAAAGTACTTCGATCAGAAACAGGTCTATTCAAATCCCAAAGAAAGTACACGTTGGATATCTTGTTCAAAGTAGGGATGCTGGACTGCAAGCCAGTGAGACCCCTATTGCAATCAATCTGAAGCTACAAATTAAAGAAGGAGCTCCAGTTGTGAATCGAGAGCAATACCAAAGGTTGGTCGGGAAACTTATTTACCTATCTCATACACGACCAGACATTGCTTACACAGTTGGAGCGGTTCGTCAGGTTATGCACCAGCCACAGGAAGAACATATAGAAGCAATGGTACGAATTTTGAGGTATCTAAAGAGAACCCCAGAAAGAGGAATTTGTTTCAGAAACCGTGGACATCTAGAGGTGGAAGTGTTTACAGATGCCGACTGGACAGGAAGTCTAAGTGACATAAGGTCAACATCTGGATACGTCTCGCTAGTAGGAGTCAATCTCGTCAGATGACGGAGCAAAAAACAGAAGATGGTGGCCTTGTCTAGTGCGGAGGCCGAGTTCAGGGGAATCTTCAAGGGAATCATGGATGTCTTGTGACTTGATAAATTATTAAAGGAAGTAGGCTTTCTAACTCAGTGTCCGGCTAAGCTAAAATACAACAATAAAGCGGCAATCAGTATTTCTGAAAACCCTATTCAACATGATAGAATCAAACATGTTGAGATCGACAGACACTTTATCTAAGAGAAACTTGATGCAGGGATAGTAGAGGTTCCTTTTGTCCGGTCTGAAGATCGGCTCCCCGACATTCTCACCAAGGCGGTAGTCGAAAGAATATTTGAAGCAACCGTACGCAAGTTGAGCATTGATGACCCTACTGATTAATTTGAAGGGGAGTGATGGAAAGTATCAAATCTTGCCATATTAAGATATATTGTATCATAGGAAATATTATGTTATAAAGACGAATATCATATCAAATCTTCTGCAAATGAAATGTTCCAAATATAGTGATAAAGGTTGTACTATAGATATGAGCGAATGTAATCGGTTAAACTAAATGGAAAAAGTTTTCATTCAATTCTTCACAGACACTTGCAAGCCAACATGAAACTGACGCACGCTTTGTGGATTAATTTTGAATACGACTCGAATATGCATGAATCTACGAAAGCTAAAACCAAAATTGTAAAAAACGTATACAAGTTCAAGTTCGTGTCGTGTTAAGAAATCATGGCGTCTGATCTTATACAAATTGTTTAATAATGGATATCGAACATGGAAAGTTTAAATTCTATTTATTTGTAATTTAGGTATCAATAATTTACAAACAATATAGGTCAATTTTGTCTAGTATATGATGTTATCTAAGAAGCAAATAATATAATATTTTTTAGCCCCCTAAATGAAACATGTATTTCTTTTATCATCCAGGAAATAATTACCTTCTCCCTTCTCTATGTACTTGGTTTGTACTCGATACGGTTGTCTAAATTACTTGTCCACATAATTTATGACTTTGAATATTATATTTATTCGCTTAAAAATGGTTCATAAACATGGTTACCTCTAAATGGCGTCAGATGTTTATATGCTTGTATCAGTTTTAATAAAGTCTGAATTTTGTGATATTCTATTAACATTTCTGGAACTTTTCGACCTACCTCGGTACCTATACCTGTTGCCCTACCTGGCTAATAGAGTCTACTCAATACTTCCTCTTCTGGGTTAGGATCCCCGCATTTCCTCTCACCCCACTCTCCACCGCACGACAAGTGGCAGCAGGGGTGGTGATGCTAGATGAGAGTGACCCACATGTAGTCTCACCACCTTTTCCTACTACCACGTGTCGTGAGGAATGGGGTGAGCATAAATGGGTGAAATATCCCGTCTCTCCTCTTCTCTTTCCATTTTTCCTTGTTGCTCTTTTTTTTTTTTTAGGAGGGTGCATATGGCTTCATTTTCTTCCACTTTATATATTGCCATTTTCCCCCGTAATATTAGACATTTCATGTTTTGAATAGGTTGTGTAGCGCCCCGACCCGGACAGCGGAATCCGAACCGGTGTACCCGTCGTAGCTTACTGAGAAGACTACAAGACGTCTCATCTCTCGTGTACACATCATCAGTGACGTACGAAAGTAAAAGCGGAAACATGTATCTAGCGAATGTCAACCGTCAACTCGTACATCAAGGAATACTAAAATCCCAACAACTGGTCAAGATGTTTGTCAACTCAAATCCTCAAACAAACGAAATAACTGAAATAAACAACACTGTCTCAACTATTTCCTCAAGATGCACTCTAAACATCCCATTCAGCCCACTCGCCGTCGTCTTCAATGAAAATCATGTCATAGCTAGGCTCATCTGCAAGATCAAAGGCAGTACCCTTAGCGAAAAACGCTAGCAAGTAACCCACTTATAAGACATACGGGATCATCACATGGCAAGACATGAGTAATAGATAACTTGAGGGAATTGAGGGCACATGTCTTGTAATTTTCAAATATATAAGCGGAACAAGTAATAAATCAGGTACAACAACTTGAAACGCAAGTAAACAATTCAATATCGATCGAATAACATAACACACATACCACAACGACTCTCGTGATGCATGTCAAATAATGCACTACGCTACACAATCACATATGCATGAGCCATTTCTTTCAAATCAATGCAATGCATGAAACAATGTCCGGTTCCTAACTCATTTCCTTGTAACGCACCCCGGCTTATATTTCCATCCCGGTTAACGTTACAAGCTCGTATGCTCTGTGATGCACCTCGGCTTATATTTCCATCCCGATTAACATCACAGCTCTCGTAAACTCTACAATGCACCTCGGCTTATATTTCCATCCCGATTAACATTGTAGAGGACTTTATACCCTGTAACGCACCCCGGCTTAAATTTCCATCCCGGTTAACGTTACAGTCTTTTGTGGCCTACAGTGCACCCCGGCTTAAATTTCCATCCCGGTTAACACTGTTGGTCACCTTCGCAAATCGGTGCCGAAACACCTCTCTTTTCAAAATTATATGCAATGCACGTGCCATGATGCGAGACTCCTTGTTCATTCACATTCCTCGATCACATATGCAATTCACATTCACATGCGCAAGTACAAGTGACACACACAAGAGTACACTAACTTATCCGTCAACACTTAGACCTCAACTAGCTCGTCAACACTTACCCTTGATTCTAAAGTTCACAACCTACGCAAGTATCCCTATCTTTCCTTCATTGAACTCTAAGACACCTCGTACGTTCATTTCCTAACCCGTTTAAGTCATTCCCGTTGAAACTCGGTTTGAGAATCCGTTGAAATCACCAAGATTGATTCACCATCCTAGACATGTTCCCGAGACTTAAACCAACTTAGATCAGGTCTTAGAAAGTCCCTAAGGTCACCCAAAGGCTCCCCGAACGTTCCCCTTCCTTCCTCTATTTTTCACAAAATTCCAGGACTTCATCCCCTAGCTTCGATCGATCGATGTCCAGCTGAGGACATCGATCCCTGACTTCGATCGATCGATGTCCTTCTGAGGACATCGATCTCTAAAGCTTACCCTACATCGATCGATCGATGTCCGTCTGTGGACATCGATCTCTAAGACTTCCTGCACATCGATCGATCGATGTCCTTCTGGGGACATCGATCTCTCAGCAACCTGTACATCGATCGATCGATGTCCTCCTGGGGACATCGATCTCTGACATCGATCGATCGATGTCAATGCTAATCCAGAACTTCTTCTGCGATTTCCTGCAATTCTCAATCAACTTTTCCAATCTCCAATCACCAATTCCAAGCCTAAATTCCCCTGCTACCATTCCATACTTAATCTGCAGATTAACCGCTACACGCCTCTCAAGCAAGATTCCGGCCTAGATCGCACAACTTCATCCCAACAAAACGAAAGATCTCATCTTTCCTTCCCCCAATCCCTTTGCAACTACTAAACCACATCAAGAGGGAATTAGAGTAGGGATTTGCATGGTTTCACAGATTCAACAACAACAACAATCGTAATTTCATATATATTGGCCAAATCCGTAAACAAAAGCATATAGATCATAAACAAATAGGCAACGAACAAATCTACTGCATGGTGATCCAATTTGATAATTAAAATAGGCCGTTTTCATTCGCAAATCGTAGGAACTTATAAACAGATTACTTGCCTTTGATTACTCGAAGACGGATCGAAGAACGGATGCAGGTTGGATTGATTCCTGAAGGCTATCTTCCTTACGCTGGGAGGAACGGCTAGGGCAAAAAGGCAAAGCGTCGATGTTTTCTGAAAAATGAGAAAACTGACGCTTTGTCAGTTTATATAGGGCCAGGGTAAAGTTTGGTGTTTCTAAATTACATTTTATTTCTTATTTATCTTAAAGGATAAATCCTAATTATTAAATTCTGAAAATTAATTATAATTAAACTCTAATAATAAATCCTCCATTTATTTCTAATTAATCCTCATATTAATGTCTAATTAATTTTCGTTGACCGTCATTAATTTCCGCAAAAATCCTTCTTGGTCTTTTAATTACCCTACGGAGGGTGCGGGGCATAACATCCCTCCCCCCTTATAGGAAGTTTCGTCCTCGAAACTGGCGTACCTTATTGGAAGAGGTGTGGGTACAGTTCCTTCATTTGATCCTCAAGTTCCCACGTGGCTTCACGCTCCGTATGGTTACTCCATTGAACTTTGACATACGGAATGACGCGTCGGCGTAGGACTTGATCCTTTCTGTCCACAATCCTCAGTGGATGTTCTTCGTAGGTGATGTCCTCTTTCACGTCTAAGGGTTGAGCTTCAAGGACGTGGCTCGGATCCGATACGTATTTCCTTAATTGGGATACATGAAACACGTTGTGGACTTGAGACAAATTCGGAGGTAAGGCTAACCGGTAAGCTCTTTCTCCAACCTTGCTCAGCACTTCATAAGGGCCAATGTATCTCGGGCTTAACTTGCCCTTCACTCCAAATCTAGCAACTCCCTTAGTTGGTGAAACTCGTAGGTAGACCTTATCGCCCTCCTCAAAGTCCAACGGTCGTCTCTTGGTGTCGGCCCAACTTTTACTACGATCTTGAGCCACCTTGAGTTTCTCTCTTATCACCTTGACTTTTGCCACAGTTTGCTCAACCAATTCGGGTGCGGTGATCGTCCTTTCACCCACTTCGTCCCAAGAAACAGGGGACCTGCACTTACGCCCGTATAATGCTTCGAATGGCGCCATGCCAATTGCACTGTGATAGCTATTATTGTAAGAAAACTCCATCAACTTCAACATGCTATCCCAGTTTCCTTTGAAATCCAAGGCGCATGCTCTCAGCATGTCTTCCAATGTTTGAATGGTCCTCTCGGATTGTCCATCCGTTTGCGGGTGGTAAGCTGTGCTCATTCTCAACTCCGTGCCCATAGCTTTCTGGAACGCTCTCCAGAACTTAGAAGTGAACTTAGGGTCACGGTCCGATACGATGCTAACTGGGACTTCATGTAGGCTTACAATGTTATCCACGTAGATATTGGATAGCTTCCCATATGATGTACCATGTGGCATGGCAATAAAATGAGCCGTCTTCGTCAGTCTGTCTACGATTACCCAAATCATCTCGTTTCCATTGCGGGTTTTGGGTAGTCCCATTACAAAGTCCATCGTTACATGTTCCCATTTCCACTCCGGAATTTCTAGGGGCATCATCAAACCCCCAGGTCGTTGATGTTCGGCCTTGACTTGTTGGCAAACCAAACACCTTTCCACATGCTCCGCTATAGATCTCTTCATCCCAATCCACCAATAGTTTCTCTTGAGATCCTGGTACATCT
Organism: Eustoma russellianum; assembly: GCA_036186865.1. NCBI lineage: Eukaryota > Viridiplantae > Streptophyta > Magnoliopsida > Gentianales > Gentianaceae > Eustoma > Eustoma russellianum. The sequence goes on along the minus strand of AP025071.1, from coordinate 26,727,973 downwards.
TAGTGCTTCCGGGGTGGATGGACATTCTTGAGTTATGCGCTTCTCGGAGCAATTCTGTTCGGAGTTCGTCTTTACTTGGCACGCATAACCGATTCTGGAACCATAGACTCCCATCTTCTCGCAACTGGAAGTCCTTTACCGATCCCGGGGATAATCTGTCGCGGATCTCTTTCAGCGCTGGGTCCTCATACTGTGCTTCTTTGATTCGGTCTACCAAGTCTGGGCTGATAGACAGAGCTGTGAGGACATTTGCCACTGAATCCACCAATTCAAGATCAAACTCCTCTATCTCTCTTTCTAATGGGGATTGTCTCGCGTGGCTAGACTTTCTGCTCAACGCATCTGCCACTCTGTTGGCTTTGCCCGGATGGTAGTTGATGGTCAAGTCGTAGTCCTTGAGTAACTCTAACCATCTTCTTTGTCTCATATTCAACTCCTTCTGCGAGAATAGGTATTTCAAGCTCTTGTGATCCGTGAACACTGCACATTTCTCTCCATATAGGTAGTGTCTCCAGATCTTAAGGGCAAATACCACAGCTGCGAGCTCCAAGTCATGCGTCGGGTAGTTCTGTTCATATGGTTTCAGTTGTCTTGACGCGTACGATATGACTCGTTCGTTTTGCATCAAGACACCACCTATAAATGAAGGGTTAGTTTAGGACTTGCATAAGTATATACAATGCATTAATTGTAATGGTGTACATACCTAGTCCTTTCTTGGATGCGTCACTATAGATCACGAAACCGTCGGTGCCGGAAGGTTGTGCCAACACCGGGGCTGTGGTCAATCTCTTCTTGAGCTCAGTAAAGCTCTGCTCGCATTCAGCAGTCCATTCGAATTTAGTCTTCTTCTGAGTAAGTCGACTCAATGGTACTGCTATCGTTGAGAATCCTTCAACAAACTTCCTATAGTAGCCTGCCAAGCCTAGGAAGCTTCTGACTTCGGTCACATTGGTGGGTCTTGGCCATTCAGTGATGGCTTCTATCTTCTTAGGATCCACAGAGATCCCATCTTCAGAAATCACGTGACCAAGGAAGGCTACACTCCTTAGCCAAAACTCACACTTACTGAATTTGGCATACAGCCTTTGTTGCCTCAGTATTTGCAACACCACTCTCAAATGTTCAGCATGAGCTTGCTCGTCGGGAGAGTAAACTAGGATGTCGTCGATGAACACTACTACAAATTGGTCTAACTGTTCACGGAATACAGTGTTCATCAAATCCATGAAAGCTGCTGGGGCATTAGTTAGTCCAAAAGGCATCACTAAGAATTCATAATGCCCGTATCGGGTCCGAAAAGCCGTTTTAGGTACGTCTCCGGCTTTCACAAGCAGCTGGTGATACCCTTGACGAAGATCGATCTTTGAGAACCAGCGAGCTCCTTTTAGTTGGTCAAATAAATCCTCGATCCTTGGCAGAGGATATTTATTCTTAATGGTGATCTTGTTCAACTCCCGATAGTCAATGCATAACCTCATGCTGCCATCTTTCTTCTTTACGAATAGAACTGGGGCTCCCCACGGTGATACGCTGGGACGTATCAATTTCTTGTCCAACAACTCTTGCAGTTGCCCCTTCAGTTCCTTGAGTTCAGCCGGAGCCATTCTATAAGGTGCCTTAGATATAGGCTCGGCTCCAGGGATCAAGTTGATCTCAAACTCCACTTCCCTCGTTGGTGGTACTCCCGGTAGATCGTCCGGAAATACATCCTTGAACTCGTTGATCACCGGAATTTGATCCATAGAGGGAACCTCCTGCTTCGCGTCTAAAGCATATACCATAAACCCCTCTGCTCCCTTCTGTAAAGCCTTAAAGGCCTTAATCGCCGTCAGGTATATTTTCTTAGGAGCTTTGGTTATCTTGATGTTTCCTTGCACCGTGATGTCATTCATCTCAGGGTCTTTAAGGGTCACTTGCTTGAGCTTACAGTCGATGTTGGCATGATTCTTGGTCAGCCAATCCATGCCCAATATAACGTCAAAATCCTTCATTGGAATGGGAACTAAGGTCACTGAGAAGAGTTTCCCATCTAACTCCAAATCACAGTCTTTGTACTGATGGTGAGAAATCAGTACTTGTTCTCCTGCTGCCTGTACCCTAAATGGGTTCTCAAGCCATTCGGGTGGACAGTCGAGTCCTTTGGCGAATCGCTTAGATATGAAAGAGTGGCTAGCGCCACTATCAAATAGCACGTTTGCAGGCACGTTGTTAACTAAGATCACACCTAACATGAAAGTGCAGCACATAAAGGTTTCATATAAAGCATATTGAATCATCAACTTAAAAAGGCTAAAATTCAACTTAGACTGCTATTATTAAACTTAAGTCGTACCTGTCACGACGTTTGCATCCTCCTGGACCTCAGCGTCCGTCATCGCGTGAACTCTCGCATTGGGCCTACCTTTCTGCTGTTGGGCTGGCCCTGTCCCGACTTGTGGTTTAGGGTTCCACTCGGGACAGTCTCTGATTCTATGGCCCGTCTTCCCGCACTTGAAACATGCACCGCTAACTTTCCAACATTCGCCCACATGTCTTTTCTGGCAGTGTGGGCACTCTGCAGGTGCTTGGCTATTCTGCTGATTCTGTTGCGGTGCCCTGTGAACCGGCCCCGCTTGCCCCTTTCTGGGGATCTTGACCCAACGTCCGGGCCTACTCCCACTTTGCTCAACCCTCGGCCTCTTGCTCGATTCTTCGCGAGCCTCTCTGTTCTGTGATCGTCGCATGTCGCTCTCCACTCGGTAACATGCGTCCAACATCTCCTCGAATGTTTTTAGACTTGACCCCGCGATTGCTGTCCGTATGAGGGGGTTTAGACCCTCTTCAAACTTCAACATTTTCATCCTATTGTTCTCCAATACCAGAGGTGTGAACTTGCCCAAGGCATGAAATCTGTCCGCATAGTCAGAAATAGTCATCCTCCCTTGTTCAAATCTGTCAAACTGCCTCATCTTTTCCAATACGGCAGTCTCAGGCACATAATAGTCCTTGTAGGCCTTCACAAATTGACTCCACTGGATGGGAGAAGTCATCTTGGGCAGAATGCCGTTCCACCAGGCATTCGCTCTGCCAGTCAGGAAAGGTGTGGCTACATCCACCTTGTGTTCTTCAGGCACTTGTACCAGCTTGAAGCATTTCTCTATCTCATCAAGCCAAAACCCAGCCACCTCTGGGTCAGTTGTCCCTTCAAAGTTCGGGGCGTGCATCTTGCGCATCTCCCCAATATAATACCTTATGCCATGCTGCGGTGGTGCTGGCGCAGGGGGTTGTTGCTGTTGTTGTTGCTGCTGAGCAACTCCTTGGGCTATCACTGTGATAGCATCAATCAGCGCTTGTGGGACTAGAACTGGTGGTGGTGGAGGAGGAGGGTCATTGCTCCCATTGCCACCGTTACCTTGGTTATCTCTGCGAGGAGGCATTCTCTGCAAAATCCACGTTTATTAGCATTCAGCAATTTCATAGGTAAATACTGAAAGCCACATGCGTTGTGTAAGACGAAATTCATGGACTACAATAAATAACTTTTATTGGTCACATTCTATCGCGCTCGCACACACCCATCCCAGTCAAACTTAAATCTAAGATTGCGTACTTAGACTAATAGATCAACTTAAGGTAAAGATCATAACTTAGGACTCTACATGTCATAACCTAGGTCTCCGAGGTAGATCTGAAGCCTAGGCTCTGATACCACCTGTAGCGCCCCGACCCGGACAGCGGAATCCGAACCGGTGTACCCGTCGTAGCTTACTGAGAAGACTACAAGACGTCTCATCTCTCGTGTACACATCATCAGTGACGTACGAAAGTAAAAGCGGAAACATGTATCTAGCGAATGTCAACCGTCAACTCGTACATCAAGGAATACTAAAATCCCAACAACTGGTCAAGATGTTTGTCAACTCAAATCCTCAAACAAACGAAATAACTGAAATAAACAACACTGTCTCAACTATTTCCTCAAGATGCACTCTAAACATCCCATTCAGCCCACTCGCCGTCGTCTTCAATGAAAATCATGTCATAGCTAGGCTCATCTGCAAGATCAAAGGCAGTACCCTTAGCGAAAAACGCTAGCAAGTAACCCACTTATAAGACATACGGGATCATCACATGGCAAGACATGAGTAATAGATAACTTGAGGGAATTGAGGGCACATGTCTTGTAATTTTCAAATATATAAGCGGAACAAGTAATAAATCAGGTACAACAACTTGAAACGCAAGTAAACAATTCAATATCGATCGAATAACATAACACACATACCACAACGACTCTCGTGATGCATGTCAAATAATGCACTACGCTACACAATCACATATGCATGAGCCATTTCTTTCAAATCAATGCAATGCATGAAACAATGTCCGGTTCCTAACTCATTTCCTTGTAACGCACCCCGGCTTATATTTCCATCCCGGTTAACGTTACAAGCTCGTATGCTCTGTGATGCACCTCGGCTTATATTTCCATCCCGATTAACATCACAGCTCTCGTAAACTCTACAATGCACCTCGGCTTATATTTCCATCCCGATTAACATTGTAGAGGACTTTATACCCTGTAACGCACCCCGGCTTAAATTTCCATCCCGGTTAACGTTACAGTCTTTTGTGGCCTACAGTGCACCCCGGCTTAAATTTCCATCCCGGTTAACACTGTTGGTCACCTTCGCAAATCGGTGCCGAAACACCTCTCTTTTCAAAATTATATGCAATGCACGTGCCATGATGCGAGACTCCTTGTTCATTCACATTCCTCGATCACATATGCAATTCACATTCACATGCGCAAGTACAAGTGACACACACAAGAGTACACTAACTTATCCGTCAACACTTAGACCTCAACTAGCTCGTCAACACTTACCCTTGATTCTAAAGTTCACAACCTACGCAAGTATCCCTATCTTTCCTTCATTGAACTCTAAGACACCTCGTACGTTCATTTCCTAACCCGTTTAAGTCATTCCCGTTGAAACTCGGTTTGAGAATCCGTTGAAATCACCAAGATTGATTCACCATCCTAGACATGTTCCCGAGACTTAAACCAACTTAGATCAGGTCTTAGAAAGTCCCTAAGGTCACCCAAAGGCTCCCCGAACGTTCCCCTTCCTTCCTCTATTTTTCACAAAATTCCAGGACTTCATCCCCTAGCTTCGATCGATCGATGTCCAGCTGAGGACATCGATCCCTGACTTCGATCGATCGATGTCCTTCTGAGGACATCGATCTCTAAAGCTTACCCTACATCGATCGATCGATGTCCGTCTGTGGACATCGATCTCTAAGACTTCCTGCACATCGATCGATCGATGTCCTTCTGGGGACATCGATCTCTCAGCAACCTGTACATCGATCGATCGATGTCCTCCTGGGGACATCGATCTCTGACATCGATCGATCGATGTCAATGCTAATCCAGAACTTCTTCTGCGATTTCCTGCAATTCTCAATCAACTTTTCCAATCTCCAATCACCAATTCCAAGCCTAAATTCCCCTGCTACCATTCCATACTTAATCTGCAGATTAACCGCTACACGCCTCTCAAGCAAGATTCCGGCCTAGATCGCACAACTTCATCCCAACAAAACGAAAGATCTCATCTTTCCTTCCCCCAATCCCTTTGCAACTACTAAACCACATCAAGAGGGAATTAGAGTAGGGATTTGCATGGTTTCACAGATTCAACAACAACAACAATCGTAATTTCATATATATTGGCCAAATCCGTAAACAAAAGCATATAGATCATAAACAAATAGGCAACGAACAAATCTACTGCATGGTGATCCAATTTGATAATTAAAATAGGCCGTTTTCATTCGCAAATCGTAGGAACTTATAAACAGATTACTTGCCTTTGATTACTCGAAGACGGATCGAAGAACGGATGCAGGTTGGATTGATTCCTGAAGGCTATCTTCCTTACGCTGGGAGGAACGGCTAGGGCAAAAAGGCAAAGCGTCGATGTTTTCTGAAAAATGAGAAAACTGACGCTTTGTCAGTTTATATAGGGCCAGGGTAAAGTTTGGTGTTTCTAAATTACATTTTATTTCTTATTTATCTTAAAGGATAAATCCTAATTATTAAATTCTGAAAATTAATTATAATTAAACTCTAATAATAAATCCTCCATTTATTTCTAATTAATCCTCATATTAATGTCTAATTAATTTTCGTTGACCGTCATTAATTTCCGCAAAAATCCTTCTTGGTCTTTTAATTACCCTACGGAGGGTGCGGGGCATAACAGGTTGACTGTATAGAGGTCGATCAAGTAATCTGATCTTTTATTCTATGCATTTTGTTTAAAAACCTTGTATTTTTATATATAAATCCTGACAAAGTGTTCTAGTACCTAGAGTGTGAGTTTAACAAAAGCACTTAAATAAGAGAAATACACACGCGAAGGTACTTCCTCCTGGTGCACAAAGGTGTTTGCTTCCCTTTTTCTAAAAGAAAATACATAAATGAACATTTCCGGTGCACTAAGCTTCCACGTTTACTTAGGGTTCAGAGAGACCCGACCGCTTTGCAATCTGATGTGCACATCTTTATCCTACACTTTGTGCAAGAGCGTAGACAAAACTACAAGAACCCCTCACATGGTGGAAGAAACTCACGCCTTAAGATTAGTGAAAATAAATACAATGTATACAAAACAGAACAATTTAGATATCTCACTTTGTACCGCAGCATATGAATTTATCTTCTTGTATTGTGCTTGAGCAAAGTCAAGAAAATGTCGAAAGAAAAAGGTATCAATACATGTGGGTCTTATTATTTGCAAGACAGAGAATGCATATATTGCCAGAGCACAATTTTACCAGACCAAGGTGCAAGTCAACAGCAGATATATGTCATTTTTCCCATGTCACCAACTATAAATACAAAGCACCCAAACTAGCAGCTGTGTGACGGCAAAACCCAGTACAGAATCCAAAATCAACTGAAAGTTATTTATAAAGTTGTATCACGTCACACTAATTTGTTGGGAAAATCGGATAATTTTCCCACTAAGACAACACAACTAGTGAAATGCATCAGTTCAGAACAAATGAACTAGACAGAACACTAATAAAACTATCCGACAAATAATATTGAATACTATACTATAATAGAAAAGAAAACAGTATAACAACTATAAATAGAACATAATAATAAAAGAGATAAAGAGAGAGACACACTCCAAAAACTTTGGTAATGGAGTTCAGCCACGATAGCTTGATCTCCGAGCACTTGCTGAATTACTTGCTTCTATTGATATGTAGAAGAAGATACAAGTTTTGGGATGATTTACATAAGAGAAGGACGTGTTTATTTATAACTCTCAAATTCCCTTTCCAATTCCTAAATCCACGATGTGGGATTTCTAATTAGGCCAAAAAGTCAATAAATCTCCACCTTGGCTTAATTTCAAATCCTATCAAATACAAAACTTATCAACAAACAAAATAAAAAAATAGTCTTCTTGGTGCTTCCAAATGATGCAGTGTGAGGTGTTAACTCAAATGTGCCATATATTAACCAAGTCTAAACAATGTTCGAACTTGGCCCTTGTAACAACATTGGTCAACATATCTGCAGAATTCTTCGTAGTATGAATCTTCTGGAGAAGTATCTCTTCTTCTTCGAGAATTTCCCGCACAAAATGATAGCGAACATCAATGTGCTTCACTCGTGCATGAAAGACTTGATTTATGAGGAAATCCTTCTTTCTTTGCAAATACTCATTTGCATCTAATTGCCTTCTTATCTTCTCGTAGTTGTGCCAGCTTCCGCGTATTGTTCTTCTTGAGAGATTGCATTTCTTCTTCTATTGCACCTGCCCAGCTTCCACTCTCTAAACTTAGAATAGCTTCTGTGTAAGTGGATGGAATGTCATCAACAACTGGAAGTGTATAGGCTACCATGCCAGCAAAACGAGTAGGCTTTTGAATTTCTCATCTTTGCCTTCTAACTGCAATTGGCTCCGATTGCTGTTGACGTTCTTGGGTAGAAACCTCTTCCTCATCTGACTCTTCTTCTGCCATAGGAGAGTCACTGGTGGTGCTTCGTGCTGAGATCACTACTCTTTGCTCAGACTCCACCTGCTTCAGAGTATACTCCACCTGCTGCAGAGTACTATCAGCTCGTTCTTGATTTACCTTGTTCAACATGACAGATTCATCAAAGGTAACATCTCTGCTGATAATCGTCTTCTTTGCCTCCAGACACCATAAACGGTATTCCTTCACTCCAAGATTGAAGCCCATGAAAAGAGCCTTCTTTGCCTGTGGACCTAACTTTGATTCAATCACATGATAATATGCAATATAACCAAAAACATGCAAAGAATCATAATCAGTCGCAGGTTTTTCAGACCATACTTCTAACAGAGTTTTGCCATCTATAGCAGATAGTGGCAAACGATTGACGAGATGTTAAGGGTACATCACAGCCTCAACTCCTGTCTAACCCAGTATTAGACAGCATAGAACGAGCTTTCTCCACAAGAGTCTTATTCATACGCTCTGACACGTCATTCTGCTGCAGTGTCTTCCTAACAATGAAGTGTCGAACTATGCCACAGTCTTGGCATACCTTCAGGAATGGATCACTCTTGTGTTCTCCTCCATTATTTGTTCGGAGAACCTTAATCTTCCTTCCTGTCTGGTTTTCAACTTGAGCTTTCCACTTAAGGAGAATGTCAAGCACATCATCTTTATTCTTCATTGTAAACACCCAAACTCTTCTTGAAAAATCATCAACGCAAGTGACAAAATAATGTCTACCTCCAATGGATGGAGTCTTGGCAGGTCCCACACATCTGAATGCACATAATCCAGAATACCCTTGGTATTATGAATCGCAGTGCCAAATTTCACTCTTCGTTGTTTTTCCAGAACACGATGCTCGCAAAATTCAAGTTTGCAAGCCTTCGTACCTTTCAAAAATCCTTGCTTGGCAAGAATTTGCAAGGACTTTTCTCTTGTATGTCCCAACCTCATATGCCACAGCTTCGTTGCCTCAGCATCCTTCTTTGTGCTAGAAGTTGCTGCCGCTACTGTCCCCACCACTGTATTACCTTGGTAGTAGTATAGATTGTTCTTCCTCATGCCTTTCAACATCACCAGTGCTCCTAAAGTTGCTTTAAGAACTCCATCTCGTATCGTCACAGCTAGGCCTTTAGATTCTAAGGCCCCTAATGAGATGAGATTCTTCTTCAACTTTGGCACGTATCGCACATCCCGCAAAATTCTGGTGGATCCATCATGATTTCGCAACTTTATTGAACCTATCCCAGTTGTTTTACATGGATTATCATTACCCATGTAAAAAACCCCACCAACAAGTTCCTGGAATTCAAAGAAAAATTCCCGAATGGGACACATATAATAGGTACAGCCTGAATCCAATATCCACTCATCTGGATATGATGACGCTGAAGGCGAGACAATTAAAGAGATATCAAATTCTGCATCACTTTTGCATTCGCAATATTTGCATCTTGCGGAGTCTTCCTTTTCTTCTTCAGCTTTGGACAGTCTTTCTTCCAGTGCCCTTTCTCATGACAGAAAGCACATTTTTCTTTGGCAACAGCTCGGCTTTTGGACTTAGACCTTCCTCTCCTCCCATTTGTCTGGCATTGCTGACGACCTCTTGCCACCAGTGCTTCTTCTGATGTCGTTGATTTGTTTTTCATCTTATCCTGCTTTCTCAATTCATGACTATACAAAGCAGACAAACAGCATCTAACGCCACATTCTATTTCCCTTGAAGTAACGTAGTTTCCAAATGTTCAAATTCATCGGGAAGAGAAGATAACAACATCAAAGTCAGATCCTCATCCTCAAATTTCACATCTAAATTCAGCAGGTCTGCTACTAATTGATTAAACATAGTGATGTGTTTATTCATAGTAGTACCTGGTTGGTAATCAAATCGGAACAGTCTTTTCTTCATGAGGAGCTTGTTCTGACCACTCTTTTTCAGAACTTGTGCTCCAGAGCCTTCCACAGTTTGTATGCAGAAGTTTCACTCTTGAAGGCATACTTCTGCTCTCTGGAAAGGCATGATCGAATAGTTCCACATGCCAACCGATTGATAATACTCCAGTATTTATCCTCTATCTCTTCTGGTTTCTTTTCTTCAATAGCAATATCAAGACCCTATTGGAAAAGAGAGTCCAAGACCTCTCCTTGCCACATGCCGAAATGGCCAATACCATCAAAAATTTTCACCACCAATTTCAAACTAGACACCAGGAACCTCGACCATGATGATGAGGAGCCCGATATCCCAGATGGAATATTTGAGATAGCACCCTTTGTTTCTTGATCTTTAGTCGGCATTACAGACTCAATATATAGTATTCAATATTACAACAAATTTCAGATAGCCTAGGGACGAACCTTCGGCTCTGATACCATTTGTTGGAAAAATCGGGTAATTTTCACTCTAAGACAACACAACTAGTGAAATGCCCCAGTTCAGAACAAATGAACTGGACAGAACACTAATAAAACTACCCGACAAATAATATTGAATACTATACTACAATAGAAAAGAAAACAGTATAACAACTATAAATAGAACAGAATAATAAAAGAGATAAAGAGAGAAACACACCCGAAAAACTTAAGTAGTGGAGTTCAGCCAAGATAGCTTGATCTCCGAGCACTTGCTGAATTACTTGCTTCTATTGATATGTAGAAGAAGATACAAGTTTTGGGATGATTTACATAAGAGGAGGACGTGTTTATTTATAACTCTCAAATCCCCCTTCCAATTCCTAAACCCACGATGTGGGATTTCTAATTAAGCCAAAAAAGTCAACATAATTTTCAGTTTGTCGTACACTTAACTATCACTAGGGAAATTTTTCTTCAACCATGTACTTCGATTTAAAAAAAAGAGCGTTAGCAGTACACTAGTCTCTCGCGTTTGCTCATGGTCTAAAAAGAGACCGGATCGTTTCGCAATCTGATATAGTCTTACCATATATTTTATGTAAGAAACTGTTTCTGTATTCGAACCTGTGAACTTAAGGTCAAAGGATGCGCTGGTTAAAGCAGAGGGTCAAAAAAGGTAAAGCAACAATAATAACTCCCAAGCTCTATCTGAGCATACACAGATCCACTTCCATTATAATTCAGAGTGATAACTTCAAAGGCTTATACATCCAAGCATATCTTAACAGCACAACAGCGAATTACAAATTACAATAGAGCGAATTAGTGCGAAAAGCGATGTTCATAAGACATGCCTGTCTAGTATTCCCTCGAGTGCCTTGCTAGCTCAACCTGAAAAGCCACGGCATTTCCTTAGATTCAATAATTAAAAATGCTAGCCCTGTAACTATGTATACAAGAAGAGAACATGATAACGATTAAGTAAAGAGGAAATGCACACGTCCAGTGCATTCTTTAGATGATCCATCTCCTTATCGAGATCGTCAATGGCCTGATTATTAGCTTGCATTCGGGATGATTGGCTGGTTGTGTGAATCTGCATAGTCAAGTTTTGACAAAGTTGAAATCACTTCCAACGACCCAACAACAATAACATTACCCCTTTGGTTTAGAGGTTCCCGCCTATGGCTTGGTACGGAAGATCGGATGTTCGCAACCATACCCATGTGTTAGAAACAGATGTTGTTCTCCGATGACCCATAATGAAATTGTGTCAAGCTGTATCGATCAACTACTATTTCACAATATAGCAACCGCAGACAATTTAGTGAGCCGTTTTGCTTTATTCCATCATATTCTAAAGTCAAGAAAGAGTGTGTCATTCACTGAAAATGGAAATGTTAAAATCACTTCCAACACAACTACTAATCCAAGTAATTGCCCTTTGCTCTTCCAAGTCATTTAAAAAAATGTCTTACTGCAACCCAGCATCAACACATCCCTCTTTGTAACAAAGATACAACAACACACACACAACCTTATTCCCACCAGGTGGGGGTGCTATATGGATCTCCCGTCTCCAATAAAGAGAGAAGAGAACATGGTCAAACAAATTTCCATTTGATTTACAAGAATTCTTCAAAGCCAAAAAAATGGCGACCTCCCAGAACCAACCAAGCTTTAGATTTAATTTGAAGAGGATAAGTAATCATGCAACAACAACATGTAGAAATTATTGAAGCAATTTATACAAGAAGAATGGAAGAATAATTGTATATTATTAATCTAGTTGCAGAACATGGAAATTCTGCTCTCCCTTCTAATTATACAAAGGAGTCCTTTATACTACTATACAATAGAGAGAGAAAAAAGATCCAACGGTAATATCCGTACATCAGTACAACGGCTACCTAATATTTACAAATATTTTCAACACCATCCCTCAAGCTTGGCATAGATGTTTGTACAGCCAAGCTTGGACAGTAATTTATGAAATAGTCCAGGAGACACCGCCTTTGTAAGTATATCTGCAACTTGCTCTAAGGAATTAACGTGCTTTAGAACCAATGTATGATCTTCCAGTTTTTCTCTAATAAAGTGCATGTCGATTTCAACATGCTTGGTCTTGTCATGATGGGCTGGATTTTCGGCCACGTGAATAGCAGAAATGTTATCACAATAAGCATTAATCTTTAGTTCAGAATCCAACTGATGCAAATCCTCTAAGACCCGTTTGATCCATAACCCTTCACATAGACCCAAGGCCAAGGCCCTCAGCTCAGCTTCAGCACTGCTTCGTGCCACAACTGTCTGCTTCTTACTTCTCCAGGTAACAAGATTGCCCCCAAAGAAAGGTACTGTAGCCCGAAGTAGATCGTATGTCACTTTTGGAACCACCCCAGTCAGCATCAGTGTAAACTTGTATATCCCTACAATCATGTTTTCCAAAAAAATAATCCCTGACCAGGGGCTCCCTTAAGATATCTTAATATCCGCATAACAGCTTTTAAATGTAAGGTAGTGGGTGCGTGCATAAATTGACTAACATAGCTTACGGAATAACAAATATCTGACCTTGTATGAGATAAGTAAATTAATTTTCCAACCAACTTTTGATAAGAATGTATATTAGAAAGAGGTTCAGAGTTCAGATTACTTTCAATACCTTTAGGCTCCATAGGGGTGGAAACAGACTTACATCCGATCATACCTGTTTCTTGCAGAAGGTCTAAGACATATTTACGCTGAGAAATCATCATGCCAGTCCTGCTTCTTCCCACTTCCATACCTAAGAAATATCTCAAGGAACCAAGATCTTTAATCTCAAATTTTGCTGCAAGATATCTTTTTGCCTTATCAATCTCAGAGTTACAGTTGCCAGTCAGAATTATATCGTCAACATATACTATAAGAATTACAACTATTCTGCCGAAAGAGTAAACAAATAAAGTATGGTCACTGTTTGCCTGTTTAAAACCGTAAGCACTTAAAACAGTGGTAAATTTACTAAACCAAGCCCTAGGTGATTGTTTTAGACCATAAATAGCCCTTTTCAGTTTACATATTTTTCCTTTTGTTTCCACTGTTTCATAACCAGGAGGAATGTCCATATAAACAAGTTCCTTCAGTTCTCCATTTAAGAAGGCATTTTTGATGTCTAGTTGTATCAGTTTCCAATCAAGATTTATGGCTATAGAAAAAATTATTCTAATTGTATTAAGTTTAGCTACAGGAGCAAACGTCTCCATATAGTCAATACCATAAGATTGGGTATATCCCTTAGCTACAAGTCTAGCTTTGTACCTATTTAGTGTGCCATCTGAGTTGTACTTTAAGGAAAAACCCCATTTACACCCCACAGGTGTGATGTTATCTGGTTTGGTAACAACTTCCCAAGTATCATTCTTAATTAAGGCTGACATTTCTTCACTGACAGCCTGCTTCCAATTAGGATGTTCTAAAGCTTCCTTAATGGAACTAGGAATAACCTGTGTATCAAGGTTCACATGAAATGCCTTAAAACAGGGGCTTAACTTACTATACGATATTACCTTGTCCAGAGGATGAACGCAGGTGTATCCCTTATGACTGAGAAATTTGTGATATTTAAGGCATTCACGAGTCCCTTTCCTTATGGCAATTGGTAGGTTGTCTGATGTATGAGATTCAGTGTTGGACTGAGTTCCATATTCCTGGACAACAGGTAAAGTAGTTACATGATTAGGAGTACCACAAGATACATCAGATGTCACCTGATCTCTCCTTCTGCAATAAACCTGGGTAATAGGGGGCCTGATCCTATCAGTTTGAGCTCCTGTTTGTGTTTCAGTTTCCAGGATGGCCCCTTCATCACAGTGATCTTCTGCAGTCTGTTTTTCAGAAGTAGTATGGTCAGTACTTACAGGAAATACATCAATGATGCTCCAATAATGGTCCTGCCCAGACAGAATACTGTTCTGGATAGATGAAGAAAAATAAGATATGTTTTCATCAAATGTAACATCCAATGTAGTATACATCTTCCGAGTATTTGGACAAAAACATTTGTAGCCCTTTTGGGAAGAAGAGTATCCCAGAAAAACACATTTTACAGATCTTCTATCTAGTTTCCCTCTATGAATAGACTGCAAGTACACATAGGCAACACATCCAAATATTTTGAATGGAAGTTCAGACAGAAGCAAACAATGGGGAAAAACAGTAAGTAACTTCTCCCTTGGACTTACAAAGTTCATTACCCTTGATGGCATTCGATTAATGAGATAAGTGGCAGTGAGGACAGCCTCACCCCATAAATATTTGGGAACATCCATGTAGAACATCATTGACCTGGCAACTGAGAGAATGTGTCTATGTTTTCTCTCAGCAATACCATTTTGCTGAGGAGTATAGACGTTAGACGTCTGGTGATGAATGCCATGTTCCACTAAGATGTTCTTCATGGCTTTATCCAAGAATTCACTGCCATTGTCAGTCTTCAAATTTTTAATGCAAGTATTGAACTGATTTTGAACAAGCAAGAGAAACATTTTGACCACATGAGACAACTCAGATTTATGTTTCATCAAATAAATCCAAGTTACCCGCGTGTGATCATCAACAAATATCACAAACCACCTGCAACCATTGACATTTAGGACCCTAGATGGGCCCCAAATATCAGAGTGAATTAGATTGAATGGTTTGCTTTCTTCATAGGACTTTGGAGGGTACTGAGCCCGAGATTGTTTTCCATACAAGCACGTTTCACATTTAAGAGAGCCTAGAGAAACATCAGAAAATAAAGTAGGTTTAACCTTCTTAAGGTACAGAAAGTTAGGATGTCCTAGCCTTCTATGCCATAACAAAATAAGATCAATTCTAGAGTTGTCTATTCTAGAGACATTAGTTCTGTCATTACAAGAATAAACACCAGAATTGGTCTTGGGACTGCTTGGTCTTCCAGTTTCCAAAATATACAGTCCATCTTGATGATTAGCACTGCCAATCATCTCCTCGGAACCATTCTTCATTGCTGCATTCCCCTGAAAATATGAGGAAGTAGATGATAGAAAATAGCATTGACTTGGTGAAAAAACAGCCCAGCATTTACTGTCAGTTACAAGTTGTTTAACTGAGATCAGATTACAATCTAGACTAGGAACATATAGTACATGTTTAAGTCTAAGATAGTCAGATATTTGAACATCTCCAAAGCCTAAGATATCAATATTGTCACCATTAGCTATTCTAACTTTCCTGGAACAGTTAAACAGTCTGAAGTTATTTAGCACAGATTTGTTAAAGGTCATATGGTTGGTGGCTCCTGAATCAATTATCTAAGAATCTAGTTTACCTCTAATACTTGTGCTAGCCATCGTTTCTCTGACTTGCTCACCAGTTGCATGCGCTCTCTGACTGTCCAAAACCTTCACCATGGCATCAAACTGAGCTGGTGTGAATTGAGCAGGGCATGGGTTAGGATCTGGCCCAGATTCCACTAATGCCGCTCTAGGATTCCTCCAAGAGTCAGCATCAGACTTCCAAGATCCAGTGGACTCAAATTTATTACCATAGTTAGGTCTTTGGTTGTTATGTTTAAAGAAACCAGGTGGTGGTTTGACAGTAGCTCCAGGACGCCTATAACATTCCTCAACATTGTGATTCTCCCTATGACAATACTTACAGTACTTTTTAGTATATCCCCAGATTTAGATCCAGTTTTTCTTGACACATAACTACTATCCCTCTTGTTTTCAGTTTCTTGTGTGACCAGTGCAGATGACTCAGAAGAAATTACAGTCACAGAAGGCCCCATCATTACTTTCAAGCGACTTTCTTCTTGCCTAATCTCAGAAAAAACAGTTGTCATGGTAGGTAAAGGTTTGGTGCTTAAGATTCTTCCCCGTACAGCATCTAGATCTTTGTGAAGACCAGACAGAAAACCAAATAATCTTTTTGTTTCTTTTTTTTTCCTATAGACAAGGTCATCAGCAGAACACTCCCATTTCCACAGTTCTAAAGAATCAATTTGTTGCCATACCTGAGATAGTGTACTAAAGTATTTACTCACGGTTTGGTCTCCTTGTTTAATATCCCTTAGTTGTATTTCCAGTTCATACAACTCAGAGATATTGTCCTTTTGGGAGAATATTTCGCTAGCAGCTTTCCATATAGCAGCAGCTGTAGGATAGAGCATGAAGGTATTACTTACCTCCGGAATCATTGACCCCAACAACTAGGACATTATCATGGAGTTCTCTGCTTCCCAGATGGAGTATTTTCCATCTGTTTCAGCAGGAACAACCATCTTGTCGGATAAATACTCCTTCTTGCCTCTTCCGGTGACAAACAGTTCAACAGCCCTGCTCCATGGCAAATAGTTGTTGCCATGCAGCTTTTGGTTCGTGATGGAAACTGGAATTGAGTCAAGGATAGTGCCAGACGAAGCACCAGAGGATTTTTCTCCAGATGGAGCTGAGGTCACTTCGCTACTTTGATCTGCCATGGTTAAGTTGAAGAGAGAAATGCAGAAGAGAAGGAATCTGAAGTGCTTGAATTTTGCGGAAGAAGTATATAGAAGAGGAGAGAGGATTGTAAGTTTGAGAGTTCAAAAAACGATCTTGGAGGAGAAGTAAAAAATCTCTGTTGATGTAGAAAGATCAGATAGAAGAGAAAGATGGCATTAAAGACTCCTGAAATGCTGAGTTAAAGTTGTCTTGGGACAGGAGACGTTGGGACTCCCCCTTCACAAAAATAAGCTATCTCGGGTTTTGTTTTCACGAAATCTTAAAGAAAGATATTCCCTATTTTTCTTTTGTTTAAAAAATAGTGCAGAAATAATTAATGCCTGAAATTTGTAATTTAGCAACGTGGACTCATGCAATACCGTGTACACACACGTGTACAATTTAAACTTTCCATGCGTAAATGAATTCCAGTCAAGGGAACCTTCTGGATCCCTGTTAAAGCTTAATAAATAAAGATAATTGGAAATAATACTCAATTGACAATAATACCCCTTCAAAGATAATGAATTTACGTTTTCTTTTCACCTTCTTCTTCGTATCCCTGTTGCAAGAGCAGGCATACACAAATAAAAACAACTTACAACCAGTCTTGAAGATTTGAATGATTTGGATGATTGAATAATTTGAGCGAATTAAAGGAGAAAGATAATGTCCTCTTTAGCTTAGTTGAATTTATCCTTGAATCGTTTGAGTTGTACAGTAGGTTGAAGCCTTTTTTGTTCCACTCAAAAAATTGTAAGAATGTATAAGGAGTGTTCCCTTTCTGATTTGATGAGATGAATAACAGCAGTAGCACTTATCTCTCTGATACCATGTAGAAATTATTGAAGCAATTTATACAAGAAGAATGGAAGAATAATTGTATATTATTAATCTAGTTGCAGAACATGGAAATTCTGCTCTCCCTTCTAATTATACAAAGGAGTCCTTTATACTACTATACAATAGAGAGAGAAAAAAGATCCAACGGTAATATCCGTACATCAGTACAACGGCTACCTAATATTTACAAGTATTTTCAACACAACATTACCCCAATACCTTAAAGACTCCAGCCTATGACGGGTATGAAGGAGTCGGATGTACGCAACCATACCTATGTGTTAGAAACATACAGAGGTTGTTAAATCACCTACAAATCTGAACTTGCTAAATCACCTGTGATGGTTCTGCCAAATTATAATTTCATCTTTTCCTTATGCTTTTCCCTTTTTCTTTTTACATTCAGTTTATAATATAAACCCCCTGATTCCAAAATCTCCTCCTCTAATTATCTGCAGCAACGTTTTCTTGCCTTCTAACTCTTTTTTCTCCTTCATATAAACACACACTAAGTATGAGACTTCTCTTCTGGAATAAAAAACCAGCAAAAGAATCATATCTAGTGTAAGAACTGTGTCATAAAACTGACCTTAATTATCAACAAATTGATCATATTCAGCCAATATATAATGGTCCAAGACAAAAGTACCAAGAATATTATCAAAAGACAAAACCAGAAGTACTAAAAGCATACTCCAAGGAAAAATTTTAAAGTAATAATAAGAATAAAATAAACAATCTTCTGAAAGAAATGGAGCCAAAAGGAATAAAGCATCACCGATAGGTTTATATAAAAGGCGTTCTTGGTGTACTAGCTTCCACGTTTACGCAGAGTCCGGGAAGAGAACGGATCGCTTCGCGATCTGATGTATGCAGTCTTACCTTATACTTTTTTGTGTAAGAGGTTGTTTACGTGGCCCGAATCCGGTTACAAAACAGCAATCTTATTAGTTGCTCCAATGCCCGTCCTCACCGATAGGTTTATATACCCTGTTGGAGAAATTGAAAAGAAACTGAAATTGGGTCAAGTTGCAAACTGTGGTTAGCAACGTACTTTGAGCTAAGATTATGATTAGTTTAATAATGATAAGTAGAAACTAATGGGTCTTTAATTATCTATGCGACGAGTAGATAATTTTAGATTTTTGAATCACCCAATTCCGATACAGGATGAATGAGAAATTAATGCTCGAATTATATGAGAAAGTCAGCTCAGCTCAGCCCATACCTGATGGACTCAGGTTGCGGACTGAGCTGCGGACCTGATGGGTTCAGGTTGCGGACTGTGCTACAGGCTAGGCTGCAGGCTGCAGATTGCAGGCCGGGTCTTGTAGCAGCGGGTCGGATCTTTTCAGCTGGGGTGAAGTTTGTTTGAGTTCAAACTCTTCTGGTTCTTAAGATAGGCTAAGTTAAATTTTGAAAAGTTGTTGAGCTTTAACCGGCCGAGCTGACCTGAATTTATTATGATCCGACGACTCAGATTGAATAGTTATTTGATCTGACATCTGAGGACAGACCTGATGCGGTTATCTGATCCAATTTTTCAGGCCGATCAAGTATCTGATCAAACGGCTGTGGTTGAACTGACTGTAACAGACTGGCCTCGGAATTTCCCTATAAATAGTGGCCTAGCTGACCTCGTGGACTCACTCAGAAATCCGAAGTTCCTCTTTTCTCCGCAATCTCCCTCTGCACAATCATTCTCTGCATATTCACTCTCACATACACTTTTTCATTCTAGTAATCCAAGAAGTTAAGGACACTTACAAGTTTGTAGAGTTCATACGCTATAGTGTCACTCGTCTGAACTGACTCCGTTGTATCCTAGGAGACTGTTGCTCCTTCTGGTTGGGCACAGCATACCGGAGCAATACGTCTTAAGAACAGAGTCTTGGATTCACCTTGGATCTCTGCTCAGCTGAGCTGTTGAGGTTATTGCCTTGCTGAGCTCTGCTTTGTGCTGAGCTCTGCTGACCGAAGGGTAGCGGAGCACTGTTGTTGTAGAGTGTTGCTGAGCTCTATTTTGTGCTGAGCCCTGTTTTGTGCTGAGCCCTGCTGGTTGGATGAGAACATTCGTTGTTCTGTAGTACTGCCGTGCTGAGCTCTGCTTTGTGTTGAGCTCGACTGAAAGATCAATTGTTGTGATTGTGCTGAGGTGCCGAGGTCGACAGGTTGGTCATCAGTCCAGAACGTAAATACAATTGAACTACCTGAACTGTCTTGACTTGGCTGTTCAATCCAGCTTACCCTGAGCTCGGCAGGTCGGTCACTGTCGTAAAGAAATCAATTTGTCTCACTTGAATTACTTCCGACATACTCTTGGGTAATGTGCAAGTCATCGGGTTTTAAATCTTTTAAAACGAGCTTCATTAAGTCACTTGATATGACTAAGACACAAATTAACAAATTTGTTGTAATTATTTGAGATCGATGACAAGGTCTATGTCAAACAACTTAATTTCTTGCTTTATTTGAACATGTTAATTAGCAAAATCAAGAAAACTTTTTTAATGAAATCCTTAGACTATGCTCCTGTAAGAAAAATATTGTTAAAATTCTAAGTGTGACTATTAGACCATGTCCGTATGATAATGTTCATATACTATACTCCATACCGAAGATTGTATACAAAATTCATGAACATTGCAAACGTCACAAACAGTCGGTGCCATCTCCATGCACTCGGCCTATTCGTACTTAACAAATTATTTTTAGATGTTTTGTGGGTTATCGTGACGAAGAGAGAAGAGAGACACTTTAATTTGATTAAGCTTTTCAGAAAGGTACTTTTGTTCAATTGCTTTAGCTTTCCCTTTCCCGGCATCTGATGGAAGAAGCAATTGTGAAAGCTCATCTGACTCTAGCATTTACCTGCTATTTTTTTTTTTCATTTAACTAAAATGTGATGATTCCATCTCTCTTTTAATTATATTCTCATATTGAAGACATTGTTGGCTCTCTCAACTGGGGTGAGATCACCTCACCCCTCCTCACTGCTCGCCAAATGTCAATAGAGGATAGTGGTAAGGCTAAATGAAAGGTGGTCAGTAATAGGTGTATAAAAGTGGATGGAGGACATGTGGCGGACGGTAAGGAGAGGGGTGAAAGATTCATTCTCTCTTAACTGTATGCTCATATTAAAGACATTGCACCCCTTCTTTGTGAATTTGTTCTGAGAGAGAGCCTGATGGAAACCTTGAGGAGTACTTTCGAAACAATATGTAAATCTTACCGGGCGGGCTTTGGAACAACTAGTAAGTATAGGTGGTGTAGCGCCCCACTCTCGAACCCTAACATCGGGAATAGTGCACCCGCCATATCTCGCTCAGGAGAATACAAGGCGTCGAATTAATTTCCAACATGTCCGAAAAGACGTAGAAATTTTTCTCGCGGAAACGAAGTACCATACCTTAAATTCCATGGATAAAAGAAAATATCTCAATAAAATACTAAATCAATAACAGCAATAACGTCACTGTGCCTACAGTCTAAACAAGTGTGTCTGATGAATCCCAATAAAATAATAACAAACGACCGCACGGCTTCCTCATGTCCTAGGTGTGGCCATCAGTCTGCCCATTCCACCGTGTCAGCCCCATCCTCAACAAAGACATAATCGTAGGCCTCTACCTGCTCACCTGGAGGGGGGGGAATAGGGGTGAGTGACGGGGAAATCACTCAGTAGGAACCTGCCTCGAAGTAGTACAAGACGAGCATACAAAAATGATATAACACATAGCACGTAAAACATGATATCACATAAGCATATGAAAGAATGCGGAAAAGTAAATCACTCCAGGTAAAGAATGCGCAACATCGTGATGCATGACCCCCTATGCATGTCACACGCAACAAAGTCATGTCACACAGAATGCCGATATCTATACCGTGCAATGTATGAACTCGGGTCCTACTGAGTGGCTGCGGGTCGTACACCCCACAGTCACCATACTGAGTGTGCGTGGCCGCGCCACCGTACACCATCCTGAGTGTGCATGGCCCCGCCACCGTACACCATCCTGAGCGTCCATGGCCCGTATATCACGACCCGCCATAAATACAATACACGTGCCATGAATGTAAAAACACAATCGTCTGAGGCCCCTGGTGTAGCGCCCCGGCCCGAAACTGTCATTGGAACCAGTGCACCCGCCGTAGTCTACTATGAGAACTACGAAGCGTCAAAGCAGATCAAGCGTACATCATTCATGACGTAAGATAAATCAGCGGAAACGTCGTAAAATTTAAAACTTCACCATCATTAATGTAACCAGAAAATACAGCAGAAATAAAAGATGTTTGGTCAACCGGCTAACATAACTTCCAGTACAACATAATAAACATTGAGTTTTCCAACTTAAAGAGGGTAATCAAACATCTATCTACTTCCATGCCCGTCATCCCATTGAGCCCACTCGCCATCGTCTTCGACAAATATCATTTCATATTTCGGCTCACCTGAAAAGGAGTAGAGTATCTGTTCTTAGCGAAAATATCGCCAGCAAGTAACCCGTCTATACACCTTACGGGATCACACACGACGAGTCACCAGTGTATAAGTCATTGCCCAAAATAAGGTGCTCAGGTTAGCAAATAGCATCTTTACAAGAATTCCTCAAAATAGATAAATCACATAAATGATACGCGGATACGAGAACGAACATGTACTGAAACAACATATCACATAAACGAGACATAAACTAGTCACATTTCTTGCATGTCAAATCTTATGCTTCGTGTATCATGATGCATGTACTTCTTTAAAACCACACACACCACACCCATGCATATGTCTTCTTTCATGATCATGTCATGTGTGTCATTTCACAAAACATTTCATAACACCTCTTATCATATTCTTCGCGTAGCAGAACTTTATACCCTGTGGGTGATCAGTCCACATCAAACAGAACTTTATACCCCGTGCTGAAAGGTCCACGGCCCCATAACATATAACTTCATACCCCGTGCTGAAAGGTCCACAGCCCCGTTACATATTTCATATATCCGTGCTGATAGGTCCACAACTCCATTACATATATCATATATCCGTGCTGATAGGTCCACGGCCCCATAAAATATTTTATACCCTGCTGTTGATTCACATGTCACGCTTTTATACCCTGCTTTCGCAGGCGTGACTTTTATACCATGCGATCAACCAGCAGCCATAGTTTGCCTTTCGAAAACTTTAATCTTTTCTTGTAAACACATGTTCTTTCACAAAGCAATTCTCAAGTCAAATGCAGGTGCTCATGTCATGATGCAGGATGCACATGTAACTTCGTAGCAAACATGTATCACACACACACATCTTACATATCAAGTATACGATCTTGTACCTCAAACACTCCATGTTCGTATCTTTCCAAGTCCGTTCGTCTCACTAATTCACTTGGGATTCAATTTTATTCTTACTTAGTCAAACTTACCATCTATTCCTCAATTACACCTCAAATACCCTTGCATTTTATGTTCAAAAGAAGTGTATAAAGTTACTACACTTACATAGGGCATCTAAAGGGTCAAAAAGGCTTCCAGTATACTTGGAACGCCACATGAGGCGCCTAAAGGGGACATGAGGCGCCTATTCTAGGCGTTCGAAGTGTTCGGGGATGTGCCGTATACATCGAACGCCTACATGAAGCGCCTAATGTGACATGAAGCGCCTAATGTAGGTGTTCGAAGTGTACGGAGATGCTCTGGGACACATTGAACGCCTACATTAGGCGCCTAATGTGACTTGAAGCGCCTAATGTAGGTGTTCGAAGTGTTCTGACGGTTCAGAACTGCAGTAACTTCCATCCAACACCTTTCTTCTTCACCCCTTCCATGTTAAACACCTCAAGATCCATCTTACCATCTAAATTCATCATGCTTAACACACAACCAACATGAATTGATTCTTAGACATGTAAAGTAGTGTCCATCCTAAGCCTTCTACCACCCACAACCTCCAATGTATCTCTTCAACTTTCCAACACAACAAGTCTACACCAATGACATCTTTAATCCTTCAACCTTCTGCAAATACACTCAAAACACTTAGAATGTACTTAATGAACTCAAGATCTTACACCAAAACAATGATCACATTACGGATAACACTTTATGGGCAAATTATCAACAAAGATCACAACATAACCATTTTCAGGAATTGGCCCAAAGAACATGACTATACACCATCAACAATAACAACAATTACATATAGTAAAGCATTTTACATACACAAACCAAAGCTACTAATGTGTGATCCAAGTTTTCTCTTTGTAAGAACATAGGGCCTAAGGTAACAAAATTAGCGTAAAGCGTATAGAAAGATTACTTGCCTTTGTTTCTAGTTAAGCTTACGAATTTACTGCAGAATTTCGGTAAGGATTGCACCTAGGTTGGCCGCAAGTTCTTCATCCTCTTCTTCTTCCTTTCTCTTTCTCTCTTTTCCTCTCATCTTCCTTCCAGGCGTTTTTTTTCTTCCCCCTCTTTCTTTTCCTTTCAACCGCCCCCTTTAGGCTAATGGG
>AP025071.1:26603214-26703716 GCA_036186865.1 Eustoma russellianum | reverse complement strand
CCATCTAAATTCATCATGCTTAACACACAACCAACATGAATTGATTCTTAGACATGTAAAGTAGTGTCCATCCTAAGCCTTCTACCACCCACAACCTCCAATGTATCTCTTCAACTTTCCAACACAACAAGTCTACACCAATGACATCTTTAATCCTTCAACCTTCTGCAAATACACTCAAAACACTTAGAATGTACTTAATGAACTCAAGATCTTACACCAAAACAATGATCACATTACGGATAACACTTTATGGGCAAATTATCAACAAAGATCACAACATAACCATTTTCAGGAATTGGCCCAAAGAACATGACTATACACCATCAACAATAACAACAATTACATATAGTAAAGCATTTTACATACACAAACCAAAGCTACTAATGTGTGATCCAAGTTTTCTCTTTGTAAGAACATAGGGCCTAAGGTAACAAAATTAGCGTAAAGCGTATAGAAAGATTACTTGCCTTTGTTTCTAGTTAAGCTTACGAATTTACTGCAGAATTTCGGTAAGGATTGCACCTAGGTTGGCCGCAAGTTCTTCATCCTCTTCTTCTTCCTTTCTCTTTCTCTCTTTTCCTCTCATCTTCCTTCCAGGCGTTTTTTTTCTTCCCCCTCTTTCTTTTCCTTTCAACCGCCCCCTTTAGGCTAATGGGGAGTTATACCAAAGTGTGGTGTAACTCCCCTATCTTTTAGTAGGGACCATTTTGGTAATTCCCCTAATTACCTTTAATTCTACTTTTAACCCCTTTTCCTTGTTTTTCTATATTTTATGTAACTAAGTCTCATGACCAACAAAATTAATTAAATTGCATTTAAGGTTGACCTTCAAGTATTGAAAGTCGCGCTTAAAAGTCACGGGATATGACACTCTACCCCCTTACAAAAAGTTTCGTCCTCGAAACTTACGTACCTTAGTCAAAGAGTTGAGGATACCTCTCCCGCATCTGTTCTTCGAGTTCCCAAGTGGCCTCGCGTTCTGTATAGTTGCTCCACCGAACTTTCACATAAGGGATCACTCGTTTCCTCAAAACTTGGTCCTTCCTGTCTACTATCTTTACCGGTATCTCTTCATAAGTAACATCATCATTGAGCTCCAAAGGTTGTGCCTCAAGTACATGACTTGGATCCGTCACGTACTTCCTTAGTTGTTATACGTGGAAGACGTTGTGAACTTACGCCAACACCGGAGGTAACGCCAACCTATATGCTAAAGCTCCTACTTTCTCCAGTATTTCATAGGGACCAATAAAGCGGGGACTTAGCTTGCCCTTGACTCCAAACCTCATAATTCCCTTCATAGGTGATACCCTTAAATAGACTTTTTCACCCACATTAAATTCCAATGGTCGTCGTTTGGAATCTGCCCAACTCTTATTACGATCCTGAGCCGCCTTGAGTCTTTCCCGGATGACTTTCACCTTTTCTAGCGTTTTCTCCAATAGCTCAGGTCCGGTGATGGTCCTCACACCTACTTCGTCCCAATAAACCGGGGACCTACATTTCCTTCCATACAAAGCTTCAAAAGGAGCCATGTCAATTGCGCTGTGGTAACTGTTGTTATAAGAAAACTCCATTAGCTTTACCATTCCATCTCAGCTCCCTTTAAAATCCAAAACGCAAGCCCTTAGCATATCTTCCAAGGTCTTAATATACCGAGGCCTCAGCTTACCCTTCAGGCCAAAACGTGCAACACCTTTCATGGATGATACCCTCAGATAAACCTTCTCTCCGACAGTAAACTCCAGAGGACGCCTCTTAGAATCTGCCCAGCTTTTACTTCTATCTTGAGCAACCTTCAATCTTTCCCGAATCAACTTTATCTTTTCCTTAGTCTCCTCAATCAGCTCCGGACTAGTGATAGCACGCTCTCCAACTTCGTCACAAGAACGCAACACTCTTCAGCCAGAACTCGCACTTACTAAACTTAGCATATAGCTTCTTCTTCCTGAGAACATACAGAACCTCCCGCAGATGCTTTTTGTGGGACTCCTCATCCGGAGAATAGACCAATATATCATCGATAAAGACCACCACAAACTTATCAAGCTGGTCCCTGAACAACATATTCATCAAATCCATGAAGGCTGCGGGAGCATTAGTCAGACCGAATAGCATCACCAAAAACTCGTAGTGTCCATATCTAGTGCGAAAGGCAGTCTTTGCTACGTCCTCGGCTTTAATCCTCAATTGATGGTATCCAGATCGAAGATCAATTTTGGAGAATACCTTAGCGCCCTGAAGAATGCCAATGTTGCAAAATTAATTGGAGAATTAATAATATGAATTGTGAGTTGCATTGATTAAAAGGGGTACCTTTAACTGATTGAAGAGGTCCTCGATCCGGGGTAGAAGATATTTGTTCTTGATGGTGATCTTATTAATCTCCTGATAATCAATACAAAGCCTCATACTGCCGTCCTTCTTCTTCACGAACAAGACCGGAGCTCTCCAGGGTGAGATGCTGGGTCGAATGAACTTCCGATCTAGTAACTCCTGCAATTGTTCCTTCAGCTCCTTCAGTTCAGCCGGAGCCATCCTATATGGTGCCTTCGATACCGGTTCAGCACCGGACAACAAATTAATCTCGAATTCTACCTCCCGACTGGGCGGTAGTCCTGGCAGCTCATCGGGAAATACATCCTTATACTCATTCACCACTGGTATCGAATCCATCGAGGGTACCTCTTTTTCTACACCAATAGCATATACAAAAAAAACATTGATTACCTTTTCTCAATGCCCTGTGCGCCCGCGCTGCACTCATGTCAATCTTCTTGGGCGCCTTATGTAACTTGAAATCCCCCTGAAAGATGGTTTCCTGGTTGCTCTGCGTCCGCATGCTAACCTGCCACTGACGACAATCGTTCGTGGCCTGATACTTAGCCAGAAAATCCATACCCAAAATAACATCAAAATCTTGCATCTGGATGGGAAATCAGAGTAGCAGTGAATTCTAGCTCGTTAATATCCAACGTACAATCCTTGAACTGATACTGGGATACAAACACCTGGTCGCCGACGGTTTGAACTCGATAGGGAATCTCCAGCCATTCAGGTAGAATATTCAGACTTTTGACAAACCTCCTGGTGATAAATGAATGATTGGCCCCACTATCGAAAAGAACGTAGGCTGGGACCTTGTTAATCAAAATCTCACCTAGCATATGCATGGTTATACATATAGCACTTAATCGCAAGAAGGAAATGTATTCTAAGAAACTAAAACTCAACAATCAATTAAGATGTACCTGCTACGACGTCGCCCGTCTCCTCGACGTCGGTGTGTGTCATGACATGTACTCGGGCATTAGTCTTCGGTCTTCCCTTCTGTTGTGTCTGGCTCTACTGTGGTGGGGGTGCATGTCCATGCGCGGGGCAGTCTCTGGCAAAGTGCCCTGGGGTGCCGCATCTGTAGCAAACGTCCCTGGTCCTCCAGCACTGACCCGGATGAAAGCGCCTACAATGGACACATGGTGTAGTGGGTGTCACCGCCCTCACTGGCTGTGCATCTGTCAACGCTGGTCCCTCGATGGCTAGTGGCTGAGTAAACTATCTCTGCTGCTGCGGTGGTTGAAAAGAGCTCCCCAGCTGCTGGCGGTGGGGCACCTTCAGCCATCTCCCGGGTCTCCCGGAACGATACTCCTCTCGTGGCTGCTTCGTCCGGTCGTCTACTGCACTCATCATGAGGTCACCCTCAACATCTCAGCATACCTAAGTGATCCTCAAAAGTCCCCGGTCTGGCACAAATAATCAACGACTGAATGCGAGGGCTCAGTTCGGTCTTGAATTTAGACATCTTTGCCCTCTCATTATCCATAACGGAAGGCATATATCTCCCCAGCGCATGAAGTCTCTCCGCGTACTGGTCCACGGTCATGGACCCCCGAGTAAGTAGCTGGAACTCGGTCATCCTCCTCTGTATGGCACTCTCAGGAATGTAGTGCCTCTGATATTCTTCTCGGAACTGAGTTCAAGTCAACTGTGGGGTCAACCGGCGCTGCACGCTAAGCTACCATCCCCTAGCATCACCCTCAAGAAATGAAACAACCACCTCCACCTTCAGGTCATCTGGAACCTGCAATAACCTCAACTGCTCGGTCATATTTTGGAGCCAGATCTCGGCCTCCTCTGGCCATGTAGCGCCCCTAAACATCGGTACTCGGGAATGCTGCATCTCCCTATAATAGAATCGAAGTCCTAGGGGTGGTGGTGGCGGGGGCTGCTGCTGCTGCTGCTGCTCATGCTGCCGCTGCAGGTGAGCCATCTGTACCTGCTGCTGAGCCACCAAGGAAGTCAGGGTGGCTAGGGTATCAGCAAGAACTTGGGGAATGGCCCCCCTGACCCTGATGGTCATCTCCACCGTACCCTCTATTTCCTGCTGGCTCACGTCTTGGAGGCATTTTCCTGGAGTGCGAGTTCATAATAAGTACGTAGGTTAGTCAAAAAATAAATTAAGTAGTTGATCACGGGGTAAAGCGGTAATTAACAAGAAAAGCTCGCCATCGACACACACCTCCCTTAACCCGATCATAACTTAGGTCTACTTCATTTATTAGAGGTATACTTGTCGTTTCTAGGAAAAGATCATAACTTATGTCTAGGTGATCTAGTTAATCCTGCGTTTCCGAGACGGATCTGAAGCCTCGGCTCTGATACCATCTGTAGCGCCCCGCTCCCGAACCCTAACATCGGGAACAGTACACCCGCCGTATCTCGCTCAGGAGAATACAAGGCGTCGAATTAATTTCCAACATGTCCGAAAAG
Source organism: Eustoma russellianum (assembly GCA_036186865.1). Classification (NCBI taxonomy): domain Eukaryota; kingdom Viridiplantae; phylum Streptophyta; class Magnoliopsida; order Gentianales; family Gentianaceae; genus Eustoma; species Eustoma russellianum. Next base: position 26,698,946 of record AP025071.1, on the reverse strand, counting down.
ACGTAGAAATTTTTCTCGCGGAAACGAAATACCATACCTTAAATTCCATGGATAAAAGAAAATATCTCAATAAAATACTAAATCAATAACGGCAATAACGTTACTGTGCCTACAGTCTAAACAAGTGTGTCTGATGAATCCCAAAAAAATGATAACAAACGACCGCACGGCCTCCTCATGTCCTAGGTGCAACCATCAGTCTGCCCACTCCACCGTGTCAGCCCCGTCCTCAACAAAGACATAATCGTAGGCCTCTACCTGCTCACCTGGAGGGGGGGAGGAAATAGGGATGAGTGACGGGGAAATCACTCAGTAGGCATCTGCCTCCAAGTAGTACAAGACGAGCATACAAAAATGATATAACACATAGCACGTAAAACATGATATCACATAAGCATATGAAAGAATGCGGAAAAGTAAATCACTCCAGTAAAGAATGCGCAACATCGTGATGCATGTCCCACTATGCATGTCACACGCAAAAAAGTCATGTCACATAAATATCTATACCGTGCAATGCATGAACCCGGGTCCTACTGAGTGGCTGCGGGTCGTACACCCCACAGTCACCATACAGTGTGCGTGGTCTCACCATCGTACCCCATCCTGAGTGTGCGTGGCCCCGCCACCGTACACCATCCTGAGCGTCTGTGACCCGTACGTCACGACCCGCCATAAATGCAATACACGTGCCATGAATGCAAAAACACAATCGCCTGAGGCTCCTGGCCCATCCTCATCATCCTCCAGCACTCAAATCTAGGTTCAGTTATTGCTCGAATACTAACTCAACATTGTTTGGCATCAAATCCACTTTTCCACGGCTTGTATACCCTTATCGTGCATTTTCCATATTTTTCCTCATTTTTCCCCTATTTATTTCTATTTATTACCTAATTATCTAAATTAAATAAATTATCACAATTACTGAAATTTAATGAAAATAACCTAATTTCAGTATAATTTCTGGAATTTATTTATACTTTTCTGATATTTATTTATATTTTTCCTGTAATTATTTCTATTTTTAATTAATTAATTAACAAATAAGGAAACTTTAGAATTTCAGAAATTAAAAAGAAAACCAAATACCTTAGTAATTTGGGCCGACCCTTTTTAATTACAGCCAGCCCCAAGTCTGTTTGCTCGCGCAGGTCCGGCCCGTTAAGGACTGGCCTGCGATACCAGGATTTTTTTTGTTATCCGGTTAATTGGGCCGACAGCAGCTGGCCCAGTCCGTTGGTCATTCGGCCCGGTCCACCAAGCCGTCAGCCCTTTTTCTTTTTTTTTTATGTTCAGTTAAATAGGCTGGACTGTAGCCGCTAGCCAGCGGCCCATTAAGGACTGGTCTGGTCTGTGCGCGCTATAGGCCGGCCATAATTGATGTTTTTTAACATATATTGTATCCAGCGACACCAGGGGCGCGTGCGACCTCACGCCTGTGCGTGAAGGCCACGCGCGGCCGCTTCCGGCGGCGCGTGAGGCGCACCTCCGGCCTCCGGCGTCCGTTTTTTCGATCCCGATCTATATTTTCGCCTATTTCCAGTCTATGGGAATCTATTATAAGGCCAAATCAAAATGAAAAATCTCTATTCATGCAACAGTTAACTATTTTGATTATCAAATTTTTTCCTAAAATCAAATCCAAGTCATGCCAACCAAACTACGCATTCAACAGTGTACGATAAACATGTATTTCACAGAATAATCATCATATCATGGATTTCAACAGAGGAAACATCATAAACACATAGATTACCGCTCAAGCATGCCTGAAATTATACCAATTTGAAGGGAGAAAAGGAAACCTACTTGGTTGCAATCTATTTCACGATTATGCGATTACCAAATGAGTTTGAACGCAGTGATACCCCTTTCTCCTTCCCCTTTTCTTCTCTTCCTCTCCTTCTCTTCTCCTTGCTGTTCTTCCGATTGTCTCTGCCCTTTCTCTAATTTTTTTTTTTGTTTTGTTCCTGCTAACCGATGCCCCCTTCACCATTGCATTTAACATTTAGAGTTGCGAAAATTTAGGGGGAGTCGGTTACTCCCCCATTATCCTATTAATTAAATTTTTTTTAAATTTCTTAATCCTTATCCTTTTAAATCTTATTACTATTATCTTTTAGATTTCATTAATTTCTTTTATTATTATTATGTCCTTTTTTTCTGGATATAACAGGTGGGTCTTGATACAACTCGTAAGTATGCTGCTGCTTTGTGACTTTGAGGTCACAGCTTCAAGCCGCGAACACAACATCTTGCACGAAGTATAGGGTAAGGCTGCATACATCAGATCGCGAAGCGATTCGGCCCCTCCTCAAACCCTGCACAAACGCGGGAGCCTAATGCATGGCGAACGTCCTTTATGTAAATCTTACAATAGCTTTGACCATAAGAAGGCATGAGTATTTTGAAAAACATTTAAACCTAAAGAAATTTGAATGGAAGAAATGAAACTTCCAACAGATTTATGTAACTATTCAGTTTATAATTATACATATAGAGAGAGAAATACACATATATGTACACACATCTTTATTTGTGTTGCGGAGTCATAGTAGTTATGCCATCCTATTTTAGTATTTTTTTCATTTCCTTATAAGCTGTTGTGGACTTTATAAATGAAAAATATATGATAATGTTACTAGTAGCTTCTTAAAATAGACAGACCACCTAATGATTTATGACATAGTAAGCATAGTTCGAGTCCTTTTTCCCATCCCCTCAAGTAAAGTTGTACCATCATCTTGCACATAACCAGTTTAAATTTCAGGATGCATAATTATTCAACTTTTACATTAAGATATCAAAAGGTGGAGTCTTATGGAATATATTAATACTTAAAATTTCTGACATCACAATTCAGCAAGTACTTTGATTGCAAATATTGCAAATTTTTTAGTGGGATATTAGGCCTGCTTCTTTTACGGTGCGGACAAGCCGAATTTTAACGAATAATTTAAAAATATGTTCGATTCGAACATGTTTAATAATGTTTGAATTTGAATTTAAATTCGTGATGAACCAAAATTAAGCTCGTATTCGAATTCGATAAGTTTTAAGAAAAGTTTGGTTTGGCTCGCAAGCTCGATTACTATTCCTGGGCATTATTCGATTTACAAACTCAGATTGGCTCGTGAGCTCGAGTTAGATTCGTCGACTCAAAATTCATTATTTTTATGTAATTTCCGAGCCCACGAATCAAGTCTATGAATCGGGCCTTTGAAAAGTTTTTTCGAAGCTTCATCGAACATTCGAGCCGAATAGCATTATGTTTGAATTCGATTCATAAAACATTTCGAACTAAAATTATGATTCGTATTTGAACCGAATCATTAACAAATTGAACTCGAATAGCTCGCTAAAAGTTCGATTCGCATGCACCCTAGCTTCTTTTATGTTTCTACGCCACATAAACTTACTCTAGTATACCTTGATCTATTCAGAACTTCTACTTATTCACGCCCTCTTCTTTTTTACTGTGGTAGGCAATATCCTAAAGCCTTTGACCCAACTTTTCCATATTAAAGGGCAAAAAAAAAAAAAAATGGTCGTTCACGCAATTATACGCCCGGCCCAAAAATAATTATAATACTAATAACTGAAGTCGCGTGTGATCTAATTGAAACGAATTTGTCAAAAAGTTTCAATTTATTTTATTGCATTTGTATTTTAGCTAAGAAGAATCTTAGTGAATTGTATGTCAACGATTCCGTAGTTCCTATATGTTGTATCAATGTGGATCACTGAACATTAAACTACTGATGTAATAATGATTTCCATTTCCAATAGAGTCAAGTACACACTCTTTTTTGACTTTGAAGTATGATGGAATAAAGCAAAATGATTCACTAAATTGGTTGCGATTCTTATATTGTGAAGTAGCAGTTAATCGACACAGCTTGATGCTCATTACTGGTCATCGAGAAACAACCTCTGTGTGTTTCTAACACATGAGTATGGTTGCGTACATCTGATCCTCTATACCCCGCCATAGGCGCAAGCCTCTAAAGCAATAGGATAATGTTGTTATTGTCGTACTTATGTAATAATGTAGTACTGAATAAATTGATTTCAGTGCTTAATGTAGCTTTCAGACATTTCGCAATCAACAAAGTAATATACTGCAAAATGTTTTATAATTTACGATGTAATGTTTATTGCAGATATTGTGTCATGAATCGGTCTGATTTTATAGTCAAGTCAACGTTATTACCGGTTCAACAATCAGACAGAGTCCTTGTTATAACCGGTTCAACCACCCAGCCGGACAGGTTTGCAACTATATATACATATGCCTCATCAATAGGGCCATGAGGAAATAATAACACACCAAGCGTTTGTATATCTTGTGCGTCTAGAATTTTTTACTTTCTTTGAAGATGACAAAACTTGTTTTGGAATTAAAGAAAAAGATAAAGATAAATGTGATACTGGCTAATAGGAGAGTTGATTAGGTACAAACACGTGGCAGAAATAGCAGTGGTGAAAATAATTTCTTTAAAGTTTTTTAATGTTACTTGATGTGTTGTAGTGGTTAGCTTATCTCGTCCTTTAACTATAATATCAAGAGTTCAATTCTATGTATAAAAATAGAAGATCAATTCATGACTATGTGTAAAACCTCTAAAAAAAGTTATATACATCAATATAGATTACTTACTATCGACGTTGGATACCCTTTCATCACCAAAAAAAAAAAATATACTCAGTATGTCCATATCAAAATCATCTCTCTCGTGATGAACTAAAATAAATAATATGAATGGAAAGGTGGAGAAATAAAAAATAATAAAGGCCGGCGACTGCCGGTCTCGCAATTATTACGGTTGCCGGCAAATTGGTTTATCACGTGATGTAGTTCTTTTTTTTTCATCCTTTTAGAAAAGGTTTAACTCCAACATTAAGGGTCCTTGTCACTTCCAGTCCCAAAAGTAGTTTAGAGATGTAAATCAGATACCCAACGGCCACTAGCAGGAGCTTAGTCATATACACAGTAGTCTGTATAAGGAGCCCCAGCACTGCAGGCAAGTCTACAGGCCAAGGAGCTCCTACACTATGCACTTGCTGGAAAGGGACTCTCTTGTCTTTGGCAAGAATTGAACCCCTGACCTCCCTTTCGAGAACTCCTGTCCGGAACCAGTTAGGCTATGTCCTGGGTACACTTTTTAGAACATTATTAAGAGGATGGTTTTGTGTTCTTGTTTAGTGAATCTACCAAAAAAATTATGACACACTGCAGACTTTTTTTTTTTTTACCGGATAATGCTTTAAAACACTCTATTACGTAGGGCAATAATTTTATGTTATTGTTTAGTATTACATCGTTGCTTTGTATTTTTCCCCTCTTTAGTAGGAGTTGTATTTGTGTATTTGCATGTAAGGTGATGAAAGATCACTCACATGGTCATGTTTTCTGTTGAAACTTGGGATTACATGAGGTGAAATCTATATCCACTCAAAACCTTAAGGCAATGAGTGGTGGTACCTCATCTTCATATAAGCCATGCATTTTTTCTCAAATTAGCCAATGTGAGATTCTCAACACCCGCCCTCACGTGGCAACGTGGCTTGACATACACACGCGCCTTACAACCCGTCCTTAATCACAAACCACAAGCCAGGCATGAACATCTTCTCAAATTAGCCAATGTGGGATTCTCAACACCCGTCCTCACGTGGCAACGTGGCTTGACATACATACGCGCCTTACAACCCGCCCTCAATCACAAACCACAAGCCAGGCATGAACATCTGGACTTAGGTGAGGGGAAACATTAAGTGGCCAACCATGGGTCAGGCAAGGGGTGAGTCCACATTTTAAACCTTCTCTGGTATCATGTTGAAACTTGGGCTTACATGAGGTAAGGTCCATATCCACTCAAAACCTTAAGGCAATAGGTGGTGTACCTCATCCTCATATAAGCCATGCATTTTTTCTCAAATTAGCCAATGTGGGATTTTCAACATTTTCTCCCCGCTAAATTACCTATATAGATATAATAGTCCATGTGTTATTTATTTTAGATGCTATAATAAGCAAATTAATACTAGGTAATTGCTTTTCATAGTTTACACAAATGTTGGTGTTTCATACGGTAAAAGAGTGTGAGAAGAAGAAAAGTTAAGCTTCTGCTAAACATGTGTCGAGTAAAATCTTATTAATAAACTAAACGCAACTTTAATAGTTAGTCATTGATAAATAGGACAACAATAACTACCATGAATATTGACGAGCCTAAAATTCAGCTGTCATATAAGACAAAATTTTTTCGTTGGTCAACAAACAGTCAACGTTGAAGTACTTCAGCTCGGCTATTACTTCTGGCAGACCAGCAATTTCAATTCTGCCCGAATAAGGTATTATTTCACCAAGGCATCCACTTCGGCTACAGTGAACAAATAGCAACTTTTCACTCAAGGAGTTCACTTCTGCTCTACCATGGCCCCGAGGCCTAGCCTCGGCTTCTGCCTCATAAGGGCGACAGAACAAGATTTTTACAAGGCATCTGGATTTCATTAGCACACTTCGGCTCTGCCTCAGCCTGAGCATCAACCTCAGCCTTGACAGGAATAAAAATCTGTCCTTAAGTAATTAAACCAGATCAGAACAAGATTTCAAGGAAGCTTCTTCTGGGACCCGACAGTATATTTTGCATAGCTACAGTGTAAAGAAGGTCTATTGCCGGCTATCTACTCAACATAGATTTGACAACTTGTAAAAGTACCCATCCAATCTTCCTGCACACCTACAACAAAGTAGCCCCCTGACACACGTTTCAATCACATCCACAGTCAGAAGCATTAAACAACGGGATGAACAAAAGCAACGCAGGGGGCACAAGGAAAAGGATTCGGAAACATTTTCTTCTCCGAGAGCTAATACCGAAAATCTCCATAGACAGAAATTGTGAGATCTCTTCAACTCTTAAAACCTAAACATATCTCAGTGAGAATGGCCCAAACTCACTTGAGCGTCGAAGGGTTTAACCCGGGGTCATAACCCCGAGACCACTGATCTTTGCTTCCATGTGCAGGTCATCAAGGAAGTTCTTTGGATTTACAAATCAGGAAGAGCTAACGACGTTGATTTCAGATCATCTCTGATCCTTAGTGAAGACCCGGCTTCATCAAATATCATCCGCTTGCTAACCATAGAAGACCAATTGTATCATCTCCTATATCTATCACCATTTTGTTGGCTAATGAGCAAATAAAGGAACACGTTCCCAATGCACAAGGTGCCGTGTTTACGCATGGTTCGAGAAAGGACTGAATCGTTTCGCGATCTAATGTACGCAGCTTTATCCTACACTTTATGCAATGCGGCAGCGATGATTACCAAGTAGGAAACACTTCTACTGCCAAATATATTACAAGTGATCTCTTTTGTAAGATATTACACAAAGAAAACACGCCAGGATTGCATATAACTCTTATTTTGTCAATCATCTGCTGGAATAACCTGCAAGGGATAGACCAAATTCTCATGAGACATTGCTATGAAAAAGAATTATGATTTTTATTATTATTGTTTTGATAACATAGTCACGAGCACGACAACTACGATTAAAACCTCCCCCTTTTCCTTTTGGATTCCTTCTGTAGAATGGCACAAACTCTGGGTTTCCAGTAGTCTTTGCAGTTGATGAGAGATAATACTGAAAAAAAAAAAAACTAAAATTTATAACACCCCTACTGCCCTACAAGGCACCCAAGAAAAAAAAACAAGTGCACTAAAAAAACTAATCAATTTTTTATTCTTGTTAGTTGAACTATAACTTATTCATCAATCATTGACTTTTATATTTGCAATTTTTTCACTACTTATTTAACGGCAAAAAATTTAAAAATATTAAAGAATCAAGAGTGTTTTTTTAATCTTTTTTTTTTTTTAAAAAAGGTGGAAGCTAATAAGCTGTAATCAACTCATCAATCCGGAGGTACATTCATCTTTACCACCTCCTCGCCTCTCCCTTTTCATGTTTTATATTTGATTTGAATAATGGTAACCACGTGAGATACCAATCACTTGCTATAAATAAGTAAAATATATATTGGACAAAATTGATTTATTTTTACATACAAAAACGTTATACGGGAAAATCAATATCTCGTAGTCATTGTTTTTTAAACTGTTAAAATAAGCTTTAGAATCAACTTTCAAACAAAAAAGAAAAGAAAACTTTTGCTTAAGAAAAACCCTTTGATGTTATTCTATAAAGCTAAAATCTTGTTAGTTCAAAACTTCTTGCTATCAGAAAAAGCTAAAAACTTTTCCTATTAGATGAGAATATTAACATTTCATGTAAAAAATATAACTCAGTTGGTATTCAAGTTAAAACATTGCAGGTATAATATTACCATTTTCTCTTGCCCTCATGTTGGACTGCCGCCAATAGGATCACATAATGTAAACCGCTTGTTTATCATACTCATATCAAAACCTTTGTCATATGTCAATCATCTAAAAACATTTCAAAAGCTTGCTCCTAGTTTTTGTGTTATATAAGTGAATGTATAAGCTAAGTTTAAAGACGGTAATTTCATGATATTGACGTCAATTCAACCATATAAGTCCAAACAAATCGAGACATGAAGGATGAGTAAGAATACGTGGGGGTTGTGTCCAACTTTGGTGATATTCAACAAGTGATCTTAGGACATAGTCCAGTTGATATTCGCGTTGAAAGATTTGCTTCAAGAGGTTTATAGTTCGATTCTAGGGATACACACAGTGTGAGTGTTCCTCTGCTGCTGGGTCGAAAGCCTAGTTTGCGGAGGACACCTTATATGGTTCTCTGCGTAAGATCTCACTTGATTTAGGAGTCCGCTGAGCTCCTGATTTGCATCCTCCACACATGCTCCTTGGAATTTAGACAATAAAAACCTCTAAGGTGAGTGATTTCACGTTATTTGGACACTTTCTTTTGGAGTGCGGGGGAAGGGGAGAGGCAGAGAAGGTAGGTTGATAATTTCAAAATCCTTGAAGAGTTGTTAGTGTATGTATCTATCCATGCAATAATCTCTGTTTATTTGGATGCTATAAATGAATAAAAATTTACGGACATAACTTTTTTCTCGCTCTTATGCTATATTTACTAGGTGAGAAAGTTTTTTCTTTTTTGTGATAAAAAGTTTTTGTAAATGAAGTTTTTATGACAAAATTTTCTGAGATAAAAAATCTTTTTTAGTCTAAAGCTAGAACATATCATAGTTCTTAACGAAGACGCATAGTTGCAATACATATCCACAACTAAGAAACTTAATAGATTTAAATCCTCACAACTAAATAAACATACATTATCAGTTGAATCGACCATATTATCAGTTGCACCATTCTAACCATACTATCAATTGAACCATATTTGTCGACGATCTTCATACAAAAAAGACACACGTTTGTTCTGTTAGAAAAAATGATTGAGAATGGACAAACAAACAACATGATACAATTGCTGAAACGTGATGAGAATCACTGTCGTTAAACGCAATTTCGCCTCCACCGGTGAGCAAGATGAACTACAAGCGAATGCTTCCCAGGATTTAACGGCTTCCCTTGTTTGTTTGCTCTACAAGAAAGGGATTGAACTTGCAAAGAGAAGTGTTTGAGTGTAGAGGAGAGAAAGGAAGTAAACTGATGAAAATATGCACCAACTTTACAAAAGTTTTTTCTATCTTATGTAAAATAGTCAAGCCTTGTATGTACAGGCTTAGGATGGATCAAAACATGATTTGAAATATGTTTCAGCAATTTTCTGACCTCCTGAGTTAGTTGCATAACGTTCACTTTTGAAGGGAGATGATTCTTGGACAAAAAGATGCAACTCAGCATGAAAGGTTCTGTCCGTTGGCACATCGATCGATCGATGTCACTTCGATCAGTCGATGTCATCGATCGAAGTTGGACAGAATCATTTCATCTTTCATCCTGTCTCACATAGATCGATCCATGTATCGATCGATGTCACATCGATCGATCAATGTGATCGATCTATGTTAGACAGAAAGTTATCAACATTGCACAACATCATATCGATCGATCGATTGATGTATGCATCGATCGATCGATGTCTCTTACATAGATCGATCCATGTCTTCTAGAACACTTAACTTTATTCCAGCTTTCACTTGGTTCGATCCAACTCACACATGGATCGATCCAAGTGATATTCTTCAAGTTGAAAGTGTTCAAATCATCAACCAAACTCCCAAACACCTTCACATATGTTTTTATATAAGTTTGGAGCACATTTTAAAGTATTTTAACATATTTCTCCAACAATCTCTCATATGATCCAAACTTATATACAAACATTCTCGAACATTACTAAACTAACATCTCTACTATCAAACGAAGACAATGGCACATAATGAACAATGACTTACGTCTTGAATTGCCACTTAGTACAAGCAGAAGTGTATAACGGAAACAAGATGACATTGAGTCTTGAATATTATCTCACTATTATTTATATAGACGTACAACCGACATGTCATTGACTAGCTTCAGGCAAGTTCGCGGTGTGGTGCGATATCGGCCATGCACCCAGTTCCTGGTTTTCATAAGCGCTCTAGTGAGTTGTTCCAAACTCTCATAGGAAGCGGCACCACCTCCACGCTTATATAGGTGAAATTCATCAAGTGTGTACTGCTCACACCATCATAGAACATGACTATGAATTTCATTAAGAGATTCTAAAAATCTCACCCTCTTTTATTTGCAGTGAGTACTACCTTCAACAGCATCATAGGAAGAGACAAAATAATAGTACTTGTAGAACTTTTATATGACTTACTGTTACCACATTAAACCCCGTTTGTAGGATCTTTACTAATAGTGGGTTGGGTAGCCGTTATACAAAGTTCACAACAATGGAACCAGTCACATTCCCCTCGATGCTTGTTGGACTAACTTCTTGTTTAGTCCTTTAGTTAAGGGGTCTATTAGATTCAACTCGGTTCTTATATACTCCAAGTTGATCACCCCTGAACTAATTAGATCCCGCACCTTAATCTGATATGCCGGCTCTTTCTATTGTAGATCTTATTCTTCGCTCGATCGATTGCTACCTGTGAATCACATTGTATAGAAACAAAAGGCATAGGATTATACCACAAAAGAATATCAACTAACAAATTCCTTAACTATTCAGCTTCTGTTGCAGCAAGTTCTAAAGCTATAAACTCTGATTCCATAGTTGATTTCACTATACATGTTTGTTTAGAAGATTTCCAAGAAATGGCTCCACCACCCAAAGTGAATACATAACCATTAGTTGAATTAATCTCATCATTATCCGATACCCAATTAGCATAACAGAAACCTTCTAATACGGCTGGAAATCCATTAAACACAAGACATAAATCCATTGTTCCTTTAATATATCTCATTAACCTTTCTAAAGTCATCCAATGTTCACTACTTGGATTATGAGTATATCTTGCTAGCCTATTTACTGCGTAAGCTATGTCAAGTCTTGTGCAATTCATTAGATACATCACATTTCCAATTATTCTAGCATATTTAACTTGTGAAACACTATTGTTCCTATTTTTCTTTAAGTGTATAGCAGGATCATATGGCGTGCTTACGGGTTTAACATCAAAGAAATTAAATCTTTTCAACATTTTCTCAACATAATGAGATTGTGACAAAGCATAACCTCCACAATTCTCGACTAACTTTAAACCAAGTATCAAATCAGCTTTGTCCATATCTTTCATGTCAAAGACGGAAGATAGGAATGATTTAGTACTTTCCACAACAGCCATATTATTTCCAAAAATCAACATATCATCAGCATATAAACAAACAATAACATAACCAGAAATTTCAACTTTACTATAAATGCAGCGATCACTTTCATTCACAATATAACCGTCGGAAATCATAGCATTATCAAATTTTTCATGCCATTGTTTTGGCGCTTGTTTAAGACCGCACAAGGACTTCTTAGTCTACACACCTTATGTTCTTCTCCTTGAACAATCATACCTTCAGGTTGATGCATATATATTTCTTCATCTAGATCACTATTTAAGAAAGCCGTTTTAACATCCATTTGATGTATCACCAACTTGTTAATGGAAGCTAAAGCCACTAAAACTTTAATAGATGTTATCCTTGCTACCGGTGAACATGTATCAAAATAATCTATTCCCTCTTGTTCTGTAAACCCCTTGGCAACTAGTCTTGCCTTAAACTTATCAATTGTACCATCAGCCTTTAATTTCTTTCTAAAGACACATTTACAACTAATAGGTTTACACCCTCTAGACAATTCTACTAGTTCCCAAGTATTATTATTAAGAATAGACTCAAGCTCACTATTTGTAGCTTCTTTCCAAAACTTAACACCTATGGACTTCATGGCTTTCTTATAAGTCTTAGGATCTTCGTCTAAAATAAAAGCGGTAATGCAGTCGTCTCCAAAAGATTTTTCAATCCTTTGTCTTTTACTTCTCCTAGGCAAAGAAACAACTTCATCATGAATTTTTATACTAGATTCACCAAGTTCAAAACTAGTATTACTTACTTTCTCTTGTTTCATTGGAAATTCAAGTTCAAAAAGTTCAGCATCCTTAGATTCAAGGATTGTACCGTTGTCTAAAGTCATAAACCTATATGCTGCACTATTCAAAGCATATCCAACAAACACACAATCTTTCGTTTTAGAACCAATTTACTCCTTTTGAATTCAGGAATTCCAACTTTGGCTAAGCATCCCCACACTTTCAAATAATTCAAGTTGGGTGCATAACCTTTCCAAAGCTCATAGGGAGTCAAATTAGTTTTCTTATGTGGTATTCTATTAAGAATATGACAAGCTGAAAGTATAGCATCACCCCACATATTACTTGGCAATCCGGAACTTAATAGCATTGTATTCATCATATCTTTAAGTGTCCTATTTTTCCTTTCATCAATACCATTAGATTGAGGAGTGTACGGAGGTGTAAACTCATGTATAATCCCATTATTTTCACAAAATGTTTTTTAAAGAAAAAGTACTATATTCACCTCCTCTATCCGACCTTACCTTTTTAATCCTTTTATCTAATTGATTCTCAACCTCATTTTTGTATTTGATAAACATATTCTCAGTTTCATCATTGTTGCTAAGCAAATAAACCTTAGCAAACCTAGAAAAGTCATCTATAAAAGTAATGTAATATCGTATACCTTCTTTACTCAAAGTGTTCTTAAAATCTCCTAGATCACTATGAATTAATTCCAACTTTTCTGTTGCTCTTTTGATCGACTTAAAAGGTTTCTTATGATGTTTTCCTTCTATACAATAATGACACTTAGTAGGCTTGTTCTCATTATTCACTTCAATTAGATTAGTATTCTTTAACCTTCTAATCGCATCGGCATTAACATGTCCTAATCTAGCATGCCATAAATCAAATGAATCAACAATATACACAGAATTAGATGTATTCTTATTCAGACAAATAGCGTCCAGAACAAAAAGACCTCCCGAACAGAAACCTTTCCCAATAAACTCCCCACTTCTAGATAACACAAGTTTATCGGAATCAAAAACAAGCTTGCTATTAGCCATGTTCAGAAGTGCTCCAGAAATTAGGTTCCTTCGTATGGTATGAACATGTAGCACATTGCTCATCTCTAGCCTTTTACCAGAGGTCTCCTTGAGGAGCACTTTCCCCTTCCCGATCACTCGGGTTGCTTGTGCATCTCCTGAGAAGACTTGGTCTCCACTGTCTATCTCTTGATAGTCAAGAAATAGATCTCTACTGGTTGCAATATTTCTGGTGACTCTAGTGTCCACCACTCATTCTGTTGCACCTCCGACAAGGTTTACCTCATTGACGACGACTGCATCGATTGTCTCATCTTCCATCAAGTCAGCGTTAGATCGTTCTTCAACAAGGATGGCTTGATTGCTTGACTGTCCTTTTCGCTTGTTGCAGAAGAAAGCCTTGTGACCCTGCTTTCCACAAATCCAACATGCGTCCTTTGGTTGTGCCTTGAATCGTCCCTGTATTTGTGCTTTACCTCTAGGCTTGTTGGATTGAAATTTTGACTTCTTAGCAACATGTTCAACGATGTTGGCTTTGACTCCACCTTCATCACCACTTGCATCTTCAAGCCTGTTGTTTTCATCTATGCGGATGTGTTTGATTACCTATCCATAGAGAGTTTAGTGTCGTCGTGCTTACCTCTCTTCTTGTATTTATTCCAAGACAAAGGAAGCTTTTCGATCAGGGCAGCAGCTTGGAAGGTTTCATCAATCTTGATTCCTTCCTGTTCAATATTATCTACCAGTTGTTGAAACTGATGAATTTGATCATTAATGGATATGTGGTCAACCATCTGAAACTTGAGAAACTCACTGACCACATACTTCCTTTTTCCTGCATCTTGAGAACCATATTTGTTCTGAAGAGTTTTCCATATTTCCTTTGCTGATTGAAATTTAACATAAATATCAAACAACGAATTGGAGAGGAAATGAAGAATATGTCCTCTACGTGTGACATTGTCTGCATCATACTTGAGAGCTTCTCCATCTTCAGTAGGTTTCTCATTTGTCAGAACATAGGAGACAGACAACATTTCAAGGAAAAAGAGCACTTTTACAGACCACCTTTTAAAAAACTTTCCATCGAAAGGTTCGAGTCTTGACATATCAGGAACAGTAGGTTGTTTGGTTGCCATTGCAATAAATTGCTTTTAAGAATGTTAGAAAAAACGATTGAGAATGGACAAATAAACAACACGATACGATTGCCGAGACATGATGAGAATCACTATCCTTAAAAGCAATTTCGCCTTCACCGGTGAGCAAGGTGAATTACAAGCGAATGCTTCCCAAGATTTAACGGCTTTCTTGTTCGTTTGCTCTACGAGAAATGGAATGAACTTGCAAAGGGGAGTGTTTGAGTGTAGAGGAGAGAAAGGAAGTAAACTGCTGAAAATATGCACCAACTTTACAAAAGTTTTTTCTATCTTATGTAAAATAGTCAAGCCTTGTATTTATAGGCTTTAGGATGGATCAAAACATGATTTGAAATATATTTCAGCAGTTTTCTGACCTCCTGAGTTAGTTGCATAACGTTCGCTTTTGAAGGGAGATGATGCTTGGACCAAAAGATGCAACTCAGCATGAAAGGTTTTGTCTGTTGGCACATCGATCGATCGAAGTTGGACAGAATCATTTCATCTTTCATCCTGTCTCACATAGATCGATCCATGTATCGATCGATGCGATTGATCGAATTATGTTGGATAGAAAGTTTTCAGCATTGCACATCATCATATCGTCCATCAATGTATGCATCGATCGATCGATGTCTCTTACATAGATCGATCCATGTGTTCCAGAACACTTAACTTTATTCCAGCTTTTACTTGGTTCGATCCAACTCACACATGGATCGATCCAAGTGATATTCTTCAAGTTGAAAGTGTTCAAATCATCAACCAAACTCCCAAACAACTTCATACATGTTTTTATATAAGTTTGGAGCATATTTTGAAGTACTTTAACGTACTTTTCCAACATGCTCAGGGTTTAACCCATGTTGTCCTTACGTGCCGTTGCATATATGTAAAGACACACAAAAGAGGATCTAATATTTTTGTTGCTTTTGCTAACGTGTTACAGATGTAAAGGCAGAATACATAATGGATGCGTAGAGAATGTTAAATTACTTTGCTTTATGTGCAAAAGATAGTAATATATTATACCTAGTTGATATGTGGAGTTTAATGTATAATGTCAAAAGCATTTGGCCAAAAGTGTCGAAAGTCTTTCTTGAAGCTTCACTAAATTCTTGGATGTAATTACGATAAAAAATAGTAATTAATCCTAATGAACGCACTGACTCAAACTAATCCAAATAAAAAAGTTTCCCTCACTAAAATCCACTCACTCAAGCCAAATAAATTACTTAGTCTTGCCTGAATACAATAGGATTAAGTAATAAAAATTTTAATACCACTAGATCATATTCCAGTTGGTATTGGATTGAAATTTATTCCAAGAGGTAAAAAGTTCGAATCCAATGACACGCACAGTGTGGGTGCTCCACTGCTGCTAGGCCTTCCCTCATTTGCAGGGGTTACCTTGTGTGAGTCATTGCATAAGCCCTCACCCAATCTAGGAGGCCGCTGGACTCTTGATTTACATCCTCCACGCATGAGTCATCACCCAACCTAGGAGGCCGGTTGACTCCTGTTTTACATCCTCCACGATGCTCTTTGGTGCTGGAGCAGTGGACGCAGGATGAGGGATTTCACATTTTACTCTAAAATTTTAATAATATATTGCTGTCATAATATGGACAAGGGAGCACTTTTAGATATTCGTTTGCCTCTAATGACCGGATCTAATCTCATTATGAATCAAATATATTTTCTTATGAATTATGCATTTGTTATATATGTATTATGACTTTTTGAAAGTTTTATATTTGTTATGTCCACAACTCATTCTCACAATTTCAAGTAAATAAAAATGTACGGTTTTAATACTTAATTGACAAATAGCGACAATTAGTAGCATCGACGTGTTATGCAAGATTGACCAGTAGAAACTGCTTTATGGTTTATGAGAACGACACATTTTCCCTCAAACATAAAAATACGCATTAAACACAGGTAATTTACATCGATAAAGAGTTTCACGTTACTGATCATATAGTTTTGGATGCACCAAATATGATATTGTGAGAAAATAAATATGACAGAATATAGTCATTATAAAAGATTAGTTCTTCAAAATCAATGATATATACACACACTTTTTTTAATAAATAAACGGTTATCTTAATAAATAATTGATGTTATTCATAAATACGTATTTTGACAAGTTTTCCTTCTTCTTTCTATTATTATGTGCTTAATATATTGATCTTTTATTTTATTATACATAGAAAAGCAAACCCTATCGGCTTATTTAGAGAGATTTTTGATAAAATCCTATCAGCATTCACCCTCTTTTCTTGTACAAAATCAAGGTTTCAAGCCAAGTCAGCTGATGAAGTAGCAGTTGATCGACACAGTTTGATGCAATTATTATTATAGGTTATCAAAAAATTAACTTTGTATGTTTTTAACACATGGATACAATTGCGTACATCCGACCCCCTATATCTCGCCATAAACGAAAGCCTATAAGACAATATGATAATCTTGTTATTGTTCGTTTAATCACTTTCGAACCAGTCACCTAATGGGCTAAGAGTACATGAGATGTAACAACATTTATTAGTAAAATAAATAAATGATAAAGATGATCTGAAAACGAATGTTCACACTGACATTTTGCATTGCGAAATTACCTGTATTATTTTCTTCACTGCACATTATCATATTATATGGAACTGTCCATGGTTTACTTAATTATTATATTTGCATTACTTCTAAGTGAACGACCAATGTTTCAATGATAAAAAATAAAAATAAAAAAAAAGATTAAGGCAATTGATAAAAGACATCTTGCTTGGTAAAAGCACACCCGTTTTGTTAGACCGAATGGAGAAATTTCATCTCAAAATTATCTGTTCTGGTAGGGATTATCGGTGTAATAGGCTTCCGCAAACAGGATTTGGAAAGGGATCGGATCGCTTCGCGATCTGATGTATACAGCTTATCCTATACTTTGTGAAAGATACTGTTTTCACGTCTTGACGGATAATAAGATCTTCCTCTTATTTGGAGCAAAAGGCAAAAGCCCTCGCCTTGGGGGTTGCACCGCCCCAGCCCCAAGGAGCATTGTGGATTATGCAAATCAGGAGCATAGCGGCCTCCTATATTGGGTGAAGACTTACGTATTGACCCACACAAGGTGCCCCTGCAAACAAGGCCTCCAGCCTAGCAGCGCCAGAACACCCAAACTGTATATGTCTCTGGAATCGAACTCTTAACCTCTTAGAACAAATCATAAGTGAACTACCAACTGGACTATGTCCTGATAAGTATTCTCTTTCTTGCAAACTTTTTTTTCTCTTGAAAACAAAATAAAAAGCGGGGCCAAGAGAACTAAAAGCGAAAAGAAAAGTACAGAGCTCCCTGTTTTACATACAAATTTCTTACGATTTCAGTTGTGATTCTCTTTTTTTCTTCCCTTGTTTCTCTCTCGAGAATAGCAAAACACAGAGCTGGTGGAAAGATGATAAAATCAGTGAGTCCACATATACAAGTACCGTCTTTTTCTCATTGAATATAAACACAACCCAAAATAGAATCTCTAAAATCAATTAAATGTACTCAAGACATAGCCCAACTGTTTCTAGACAGGAGTTCTCGAAAAAGAGGTCAGGAGTTCAATTTTTGTCAAAGACAAGAGAGCCTCTTCCCAGCAATTGCATAGTGTGTGATCTTCTTTGGCATGTAGGCTTGCCTGCAGTGCTGGGATGTGCATAGTGTGGGATCTTCCTTGGCTTGTAGGCTTGTCTGCAGTGCTAGGGGCTACAGTGCTGGGATGTGCATAGTGTGGGATCTTCCTTGGCTTGTAGGCTTGTCTGCGGTGCTATGGCTCATTTCCTTCCCAGCAAGTGCATAGTGTGAGAGCTTCCTTAGCCTGTAGGCTTGCCCCCAGCGCTGAGGGCTCCTTATGCAGACTACTGTGTAAATGACCAAGCTCCTGCTAGCGGACCGTTGGTACCTCATTTACATCCCTACAATACCATTAGGACTGGGTGTGGCAGTGACCCTTTCTGGTTATGGTTCAACCATCTAAAACCAATTAAATTGTTTTAGGATGGATGACTAAAAAAGATAAGGTGAAAAAGAAAATGTTAAAGTATTGTTTGGCATCACATTATGATACAAAATTACACTATAAACACAAATCGCATTAAAATTTTAATTCAGCTAATTATCTCTCATATTTTTTACCTTACCGAAAAATAATTTTAGCATAAAATAGTAACACTGCTTGTAAAAATATATTAGCGTGTATTAAATATGATATTGAAATGATTAAAATAGATATCATATTGAACTTTTTATACCATTTGTGATGATAATTATGTGCATAAACTTTATTAAGTTACAAAATCAACAAACATATAACCAACCACCATTATAATTTTGTAGTATAATTTTTTATTATAATGACTCTCAAACGCATCCTAAAGTGAGGACAAAATCAAAAATATGAACCAAGTCTGGAGTCTTTTATTGTGGGTATTTGAGCCTTGTTGTTAATTTTTTATATCAGAACAGGTTTAGTTCAGACATCTTACCAGCATCAGGTAGCTTCTCACCTATAATATTACTAAACAACGTAATTTATATTATACACGAAATTCTTTAAAATTAGAAGAATAAAAGCTTTCATAATCAGGATATTTTTGCATCCAAAATTTTTTAAAAAAATAGGGTGTGAAAAGGAACATCTTTTTTTGGTTGACAGAAAAAGACAAAGGCGCTCGTAGGACGAAGCTCAGCTGGTATTCGAGTCGGGACATTGTTTCAGAAAGACGCAAGTTCTAACTAGGGTTTTGCGTAATGTGGGTGTTTTACTACTGTTTGGACCAATAATAGATATGTCATTATATCCGGTCCAATTCCGTCAGAGGGTTGCTAGTCCAGTTTGTTGTAGACACCTTGTGTGGGTTTCTAGCAACGTCTCACCAACTTAAAAAACTACTAAGTTTATGATTTACATCTTGCATAAGATCTTTGGGGCTAGAACGATAGAAACTTACGGAACCAAAGATACTGGCTCTTTGCTCTATGAAAAGCCAAAGGTAAAGGAGAGAGAAAGAGAAGGACATGCAGTGTTGGTTGTCTTTTTGCTGAGGGAAAAAGGAGGAGAGAGAAATGAAAAATGGGAGAATTTATGGAGAAAAGGACAGATGGAAAGTAGTTTCAGTTGCAAGGATTTCTGGAAAGTGCTTTGTGGGTTAAAGGCTATTACCTGCTCTCCCACTTTTGTTTGTCTTTTTCTTTCTCAGCTTTTCACCTACCTTTTCACTACATCATCATCTTAATTAGTAACATTATTATTAACAAAAAGCAGCTTTTGTCCTTCTAAAATAAAATACTATAACACATTTTCTTGTTTCTAATTTTCCATTAGTACCACTATTTATTTGCCAAAGGCAGATCATTTTTTATACCTATCTTTCCAAACTCCTCTCATACAATAAAAAGGGATAGGATCCCCTCACCGCAAAGGATGCGGTGACGTGTGACCGCACGACAGGTGACAGCAAGGGGGGTGGTGAGGCTAGATGAAGGTCACCCGCATCTAGCCTCACCACCTCCCTTTGTTGCCACGTGTCGCACGGTCACAAAAGGGATATGAAAAGTGGGGTTAGAAGATCACAACCCCAATAAAAATACCATGTAAAAGATCGTGTACTAGATGTACAATGTGTTTGAACTTTCTGTACTGTTCAGCTTAGTATGAAAGGACCTTCCCGGTAAACTAATCTACTGCGTTTGTTTAAGATCCGGAGAATGGTCGGACTGCTTCATAGTCTGATGTAGATAGTTTTTTATTACACTTTGTGCATGAGACTGTTTCTGTGGCTCGAAGCTGTGGCCTCAATGTCACAAAACAGAAACTTTGTCAGTTGATCTAAAGTCCGTCCCCACCGTAAAGTTTATTATGTCTTATTTATAAGGTGTTTTAACTTCGAAAGAAGACTTTGGAAATATTAAGTCTAGGGGGATCTCTTTCCCCCGGCGCATATTATATTTACCTCAAAATAATTTTCGGATTATGTTTGTTTTAAAAAATAAATTTAAAAAAATTGAACATGAGAAATGCTAAATATGAATAGTATAAAAGATTTAGTATAGTAGTTTTTTTTACTTTAATGTAAAATAATTAGTTTTTACATTATTTCGTCTTAAATAAAAAAAGCACTTCTGTCACTAAAACAAAACAAAGTTCCTTCTTTTATTTTTCATTTTCACCACATCTTTCCTCATGGCTCCAAATATAAAAAGAGCGATACATTAGACTCTCGCGTTTGTGTAGAGTCTGGAGAAGGGTTGCATTGTTTCACAATCTGATGTATGCAGTCTTACCTTACACTTTGCGCAAGAGGCTGTTTTCGCGTCTCATGGCTCCAAATATGTTAACTTAAAAGAAAGGGCCTTTTCTGGACTTTTTGTCGTTAAGTGTTTATTTTGCTCTAGAACACTTTTTTCACCATTTATTTTGGTTTTAGTCTTTTCAGTGTTATATCAGGAACTGATAACAAGATGTAAACTTAACCCCTTCATGATGCTAACAGGTTAAAACAAAGTCATTATTCAGTTAACCAAAATCAAATTAGTGAAGCTAGTGGGATAAAAGCCTCATCTGCTAATTTAATTTAAAAAAAGTTCGATGGTAATTGTCAAATATAATTCTTATAAATTTTACTCTCAAAAAAGTTAGTGGGATAAAAGCCTTATCTACTAATTTAATAAATGAACACTTCGATGATAA
Source organism: Eustoma russellianum (assembly GCA_036186865.1). NCBI lineage: Eukaryota > Viridiplantae > Streptophyta > Magnoliopsida > Gentianales > Gentianaceae > Eustoma > Eustoma russellianum. The sequence goes on along the minus strand of AP025071.1, from coordinate 26,677,518 downwards.
TTGTCAAATATAATTGTATAAACTTTAATTATAAGAAACAAGCACACAATCTTTGACAATGGATATAAATATGTTCACGTATGATTTTTTTTTTCTTTCCTTTTTTTTGTCTGTAATTGTTTTTCACTACTTATCTACCACAATCAATGTAATTAATAAAGAGAAAAGAATTATGTCGGTAAAGCTCGGCCAAATTAATGACTTTGTTTTATGGGTAAACATGTTGTAGATCACGTCCATAAAACTCGGTCCCCTAATATCGGGTCTCATGCAACTCATCATGCATATCATCAAGCCTATAGATAGGGTGCTCCTACTTCAGTTGGTACTCGGGTTAGGATTTGTTCCAAGAGGTTAAGAGTTCGAATCCAGGGACGCGCACAGTGTGTGTGCTCCTCTGCTGCTAGGCCAAAGGCCTGGTTTGTGGGGGGACACCTTGTGCGGGTAACTGCGTAAGATCTCACCCAACCTAGAAGGTGGTTGCGCTCCTTATTTACATCACTTTGCTAACAAATTTCCTAGGAGGCCGCTGCGCTCCTGGTTTACATCTTCCACACATGCTCCTTGGGACTGGGGCGGTGGGAGCACCCGGGGTGATTGATTTCACCTTTTGCTCCAAGTCTATGAATAGGGTAACAAAACTTTACCATGATTTTATTGATAGCCTTGTAATCTGTGCACACACACCATGGTTTATCCTTCTTTTGCACTATAATGACAGAAGTCTCATTAAACTAGCTCCTAGCAAGTAAATCTTCCATTTGACGCTGAATTTCTTTAGTTTCATTGGAGCTTGCTCTATAGGATGGTCGATTGGATAGTATAACTTCGGACATGAAGTCAATTTGATGCTCAATACCTCGAATTGGAGGCAATCTACTTGGCTCTTCATCTGAGAATACATTTGCAAATTCTTTAAACAAAGAAACTTCTCTCGGTAAAGAAGAGGGTAAAGATTCGCGATTCAGTAATACGTCATTATGCATAAAGATAAGAACACGTTTTTATACAACAAAGCTTGCTTAACCTTAGAACTTCTTTCATAGAAAATTTGTTTCTTTCTTCTCTCTTTTCTTAGGCTCATACGGTGCAATTTCTTTCCCTTTTTTAGCATCATTAAAGATGGTTTTGGGCTGAATAGAAGTGCTGGAATTTCGTGAAGATTTGAGTTTATGTAAAAACTCTTTTTCAGCATGTTGTTCTTTATTATCTTTCCTAGTTTGTACCATTTCCTTTTGAATCTATGTGACTTTAAAGGAAATCTATGTGACTTTTTTAGGTCGCAAAGTATTCAATTTAATGGTTTTGTTTTGAAATTTGAACACATATCGATTCAAATTTCCATAGACGTCTCAAGAGAATATGACAAGTATGTATAGAAAGCATATCACATAGATCATTGTAAGTACCGATAGAAAAAGAAAGCAGAACTTGTTCTGAGACATGCATTTCACCATAATCGTTCAAACATTCCAATTTATAAGGATGAGAATGATCAATCATAGGCAATGATTGTATCCTAACTAATGTAGTACTAGCAACATTAGTACAATTACCAACATAAATGATCATATTACAAATTTTATCATTCGCTTTACAATAGATATGAAAGATGTTTCTCCTTTGCTTCTACTTGTAATTAACTTTATATTAAGCATTAAGAGCACACTTGGTAACAAAGAGATGCTGATTTTGTTCTTCACTTTATCCACATAGCATTAGTCACCATCTTCCTCATCATGAATATGCTCAAGCTCACAATCGGATTATCCCTCAAGTTCGCTCTTTGACACATAACCTCCCTTCCATCTATGTACATGGTTTGCTTATTAGGGCATCGAGATGATATGTGACATCTTTCTTGACATTTAAAATACATAAAATGTCTAGATTTAAAATAAGTAGAGTTAGTAGGCGCAACTTTAGAAGACACTTTCTCCTTCATCTTACATCTAGCTTTGTCCATGGATGGGGGGTGATTGTTTAGGTTGGTCCTTGAGGCCTCCACCTGTACCAGAGGTCTCTTAGCCAGGTGGGATGTAAATCGAGGGATGTGCTCCACCGGCAGCCCTGCAAAGGGAGAGGACACACGAGACTCAGCCAGCCCAGAGACAACCCTTGTAATATTTCAACAAGGATTGTCTCCACACGGACTCGAACTCGGGAAGTCGGGGTTCTAGCCCCAATCACCTTTGCCACCTACCACTGGACTATGCCCCGGGGGCATGTGCACCACAAACTCTAAATCAGCATGAAAATCAACTTGATTTGCAAACTTCCTGTTTATCCATTCAAGAATCTAGACATGCTAACTTTGAGCTCTTCTTTCATATTAGCACTTATCATGGTTATTTCGAATTCTTTAAAGTACTCATCAACAGATTTGTTTTCTTGAGTTAAAGTTTACAGTTTTTCGAAACGAAGATCTACTACAGTGAGCTGCAATGAATCTTTTGTGTATAAAACACGTGTCATCTCTTCCATGTATTAATTCTGTCCTCCTCCATTCTAAGTCTAATATTCTGAATTTGATCCCACCAAACCAAGAACGATCAACAAATTCTAAGCCTACGCCACGGGACAATTGCTGCACCTAACATTTCTTTCAAAAAAGAATTACATAAATAGATGATGTCTACTTTGTGTTCCTTCCCCAAATAAGCTTCAGGATCATTCTTTCTATAAAACGGAGGTATCTTCAGAGATTACCAAACTCACGCTCATCATTATTTTGATTGATCCTCCTGTTCATAGAAAACATAAAGCTAACATCTTAATTATAATAAATAAAGAGCTCTATCAATTAATTTGATGTACTAATTCTAAAGAATTATTTTATACTTCCAAATAAAACAATATTCACTCTCTTTCACTTCTCTCTGACTTTCTGTGTTAGTTTTTTTATTTATTACTTACACACACATATATAAACCAATTACTTCCACACACACATGTACTATACACCATGATGTTATAATCTATTTCTTGGTGTAATGGTCGAATGTAGGCTTTTGTCATCTATCTGGAGAAATTATCTTTCCACTTTATTTCTAGTTCAATCTCTAATGGAGTCGAGAACATACTCTTTTTTGACTTTGGAATATGATGGAATAAAACGATTTGACTTATTGAATTGGTTGCGCTTCTTATATTGTGAAGTAGCAGTTGACCGACACACCTTGACGCAATTTTCATCATATGTCATCTGGAAATATTTGCTATGTGTTTCTAATACATGGGTATGGTTGCGTATATTCGACTCTTCATACCACGCAATGGGTTAATGTTGTTGTTGTTGAAGAAAAGAATGAAGTATGATTATCGAGGACGATGTCTATATCTAAGTCCAGTACACATGATGTGTATGTATATACATCTTGCCTCATTCTATTCCATCTCCCTCATATTGTTTTCTTCTTTTTTTTTCTATTTTAGTGCAAATTAGCTCATTTATGTTACATCATGAAATTGTTACATAACAATTTATTATTTAATGGTTATCGAATAGAATTACATTAATTATTAAAAATCTAAAAATGATGAAATTTAGTATTTTATCAAGTATACTATTAGAGTTTGACCTTTTCTCATATTTGTTTGTATTCCTCTCATTAATATAAGATTCTTGACAAGTAATGAACGTACCATTGTAAAGTTTGCCCTCTGACCAGATCCTCGTCAATAAATCTTAGGAGGCTAAAAGTGAGGCATCTAATTACGCGTCGCCATGTGTACAAAATCAGTTTTTTTTTAAAAAAAAAATTTGCAGCACCTCCTTACTTTTGTATACGTGGCGGCGCATAATTGAAGACATCATTTTTAGTCTTACTTTTAACCTCGTAGGATCTCATCCGGCCAATCTTAGCATGAAAAGATACCTTTTCATCCTTACTTTTAGTGCACGTTTGATATGATGGAAAAGGCAGGAGGAATATTTTGGACTTTCCAACTCTTTTATTCTTTTTTATTATTTTGTTGTTTGGAATATGATAGAATAAACCAAAATGATTCAGTGCTTCTTATATTGTGAAATATGAATTAATTAGCACAGCTTGACGTACTTTTCGTTATGGACCATTGGAAAACCTCTGTATGTTTCTAACACATGAGTATGATTGCGTATATCTGACCCTTCTATATCTCCGTCATAAACAGAAGCCTCCAAGACAATGAGTAATGTTGTTGTTGTATTTGCTTTGTTATGAAGTATTGAGGCCTATATACAGAGCCATTTCAGGCCTATATACAAAGCCATTTCAGATACTTCTGAAGGTTATAAATTATAGATAACTTCTGCTTTTACAGTTAATCTTTTCTCTCTTTTTCTACTTTTTATTTTATTATGAGTACATATAAAATCGGAGTCTCATTAGAAACAAACTTTCTATCTCTTGGAATAAATGTATTTTTTGTCTGTCTCTCACTCCCTCAGATTCTATCAATAGTTTTTGATGTCGTTGAGATATAATGTTGTTATTGTAATTTCTTATGGGTACATAATATCATGCCAGCTGTTTGGTATCCTTACTTCCACAAGGGTTCCAGCTAGAGAGTGTGAAATTCCCTAGCGTATTTCAACTTTTAGATTGTCGATCTAAAAAATTGCTTATAATGAATTACTACTTACAATCGAAGTAATATACAAACAATGTCTACCTACATGTAACTTATATCTCGTTTTGCACTTTACGGCGTTCACAGGTTACTAGGTTTCCACATTTGTTTGAGATCCGAAGAGGAATCGGATCGCTTTGCGATCTGATATATACAGTCTTGCTCTACATATTTTTGCACTTTATCATAAGGAGCGAGAATTTTTTTTTTAATAATAAGTGCTAGTAATGTTAATGAAGCATAAATGGTGCTTGCCTATCATTATGCAGGTACATATAGAGTCAGTGGTCTCGCTGGAAGCAAACTCTCTATCCATTGAGATAGAGGTATTATTTGCCCTCTTCTCATCCTCCCTAGATCTTACTGATAACTTTTGCTATCATTGAAATATACTGGGTATGTGTTATTGTTGCAAATGGTGCTGGCCTATCATCCTACATTTATTAGGTTAGTTGCTCATCCAACTTCAAACAAGTAGAATAGTAAATAAACTTAGATATTTAGGCTACTTGAATGACATGAAAATATTTAGGCAACTTGAATGACATGAAAAAGACAAGAGAGGAAGTCTCACCCCAACATTTACTCTATTTTTTCTTATTTGTTACAATACAATACTTATTTGTTATAATGCAATACTGATTTGAGAACATTATTTTTTAAAAAGGGGCTCTATATTTGGATAAATAAAAAGATAAGAAAACATGCAAAAACACATTCTTAATACATATGGAGTGTAATATATACATTCTCTGTTTATTTTATTGATCAAATTTTGTTTTCAAAAATGTTACTAAATGTGTGTTATAAAACATTATTATTATTTTTTTCTTATTTTGTTACTTGACTCCGTTTTCTGTCAGCTCTAAAGTTGGCAACATAAATTATTGGTTTGAATGAGTAAAGGCTATAATCTATTACCAGCAAACAGGGGTGGCCTAAAAGTGGACCAAACATTAATGAGGGCGAGACCGCCCAATTAATATAGTTAGATATGGCGTAAAATCCACAAATTTTTGTATTTTCACTTTTTCATTTGTGGTTGGGATGTAATTTGGTGGATTAATGATTTTTCGGAAATTGAATTAGGAAAATATTCCATAGCCCTTCAGGTATATCAATCAAACTATACCATCAAAATATACATACATACATACATACATATATATATATATGTGTGTATATATATATGTATATGTGTGTATACGTACATACACACATACATACATATATATCAATCAATCATATCAAGTATATCCAAACGACAGCAAAAGCTATCGCTAGGGTCTGGGGAGGGTGATAGGCAGACAAACAATATCTTTATCCCAAGGGTTAGAGAATTGCTTCCAGTGAGACCCTCGGCTCTATATGTACCTGCATAAATGACATAAGAATAAGGATATGATACTTTAGTATACATACATACATACATATATACACACACACACATACATACATATATACACATACGTATTTATATATACATATATGTATAGACACACATATGTGTGTGTGTGTGTTTGTGTTTTAATTTTTTTTAACGCAAGATAATTTAAATATCAACCATTTTAGGAGCATAACCAGACCCTTTTACTATTGTGAAATCAAGAAATATCAATTTGTTTAAAGAAAGGAGTATCAAATTAATTGATAATAAGTTTTCAACCCGACGAAGTAGCAAGCTATTCTATCTAGTGAAAAGACGGAAACCATAAAATGGCGCTCCTCACCCCACGTGTCACCGCGCGATACGTCACAGTGCAATACAGTAATTTCGTTGTGCATAGAGCATTCAAGAAACACAATGACGATAATGTACTTCCATCCCAGTGTACGCTTTCTAAGTATAAGACACTCCAGTATCTCTGAGTCACATTTAAGGATGGTTTCGACAAAAGCAGCAAAACTTTTTTATAGACTAGACAATAAAGCACTTTTTAGATTTTGCTCGTCTTTAATTACAGCATATTCAAAAATAAAGTTTTCTGTTTTTTTTTTACGTTATTTATGCAGGTAATTTGACTTTTTCTTTTGATATGTCCACATCCAGTTGATGTCATTCTACAACTTGATATTATTTATGGTTATTACACGTTTTTTTTATTACCGCATACTTAAGACAGAACTAAATTGACCCCCACCCACCCGTCAACCAAAAATACCCAACCCATCTCAATCTAACCCTATGTATTTCAACTTCAAGTAGAATACAGTATAACCCCGTGATAAACAATGATACCTCAGTCCCCAACACATAACTCAGTTGATATTCGGATTGAGATTGTCGAAGGCTTAGTTTACAGTGGGACATCTTGTGTGTCACTGTGTAAGTCCTTATCTAACCTAGGAGGCTGCTGAGCTCCTGATTTGTATCATCTACAATGTTCTTTGGAGTTGGAGCGGCAGAGGACCTCAGTACCAGTGTATGACCTTTTTCTCCAACAATGATTTTTTCATCCATTGTATATTATCGTTTCTTGTTACCAATCAGAGTTTTTTTTTGGCTTTCTAATTTATGTTTTTTTGCTGTTAGTTGTTTCGTTTCTTTTTTGAACATCACTAGTTCAAATTTTTGTGTGATAATATAGTTATTTAATCATTAATAAAAGATATAATAACTAAATATGAACTATCTATTTTACATATTAATTATTTTTATTTTATTGGTTGATAAATACGTTTATTTTGCGAGTTATTTGTTGGCAAAGATTGAACCCCAATCTACCCCAAAGAGCTGCATGGATGATGTAAATCAAGAGTTCAGCAGACTCCTAGATTAGATGAGATCTTACACAGTTATCTACAGAAGTTGCTCCCTCACAAACCAGGCATTTGACCTGGCAGCAGCGGAACAGCCATACTATGCCTGTCCCTGGATTCGAACTGATGACATCTTGTTGTCAATCCCAAACTCGAGTACCAACTGGACTATGATATGTGGCTATTTCCTGAGTTATTTGACATCATTGAATGAGAAGAAAGTGACTATGATTGCGTGTGGGCTCTCCTTGCCTTTATCATCCACCTTCACACCATTACTCTGTTTTTTTCTTTGAGAGAGAAAATGGAAGCAAAAGAAGAAAAGGCAAACAGGAACCCATGAGGAAGTTGTGTGTGAAGAAGAGGGTTCATTTCAATATTTCCTTTTCCCGTTGAATTCTTGAACGCCTTTTTAGCAGCGTAAAAGAGAAAAGGAAAAAAAAGAAAAACCAAGCAAAAGTAGTCTGCAACTTTTTCTCTGCATAATCTGAAACATCCCAAAAGCAATGTTCCCTCTATTCCTCTCTACTATTTTGGATTCTAGTGAAGTATTTCCAGCCTTCACGTTCAATTGTTAAGTCCCTTTGTTCAATCGTCTACTCTAGTTCTTGAATTCAGTCTTTTAGCTTTTTTTAGAATCCCAGAATCTTGAGCTCCCAAAAGATCATTACTTTGAAGCTGAATCAAGAAAAATTTCCGTTGGGATTTTTTTAGATTGTTGGAAAAATTATGAGGGCAGGATTAAGTACGATTCAGCAGACCCTGACCCCAGAAGCAGCAAGTGTGCTTAATCAGTCAATTTCAGAAGCTGCAAAAAGGAATCACGGTCACACGACGCCGTTGCATGTGGCGGCGACGCTTTTGGGTTCCCCATCTGGGTTTCTCCGGCAAGCATGTATTCGGTCACATCCCAATTCTTCTCATCCTCTCCAGTGCCGTGCTTTAGAGCTCTGCTTTAGTGTTGCCCTTGACCGTGTTCCGACGGCTCAGAACATGGCTTCGGGAGCTGAGCCTCCGATTAATAATGCGCTTATGGCGGCTTTAAAGCGGGCTCAGGCTCATCAGCGGCGTGGATGTCCTGAAAATCAACAACAGCCGCTTTTAGCTGTGAAGGTTGAGCTTGAGCAGCTGATAATTTCGATTTTGGATGATCCAAGTGTGAGTAGAGTGATGCGTGAAGCTAGTTTTTCGAGCCCGGCTGTTAAGGCTATGATTGAGCAATCATTGAATTCTACTTCTAATTCTAATTCCTTAAAGCAGAGTCTATTACATGGGAATGGTAATCTTGGAACTTTTGTAGGTCTGGGCCCGAGGTTGGTTGCTCCTCCAAGCTCAAATTTGGGTAATTCTAATATTCTTTCGGTGCCTGATCGGAATACTTATGTGAATCCCAAGTTGAAACAAGGGCCTGGTGGGGGTTTAGGAAGTCAAAGGAATGATGAAGTAAAGAAAGTGTTTGATATAATGATGAAATCAAAGAAAAAGAACCCGGTCTTGGTAGGGGATTCTGAGCCTGAGGGATTAGTAAAGGAGTTATTGAGGAGGATTGAGAAAGGGGAATTGACCTGTGAAAGTGAAAGTGAAAGATCTGTTAAGAACTCACAGATCATTTCAGTTGGAAAGGAGTTGCCTTTGGATCAGATAAATGTGAGGATAAAGGAATTAGGTAGTTTAATTGAAAGTAGAATGAAGGGAAATGGTGGAATAATTATTGATTTGGGGGATTTGAAATGGCTTGTGGAACTGTCTGTTACTTTTGGTAATTCTTGTGGGGTGCTGCACCAGCAGCAGCAGCAAGGAGTTTCTGAAGCTGGGAGGCTGGCCGTGGCAGAAATTTCCAATTTGTTAGCGAGGTTTGCGAAGATTGGTAAGGTTTGGTTGATTGGAAGTGCTACATGTGAGAGTTACATGAGGTGCCAAGTTTATCATCCTACTATGGAAAATGATTGGGATCTGCAGGCACTGCCAATCGCCTCTCGGTCACCTGTACAAGGAATTCTTTCGCGGTATGATCTGTGTTTTATTGCTCTAATTTGAGAGTTAGATGTTTTACTTTCAATAGTAGTTGATAGAGATCATGTTTAATTCCTTGGGATGGAGGTATTGTTTACCTGCCTTTTACCCTCCTCAGACCCTAACGATAGCTTTTGTTGTTGTTGGGATATACTGTGTATGGTGGTTGTTGTTGTAAAGTTTATGCCTTGAAGTTCTTTAGCTTTTGTTGTTGTTGGGATATACTGTGTATCGTGGTTGTTGTTGTAAAGTTTATGCCTTGAAGTTGTTAAAGAATAGGATTAGTATGATGGATATGAATTTTTGTAGGCAAAAAGGAAGAGATAGACGAAGCATAACTCTTGATAATTTTCTTTATATTGTCTTTCTCTTGCATTGCTGCATATTACTACTCTAAGTTTGTATCATGAAAAACAGCTCAGTCTGACATGTCCTTGACTAGTCCTTACTAAAACAATCATAACTTTTCCCAGGAAATTCCAAACGATTTGAAACTTGGACTATCAAAAACTAGACTTCAAGAGCTTCAGTTTCATAGTTCATTCACCGAAAACGAAGTTCATACGGCCTTCCAAATACTCTTATTAATCAGCTTCAAAAGCTGTTGACTAATTAAATTTATATTTTCAACCGAAGTAGTTCTAATTTTTGATCTGGTCGATAGGATTTATGTGATGCTTCCTATTGTTAAAATTGTTCTGTTATCATCTTCTGTTAATGGTGTCATTTAGTAATGAACTCTCTGACCAGTAGATCTTGAAGAGTTTGTGTTGAGCGTCAATTGTTTCCTTGTCTACTTAGCTACCTTTTTGGCTATGAACATGTCTATAGCTTGATAGATCTTGATTTTCTAGGTTGGGAACTGAGAGAAATTTGAGTAACACCAGATCTCTGAATCCCATTGCAAGCTTACAAACTGCGGTGCCCGCTTTGACGAGGCGATTATCTGAGAATGAAGATCCTTCTAGGAAAGTTTCCTGTTGTCCACGGTGTTCGCAAAAGTATGAGGAAGAGCTGAGCGTCATGACCAAAGAGCTTGAGAATTTGTCATCTGAAAATAAATCGGAAGCGACTCGGACTCCTCTGCCACAATGGTTGCAACATGCTAAAGTGCATAATGGTGGTGTCAAAGTAACTGATCAATCAAATGTATGTTTTTATTTTTATTTTCCATCAAAATCATGATGATAAAAGAATAAAACAAAAACAAAACTCAGATTAAATGAAGCTGACTTTTTATGTATCCATTTCAGGAGGAGACAGAGCCGCTTTTGAAGCAGAAAACTCAAGAATTACAAAGAAAATGGACCGATGTATGCTTGAATCTCCATCCTAGCTTTCATAAAATCTTAACATCTGAGAGAATGATCTCTCCTTCGGTCCCTGCTATGAGATCAAATATAACATCTGATAGAATTGCTTCTCCTGCTGTTCCTGCTATGAGCTTAATCAACCCAAAGCTGCTGCTTAAGCAACCTTCACAGCCTAAACCAAAGCCAGCCTACATACTTGGTGACATGCTGCAGTTTAATACAACCCCTGCTACTATGCAACCCTCACAGTGTGTGAATAGTCCTTCTGCAAGCCCTGTGAGGACAGAGTTAGCTCTTGGCCGAAAAGTATCTGGACCGTCTGAGAAGATGCAAGAGGTTGGTGAAAATGGTGTTAAGGACTTCTTGGGTTGCATCTCCATGGAACCACAGAAGAAGTTGATTGAGAAATTCGCGAGTACTTTGGATGCCGACTCATTCAAGAAGATTCTCAAAGGTCTCATGGAGAGAGCATGGTGGCAGCCAGAAGCAGCTTCTGGGGTAGCTTCAGCTGTTACAAGATGCCGATTGGGCAATGGAAAGAGGCGAGGTTCAATGTCAAAAGGTGACATCTGGCTATTATTTACAGGTCCTGACAGAGTTGGGAAGAGAAAAATGGCCTCTGTTCTTTCGCAGCATATATGTGGGACTAGTCCGGTAATTGTATCTCTTGGCTCAAGACGCGATGATGAGGAACAAGATACAAACTTTCGTGGTAAAACCGTGTTGGACAGGATTGTAGAGGCAGTTAGAAGAAATCCCTTTTCGGTAATAATGTTGGAGGACATTGATGAAGTTGATCTGATCATGCGTGGGAACATAAAGCGCGCTATGGAGAGGGGTAGGCTTACTGATTCCCATGGTCGTGAAGTCAGTCTTGGCAATGTGATCTTCATTCTCACTGGAAACTGGTCTACTATGGAATATGGTCAATCACTAGAGGAAAAGAAGCTTGCTTGTAATGCAAGTAGCAATTGGCAATTAAAGTTAGCCATCAGCAATGGCCAGAAGAATGCAAAACGGCGAGCAATTTGGATGGAAAATGCAGAGAGGCCTACAAAACCAAGGAAAGAACCAAACTTTGGTCTTTCTTTTGACCTTAACCAAGCTGTAGATGAAGATGATGATAGAACCGATGGATCCCATAATTCAAGTGACTTGACAGTTGGCCATGAGGAGGATCTTGGCCTAGAAACTGGGCAATTTGCCATTGCATCAGTCCCTATTGAACTAATCAACTCTGCTGATGATGCAATAGTGTTCAAGCCGGTGGACTTCTCTTTTGTTCGAAGCGAGATCAAGAAAACCATTTCTGTGAAATTCTCCATGGCTGTTGATGACAGCATATCCATACAAGTAGATGATGATGTTCTTGACAAAGTCTTAGCCGCGTTATGGCTAGGTCGATGCAGTCTTGAAGAATGGGTGGAGAAAGCTCTGGCTCCCAGTTTTGAACAGCTCAAAAACCGCGCGCCGGACTCCATAGAAAGCTCTTCCATCATCCAGCTTCTTGTGGAGCAGAGCAGCTATTTTGAGAGCCGGAGAAATGGAGATTTGTTGCCTTCGAAAGTGAGAGTAATGGTGGATGGAGCTGAGATTTGAGGGGCCTTGTTTTATTATGCGTATTTTGTTGGGGTACACAATGTAAATATGAAAAGTTTTGGCGGGTAATACCACGGTTAGTGTGGGGGTTAAAGTAGGAAAGAAAGCGTTAAATAGATTAATAAAGAATCTCACTGTTTTTCTGTTATGATTATATAGTTTCTATTTTATATTTTCTTTTTCCTCTTTTACAACTATTTTGTTGTAGATGTTACACCTATTTAATGAAATGAATTTACTTGTTTGATGTTTATTGATTTGTCTTGTGTTGTTTTATCGGTTTTGTTTTTTTATTTATAAGTTTATTCTTTCCCTCACCGTTATGTGACCAAGATAGGACAGGAAGAGTTAGGTTCTCTTGTCCTATGAAGAAATGAAAGTAAAATATGCCCTACTACATATATATGTAGTCACACTTAGAGTATTTTTCTTAGAATATGTTTGCCTCAAAACTACTCACACACATATATATAAAAAATTGGAGAGGGGAATCGAACTCAAGACCCGGGGTTGGGATAAATGCTACTCAATCGCTAGACCTAAAGGTTTTTTGCATACATATATATATATATACACATATATACACATACATACATATATATATATATATATACATATATATATATATATATATATATATATATATATATATATATATATATATATAGTCACACTTTCGAATTTTTATTAGAATATGCTGCTTCAAGATTATAAAACATTGTTCAAAGAGAGGAAGGGGAGATCAACATTCCACCACACCACCACAAACCAACCCCTATCCCTAGTCCAAATATTCTGCCCGAATGGACATGTTCAAATTAATACGCAGGATAGGATTTTCTCACCCATTTTTTCTCACCCCACACGTCACCGTACAACACGTGGTAGCAAGGAAGGACATATGGTCATGAGTGGGGTGAGGGGATTGAGGATGAGTAGATCCCATCCCCTACGCATGGATAAGACAAGATAGTTTTGTTAAAGAGAAAAATACACACTATATTTGTGACGTGTGACCAACCCTCTATCGCTAGAGTTTGAATAATTGCGTTATGCTTTGTCGATCAACTGATTTCGGACCGTACATATTCAATCTCTTATCCAATAATAAAACAAGATAGTTTTGTTAAAAAAATAAAAATATGCACACCTCTCATGTGTAGTGTGTTAAAACTTAGTATATTGTCTAAGGACAAAATAGTGCTGTTTTCTTGATGGAAAAAAACAGTACACTTTGATGGGGAAAAAACAGTACACTTGTTGCGACTATATTGACCCTTTTTTTCATTTCTAATGGAGTCAATTACTCTTCTTTGATTTTGGAATATGATGAAATAAAACAAAACCGTCAACATCATCATCATATCCAGTATGTCTCAACAAAATCAAAAGCTATCGCTAGGGTGATGAAATAAAGCAAAATGACTCACTAAATTAGCTGCTCTTGTTATATTATGAGGTATCAATTGATCTACACAGAATAACACAATTTTATTATGGGTCATCGGGAAACAACCTCTGTGTGTTTCTAACACGTGTGTATAGTTGCATACATCCGACTCACCATACTATGCCATAGATTATAGTCTCTACGACAATGAAATAATATTGTTGTTGTTGAAGGGTACGTCAGCAGCAAGTGGTGGCAACTTATTGGGAAGCCCATGCACAACAAAGAGGACACAGGAGAGTGTCATCACCCCATAAGGTAAGGCGAAGGTTCTGAGAAAAGGAGCAGGTATCCGCGGTTGAAATCAGAAGACAGAATATGAAGTCTCTAATAACACGTATATAAAAAGAAAAGATGTTTAAAATTTTTTGTTTTTAAAAAAGAGTTGCTAGTATACGTAGCAACGCGTGATTAGAGACCTCATATTTTATCTCACTATTTACATCTCCTGATCTGAACCCAGGGATCAGGCGGTCAAAAATGAACTTTTCAGTTGATGATTTATTGATTGAACTTCAAAGTTGTTGAGAATCAGCAGATATAGCTGACTATTTTATACAGTTAAGATTATGGGACCCTCTAGTTGGACGGCCTACACGTTTCTTCATGTTCTACCTTTTTGCCGGGTTCAAATCTCCTCACCCCTACTCCCTCACCGCACGCGTCACCGCGTGACACGTGGCAACAAGGGAGGGTGGTGAGGCTAGATGAGGGTTACCCTCATCCAGCCTCACCGCCCCTACCTGCTGCCACGTGTCGCGCTGTGGACCGCGCGGTGACTCACCGCGCGGTGAGGAGATCCCAACCCCTTTTTGCCAACCTTTAAATCTGTACAGATCTCCCAACCACTCTGCACCATGCGTTTTTTTCTCTCCTTTTTTTTCCACTTCATATGAAGTACATGACCGACAAGAGAGAGCAGAGGTAAAAAAAAAAAAATGAGAATAATACTTGGTTGCAAAAAGCTTAAATCACCAACTCCACTATCCTTATTACTCAAGTCCCAAGAGGTTTTTTTTGCAATCACTCAGTTGTTACTCGAGAGACAAATTGTAATATAAAAAATCGTTAATTCGCTTCTTGACAGTCACTGTATGAATATTAAAAATATGTCGTCAGTTTGTTATACCAGAGCAAACTTAGGCTTGGTCGCTTGTAAATACCAATTAGGTTATGAGGCGAAAAAATGGATGCCATTGGTCTTGCCCTACAACAACAACATTACTTCATTGACTTAGAGGCTTCTGCCTATGACGAGGTATAAGGGGGTCGGATGTACGCAGCCACACCCATGTATTAAAACACACCCGATGACCCATAACGAAAATTATATCAAGCTATATCTAATAAATCAGTTGTTACTTGAAAGACAAATTGTAAAATAAAAAGTCGTTAATTTGATTCTTAACCGTTGCGGTATGGATATTAGAAATTTATCGTCAGCATAACGACTAGAACAAACTTAAGTTTGGTAGCTTGTAGATACCAATTAGGTTATGAGGCGAAAAAAAAGATATATGCCATTGGTCTGGCCCTACAACAACAACAACATTACTCCATTGATTTAGAGGCTCCCGTCTATGACGTGATAGAGGTCGGATGTATGCAACCATACCTATGTGCTAGAAACACACAGAAGTTGTTTCCCGATGACCTATAGTGAAAATCGCATCAAGCTGTGTCGATCAATTGCTACTTTACAATATAAGAATCACAGCCAATTTAGTGAATCATTTTGATTTATTCCATCATATTGCAAAATCATTGGTCTTGCCCTATGAAAGAAAAAAAAACTGTGTATATATATGTATCTATATATCTGTATATGTGTATATACACACACAGACATACATAATATATATATGTATGGATATGAAGTTAAAATGTAAGTGTGATTATGCATTTGAATGACTAACTAATATAACAATTTATAATTTAATAATTGAAATGGTAGTTAAATATTTGATACCGTCATGATTCAATTGTAGAAATAAAAGATAATGAAGGACATAACTATTCTTTTTCTTAATATCCAAAATAGCAAAGTTGGCAAATTTTCTATATAGTAGTCTATACAGTTCAAATAGTGACTTCTCATTAAAGGAGCAAATTTTCTTTTGCAGAATGTTACGGTGAGACATAATATATATCTATTATGTACGAAAGAGTTATACCAACTGGACATATCACTTGATATAAGAAAAAGTTCATCAAATTAATATTGTACTTAATATTTCAAATGCGTCATAGGCACAATGAAGGCTACGTAAGTCCACACGACATAGTCTAGTTGGTACTCGGATTGAAATTTGTTCCAAGAGGTCAAGAGTTCGATTCCAAGGCCACGCTAAATGTGTGTTCCTCTGCTGTTAGGCCGAATGCCTAGTTTGCTGGAGACACCTTGTATAGATTACTGCGTAAGATTTTATCCAATCTAAGAAGCCGTTAAGCTCCTAATTTGTATCCTATACCCATGTTATTTGGAGCTGGACGGTGGAAATCTGGGTGAAGGATTTCACCAATGAAGGCTACGTAATTTGAGATGTTTGACTTTCCAATAAAAGAAGTCACTGGACCACTTCTGATAAAATGGGTTAGAAAAGTTGATTCAATAAATTATTGACTTTGTGGTACATTACGTCACTTCTTTTTGTGTTTGGTCTGCACTTAAATTATAGAGATACTAATTTTCAAACAATCTTGTCTTATTGAAGGACACAATTATTCGTAAAGATCAGGATCTTGCAATCTTCAGCAAACTTTTTTTTATAGATGTAATCTTCAAAAAACTTTGAACTCTATATTTTATATACAATATTAAATAAAAAGTAGGAAAGATAAAATTATTCCTTAGAAAAAATCGACCGCCGTTAATTTAAAAATAGCTTAAATGTTTTTTAAATGTGAATACAACAACAACATTACCCATTGACTTCGAGACTTCCGCCTATTGTAGGGTATGAGAGGATCGCATGTACGCAATCATACTCATGTGCTAGACACACACATATGTTGTTTTCTGACGACACATAATAAAAATTGCGTCAAACTGTGTCGATCAATTCCTACTCCATAATATAAGAAACATAACCAATTTAATGAGTCATTTTGTTTTATTCCATCACATTCCAGAGTCAAAGAAAAACGTGTCATTAACTCTATTAGATAAGTGGGAGCATATAAAACTCAACCACATACTGTTATACTGTATGCTAGCCTTTACTCCTATGCTACGCAGGTAGAATATATTGAATAAGTAAAATATTTTGATATCCATTTACATACAGAATTGCATTATATTTAAAAGTATTAATTTTTTCCCTCAAAAAAATTGTTAATCTATAAACCTAAAGTACAATATTAACGATTGATGAATTAGTCATTAAGTTTATTAAGATTGGTATGCAATAACTAAATTAAGCTCTGCAACTTTAAATAATTAAAAATCTAAGACATATAAGTCGCATTTTGTTTTTTGCATAATGGGGAAAAAAATGTTTTCTTGGCTTTCAAAAATGCTTTCTTCTCTAACCTAAATTTTTGTGGTGTGTAATTAATATATTGGGAATAACATGTTGATGAAGAGCATTATTTGTTAAACTAAGATTGTTTTCAATGCACCAAAAAAATTGTAAAAAATCAACAGATTACAATTTCCATAATTCCAAACGAAGGATTGCAGTCGAACGCAGGGTAGGGAAGCAATTAAGAAGAACAGATAGCAAACTTGAAATGATAGAACAATTGAACTTGAATAAAATCATACATTCAAGCAACGCGTGGAGAGAGAAGTTTATGAACAAAATGGAGAGAATCAGAGAATGATTCTGAGATGAAAAATATCTCATTCCACACACTTCCATTTCGCCAAACACCTACGCATATATGAATTCCAAATTACATAAATAACTACCAGCTAGAATTTACAAGAATGACCCTCTAACTAACTTCTCCTTTTATTAGTAATAAGGGTACAACTGTCTTTTCATATTATTTAAACTACTCCCGTCTTATTTCTTTCTCCTCCAGCGTCTTCTTCCTTCAACAACACCCTCCACCTACTGTGCCAGACAACCATCCTCCACTGCGCCATGATTGTTGCGTGCTGCTCTCAACTTCCTCCAATGGTCACATCTTCTCTTTCATGCTTGCAGTTAACTTCTCTATCTGATCATCGCATGTTCCACCAGTCTCAGAATCACCCATACTTTTGACACCCCCTCAAGTTTGACTTGGCATATATATATTGCAGACTCCCAGCAACTATAAAAGTTGATCAATCCTTCTCCTATCCGGCGCCTTGGTGAAAATATCCGCCAGTTGCAGCTGAGTACGAACGGGCATCAATTTTACTGTTCCATTTAACACCTTCTCCCTAACTATGTGGCAATCGATTTCAATATGCTTTGTTCGTTCATGGAACACTGGATTCTCAGCAATATATAAAGCACTTTTGCTGTCACAAAACAGCTCTACTGGCTCCTGCTTACCTATCCCCAAATCCTTTGTCAGATATAAAAGCCACTGTATTTCACAGACTGCAAGTGCCATTGGCCTATACTCCGCCTCCGCAGAAGACCTTGACACTGTGGTTTGCTTTTTAGCTCTCCATGAGATTAAAGCTCCTCCCAAGAACATACAATACCCAGTAATTGATCTTCTGGTCTCCTGACATCTAGCCCAATCTGAGTCAACAAATCCTTTTAAACTCATTTCTCATGTGTTTGGAAACAGAAGTCCCTGACCAACAGTCCCTTTTAGATACCTTAAGAGTATGTGCCCAGTCCTCAAGTGATTGATTATGGGACAATCAAGAAACTAGCTCAATTGTTGAATGGTATAAGATATGTCTAGTCTAGTGATCGTCAGATATATTAATTTCCCAACCAGTTTTCTATAATGTGTTGTGTCCAAGCTTCACATGCGTCTCCATTGGACTTACTGCCGGCTTAGACTCCATGAAATTCATCTCCTCCAAGAGCTCCAAGGTATACTTCCTTTAGTTGATGTATATCCCTTTCTTTGATCTTGCAACTTCTATAACCAAGAAGTACTTCAAGCTCCCCAAGTCCTTGATCTGAAATTCTGAGTGCAGTTTACTCTTGATCTCCTCTATTGCATTTATATCCTCACAGACAATTACCACATAATACTAACAATATGCGTAAGCATCCTCTGATTCTCTTAGTAAATAGAGTGTAATCGTTCATTGACTGTAAGAAGCCTTGTGATGTTAGAAACTTGGTCAGCTTAGTGTTCCATTCCCTGCTGGCTTATTTCAAGCCATATAGAGATTTCTGTAGTTTGCAAACTAACTGAGGCTGTGGCAATTTTATTCCCTGTGGAGGTGTCATATATCTCCTCATGAAGATCTCCATGTAAAAATGCATTGTTCACATCTAATTGATGAACATGCCACCCATATCTTGCAACCATAGCCAGCAGCATTCTGACTGTGGCCATCTTAGCCACTGGTGAGAACGTGTCCTGATAATCCACTCCATGCTGCTGAGTGTATCCCTTAGCCACAAGCCTTGCTTTGTATCTCTCCACTGACCCATCTGCCTTGCGTTTTATTTTATACACCCATTTACATCCTATGGGTTTCTTGCCCTGAGGCAATGGGACAATCTTTCAGGTGTTATTGTCTTCCAAGGCAGTTATCTCTCTCTCCATAGACAACTGCCATTCAGGATCACCACATGCCTCTGCATAAGAACAAGGTTCGGTGTGCGCGCAAATGTTTAGTGCATAAGTTCTGTCCTTAGGTGTCAGGGATTCAAGGGTGAAGTATTTATTTAGGGAGTGAGGAGAGGTGTGGGTACTGGTTGTGGATGTCAGTTCTTTTGAGAATTGACTATTTAAGGATGTTTGATTGCAATGATATTGTTGCATATAAAATGGAGGTTTTCTCGTACGTTGAGGTCTAGGAATTGGTAGAGGTATGTCAATAGAAGAAATAGGAATGTTTGCTGGGGTTAAGATTGTGTCATCTGAGTGAGTAGTTGGAATTAGGCCATTTGGATTGAATTCATTAGGATCAAGGCTGGACTGTGGATCTGTAGGAAAAGAATTAGATTCTGCAAGAGGTAAAGGTATAGACTTTTGAAGAGAAAAGGGATGGAAGGAAGTATCATCAGAACAACTGTGAGGATGTAGCTGAGATTCAGGTGCAGGATGTGGACTGATTTGTGATGTTTTGCCAATGGGAGATTTCTGTGATGCATTGCCTACAGGAGAGACGTGAGAAGGTGCCCCCTCAGCTGGGCAACCAGATGAATAGGTAATACTTGGACTATGGCAAGGTACGGGCTATGGATTGTTGGCTGGCAAGAAATGGTTGTCATCAGGCATTGAGTGTGAATGACTGAAGGGAAAGATATGTTCACAGAATTGAACATCTCTTGACACGAATACATCAAAGGTTTTGAGGTCTTGAACAATATAACCCTTTGTATTATGTAAAAGACCCAAGAAGATGCATTTTCTGGCCCTAGGACTGAACTTGTCCTTGCCTGAAAGCACATTAGTTGCATACGCTAGGCACCTAAATATCCTGAGATTTGAGTATAAGGGAGGTTTATGATAAAGTAAATCATAGGGAGTATGATGATTAAGGATAGGTGATGGAGTTATATTGATCAGGTAGGCAGCATGCTGTACAGAGAATCCTCAATACTTGATAGGAATACTGGACTGAAATATTAAAGCTCTAGCAACTGACAGAAGGTGTTGATGTTTTCTTTCAACAATTCCATTTGGTTGGGGTGTGTATGTACAACTGGTTTGGTGCTGTATGCCCTTTTCTGCAAAGTATGAGTCCATTTTGAATGCAGATCCATTGTCCGTCCTTATGACTTTAAGGGACTTATTGAATTGTACAGAAACATAAGCATAAAAGCTTTGAATGATATTCCTTACTTCACATTTAGATTTCAGAAGATAAATCCAACAGTACCTAGTATGATCATCTACTATGGTAAGAAAGTATTTCTGATGACATAAAGTAGGGTGTTTGTATGGACCCCATATGTCCATATGAACAAGGTTAAAAGGAAATAGAGATACAGAATTTGAAAGGGGAAAGGGTAGTCCCCTTTGTTTTGCTAAAGGATATATGCTACAAGTGTTTTCATCATCAGATACAGTCACTTGGGAATCAATTTTATGGATTGCATGCATCCTAGAAATTGCAGGATGACCAAGTCTCGAATGCCAGAGAGTAGAAGTGGAAGAGGAAGCTGAACAGGATTGAATTTTAGCGGCTGAGGAAGAGTCCTTCTCATGATGTGGCTGAGATGGTTCAATGAAGCAATAAAGGCCATGTTTGACTTTAGCTAAACCAATCCTCTTCTTAGTCACATGATCCTGAAGAATACATGTATTTGAATGAAAAACTGCATCAATTTCACCAGAATTTGTCAATTTGCTCAACGGCAGCAAATTAAATGTAAAGGACGGAACATGTAATACACTATCAAGTGTGATGTAAGGACTCACTTTCACAGTGCCAATGTGTGCTACTGTGGCACTATGCTTGTTGGGTAATTTAACTGACATGAAGGATACTAGATGGTAAGATTCAAAGGCAGAAAGGGAGAAACAGACATGATCGGTGACACCTGAGTCAAGAACCCATACAGTAGAAAATTTGTTCAACACATTACCTTGTTTCTTACCATCGGATTTGGTGAACTGGGTAGACAACATTGCATGAAGCTCCCTTGAGCCTCCCGCTTCACCCTGAATGCACTTAGACTTCTCTTTGTAATCCTGCAACATGTTTATCAGTTGGGTGTACTGATCAAGTGTGAGGCTGGGACTTGTCTGTGGCAACGAGCCAACAACATTCTTATTTTCACCATCATTTATCTGGCACTCATTACACTCATTTCTTTCAAATCCACCAAACTCCAACCCGTCAGATCCTTCATTACCAACACAATTGATTTGGTTTCTAGTTTTGTGTCCCGGGGATACCCATATTTCTTATAGCACCTGTCAACTGTGTGACCAGGCATATTACAATATGTACACAACGATACTTTGGCATTTCCCTGCCCACTTCTTGAGAGATTTTTTTAAAGCACTTACCAGAGGACTTTTGCCATCCTGGACCTGCTGTCCCTCCAAAACAGCTAGGTCTAGACACACCAACGTTCTTTCCACCATTGTTAACATTCATGACCAGAGTAGGATTATTAGTAAACTGACTATGTGTGTCCGAGTAATTCAATTTCCATTCAAGTTTAACAGCCATGGAGAATGTGGTTTTAAGATCAGATAAAGAGACAGACAACAAAACTTGTGATTTTACAGGCTCAAATTCATCATTAAGCCCTTTAATGAACTTGATCACATAGTCATCTTGAACAAACTTGTTAATCTGACTAGTTACATTACAAGTACATCTATTGCAAGTACAACTGGGAATTGATCTAAGAACCATGAGTTCTTTCCACACAACCTTCAATTTTGTATAATACTCGGTTATAGACAACTCACCTTGTTTGATGGCATAAAACTGGTCCTGTAAATCAGACAGCCTGAACGCATCAGCGTTGTCGTATCTATGCTTGAGATCATTCCAAATGTCAATTACATTATCAAACCACATCACACTCTGTCCTATCGAAGGAATTACAGAGTTGACAATCCATGATGCCACCATGTTATTCGCCTTACTCCACGCCGTGTATCTGCGATTTCCCTTTGCTAGCTTAACAACCGCTCCTGTAATAAAGCCTATCTTGTTCTTCGATTCCAAGGCTCTCCTAAACGTCCTACTCCATCCACTATAGTTATTCCTATCCAGTAAAGGTTGCACAAGAACAAGTGAGGGGTTATCACTAGGGTGAATATACAAAGGAATCTCAGATGGATCCATGTTTACTGCAGTAACAGGAGTAGTGGAACTACTAGGTGAATGCGCATTAAAATTCATGAATGTGCAAATTTCATTTGTGATTAACGCGAACGCTCTGATACCATGTAGAAAATCAACAGATTACAATTTCCACAATTCCAAACGAAGAATTGCAGTCAAACGAGGGTAGGGAAGCAATTAAGAAGAACATATAGCAAACTTGAAATGATAGAACAATTGAACTTGAATAAAATCATACATTCAAGCAACGCGTGGAGAGAGAAGTTTATGAACAAAATGGAGAGAATCAGAGAATGATTCTGAGATGAAAAATATCTCATTCCACACACTTCCATTTCGCCAAACACCTACGCATATATGCAGTCCAAATTACATAAATAACTGCCAGCTAGAATTTACAAGAATGACCCTCTAACTAACTTCTCCTTTTATTAGTAATAAGGGTACAACTGTCTTTTCATATTATTTAAACTACTCCCGCCTTATTTCTTTCTCCTCCAGCGTCTTCTTCCTTCAACAACACCCTCCACCTACTGTGCCAGACAACCATCCTCCACTACACATGATTGTTGCATGCTGCTCTCAACTTCCTCTAATGGTCACGTCTTCTCTTTCATGCTTGCAGTTAACTTCTCTATCTCATCATCGCATGTTCCACCATGTTAAGAAATATGTTTGGATAATTTTCAAAGTCATGATTTTAAGTGGTAAATACTTAAAAATATCATACATGATGTTATATGTGTTTAAAAGTTGAAAAAGTTGACATCGATCTCTCAGGTTGTTGCACTTCGATCGATCGATGTACTTCGATCCCTCACATCGATCGATCCATGTAAGTCAGTGAAAGTTCAAGACCTTACAGTGAGACATCGATATCTAAACCTGAGACACATCGATCGATCGATGTTCATCGAACCCTCACTTCGATCGATCGATGTAGGTCAGAGGCAAATTCTGAAACTTACGATGAGACATCGACCTCTGAAGCTGAGGCACTTCATTCTATCGATGTCTAGGGTTTTTAGAAATATTTTTCTAAAATGTGATAAAGTGGTTTTCATTTGTACATGATTTATACATGTTCATTATGTGATTATTATGTGTTTTTGATTATAAATACATTATGACTAATGTGCCTTGGGAGTTTCTACAACTTACCGAAAAGGACAAAATTGGTATTTTGAGTTTTGTAGGAACATGATATGGTGGATATATATCAAGGATTTATTCTCATCTTATTTATCATGACCATGATGATATTATGATTATTTCTGACCATCGGGGTCATTTCTGGAGTTTTCTCTCATCAGGGGCATTTTGGTCATTTCATCCCTGAGGGTATTTTTGGTATTTTCACTCAAAGAATCTCTTGACTGTATTCTTATCATTATTCTGGAGTTGAGTTGTGGTTAACTTGAAGATTATATGGTGGTTTAATATTATTTCTCTCACGTGATGATATTATTGACTATAGCGGGATATGTGATGAATTGTGATGTCACATTCTATTTCTTTCTTGAAGACTCTTTTATATATGTTATTGAAGGATATTATTCATCATTATACAGAGATTTCAAAGGTGTTAAAAGTGTGAAAATGATCACAACGTACAAGAAGAAATATTGGGAATTTTGGTGTTACAAGTTGACATAATCTTGTCAATTATCATTTGGTGATTTCTTCTTCAAAAATCTGAGTTGATATGCATATATACAGCCTTAAAAACGTCTGTATTCAGGTGGAGGTGATGTGTAATTCATTGTATGAGTTGGTTACAAGTGGACCAACCAAAAAGGAGCTAGTTGGCAAAATTGCCAACTTGGATTTTTCAAAAGTGTAGCCAATGGCTACTAAGGAGTCTTTTGAGATAATTTTTGATTTGAACTTGTCAAAGACTCACATGCCTATTCTTTTGCAAGGAGTTGAGGGTATTTTGGTAGCATTAACCTCTCTTATTATATTCATTTGGCAAAGGATAATCAAGACTATCCTAGGTGGAAATTTTGGCCAACAAAGTGAGTTCAAGGTGGACCAATTACGTTGTCTCAGTTTGCCAAGTGTACAAATCCAACCAATGATGTGAAGACACTTGGACTTGATGATGAAGATGGTGACACATGTGCATTCTTATCTCCAAGGCTCAATTCACACTATAAGGAGGCAATAGTGAAGAAGCTGAAACACACTTGAAGCTCACAAGCGTTTGTTGATTTTTCTAGCCATCATCTTCTTCTTGTTGTTCTTGTTTGATTCTTTGTAGCAAATGTGTTCTTGCTGTATTTATTGAGCTACAAGCCTCTTGAGCTTCATTTGTAAGATTGATTAGCCAATTCTATAAGACTACATCAATAGGTGGTATAGGTGTTGCAACTAAGTGTTGCATAGAAGGTGTTCATTCAAGTCTTGAATATGGTTGGTGTATAACCCAAGGATCAAGCTTGGTTCTTGTTGCAAGGTGATTCATATCATAGTGAAATCCAAGGAAAGGTGTTCCTTGGGACTGGAGTAGGTCACATTGACGGAACCAGGATAAATTCTCGGTGTGCTTGTTTTGTTTCTACCTTTCTGTTTTTTGTCCGTTTTTACTGCAGTTTTCACACAATTTCTCACGATTTGAAAAAATAGCAAAATACTTTCAAAATTTGTGATTTTGGTGGAGTTATACTTCAGACTGTTAGCTTTCATTTGCAACAAGAATCACTTGATTTGAGCAAGGAAAAGTTAGTCTTTCGGTCTTTGCAAGATAACTGCTCCATTCTGGCTGCAATCTGACCAGTTTTGAGAAAACTTGAATTATGTATTAATCAAGATCAACGACATCCTAAGGAGTATTTTGATATAAAGATCAACCTTTTGGTCGAGTATTCAAAGAGAAACACGTTTTTCAAAATCAGCAACATTCTGTCCAATTCTGTCCAGATTGACCATATGAATGTTTTTATTTGTTTGAATGGCCAAACGATCTTATTTTTGTCTGATTTTTGGACAGAGCCTTGCTAACACATTGAAGTTAAGATCTGAAAATTTTCATAATTTTTGGAGGTGTGTACAAAGACTTTTGAATTTTTCAAGAATGGGTTCTGAATCTGAGGTAGTCTCAGATTCTGTTTTCAAAGAGGTTTTTAATTAATGGTAGTAGTGTAATTTCTGCTAACCACTATTCACTCCTCCTCTAGTGGTGTTTATTGCAGGTGCACGGCCCAACACACCAGTCTCAGGATCACGCATACTTTTGACAAAAATGACATTGTGTTAGTGATATATTAATGATAAAATGGAAAAGCTGCAATCAAGTCTTTGTTAACTTTTCCAAGAAGTATGCCCCCCCACACACACACATGCTATTTCAATAGCAGCAATCTGCCACCCATGGTACGTGCTTCAATCACACTGGATCTCACTTCAGCTAGCTTGCGTACACGTTGAGATTCTGGTCTTCCATATGGATTGGCACACTTCTGATTACTCTGCCGGTACCACTGTGTGTACGGGCAGGAATGGTATGCTTTGCATTCCCTTGGTCCTCTGCTGTATCTTACATATCCTATAGCATGAATAACGTATTCTTTTATTACATTGTGTATGGCCGACGACAAACCTTTGCCTGGCACTCATCATTCCTATTGGTGTTTTCCTACAAAATGCATCGATGCCATCAAGTTTGCCTTCCACGGGTCTTCCATATGGATTGGCATTTTTGTGACTTCTCTGCCTGTACTTTATTTGGTACAGGCAGACTCGGTGATTTACATTCACTTGTCCTGCTGCTTTTTCTTATGTCTCCTATTCAACATTGACGTGCTCCCATGTTTCATTTGTGCATAGGCGAAATCGCAACATTGGCGGATTTCACTCGATGATGAGATTTCTTTTGGCTATGGAGCTAGACCACGCCATCATGCTCGGGATTTCATGTGGTTTTTACATCATTTGTTCCTCATGTATTATCTGTGGATTGCTGTAATTATCATTTTACACTGTAGCGTTTATCAACACTCCAAGCATATAAATATGTACGCTTTTTCCTTCACCAAGGTTTTATCCACAAGGGTGGTTTTACTTGGCAAGGTTTTAATGCGGCATATCATATATGGTTTGGATGTTGATAACCATCCTTTTATATTCGCTATACTTCCTTTCGATGTAATAAGGTTTTCCTCCGCCATAAGTGAGGCCTTTTCATAATAAAATATCTCTTTCATAATATATATATATATATATATATATATATATATATATATATTAGTAGACGCTACAGACTTTTCTGATCGTATAAATATCAACATATTTTTCGGATCGTTGATTGAGAATATTTCCTTTTTTTACAATATATGTATTAGAAACTATAGTCATCGTACCATCGTGACAAAGAGAAACATATGCAAATACAAATTAAACTTTTGAAAAATATCATGAATTCAAAAAGACAAAATAAATAAAGTGGATTATTTGTACTTAAATGACATCTTTGTTTGGTTAAGTTTTTGACTTGCTGATCTCTAGCCCAAGTAAATGGGGGTGGTTGTACTAGGTTGACATTCAGCGTAAAACTTGTCATTAGACATGATTACTGATAAATAATAAATCTTGCTAATGCTACGAAGTTCTCCATATAAAACGCATAGTATTGTCCAAACATGATATCTCACCAAAGACCGTTGCATCTGGAGGACTTAGATGTATCTTCAAATAAGCAAGGGTCTCCATCACATGGTCCGAATACAGCGACAATTTAGATAGAGCGGTTGGATTTCCTGAGAAACTCAGATACAGTGATAATAAACAAGAGTTCTAAGGCCGTAAGCTAGATACTAAGATAGGAAATACTAGGTTTGGTAGAAATATTAGACTATGAACATGGAACATTGGAACTCTAACAAAAAAGACAATGAAGATAGTAGACATGATGATAAGGAGAAAAATAAATATTTTATGCTTGCAAGATACAAAATGGAAAATGAGGAAAGTATGAAGTTATACAAGTCAGGATTTAAACTATGGTACATATGAAAGAATAATACAAGAAATAGATTTGAGGTTATTATAAATGTGTCATTAAGAGACGAAGTAGTATGTGTATTAAGAAATGAGATTGAACTATAGCACTTAAGCTGGTGATTAAAAAAAATAAACAATCAATATTATTAAAGGAGGCTATAAAGATTCTTTGGAAAGATTAAGAAAACGTAGTACATGAAATTTTAATAGATGAGAAGATCGTTACAATAAGAGATTCAAATGGACATGTAGTTAAAGAAAATAAAAATTACAATGAGGCATATTGTGGATTCTGTTTTGGAAACATGAATGTTGAAGTAAAATCAATTTTGGATTTTGACATATGATCTTACAGTGACTAATTCATTTTTTTCAAATATAAGATGACCACTTGATTGCATTCAAAAAATTTTCAAATATAAGATGACCACTTGATTGCATTCAAAAATGGACCAAATGAATCGCAGATAGAATATTTCATGACTTGTGATAGATATATAAGAGATTGTAAGGACTGTAAGATGATCTTAGGAGAAAATTTAATAATGCAACATTGTCTTGTAGTGTTTGATATCCGTATCCAACACAGAAGATTGAGAAAACAAAAGCGTATACAACCCTAGATAAATGATAGAATTTGCAAGAATCTAAGCAAGTAAATTTTAGAAAATAGTATTAGAGCAAAAAAATATTAAGAAATTCAAGTGGTGTTGCAAATAAATTGAGTGTACGGATGTAGCGATAAGATAAAGAAAATAATGAGATATTTACTTGACGAGTCAAAATTCAAACACCTGCGAATAAAGAATCTTGATAGTGAAAAGAAGAAATGAAAGACAAAGTAAAAAAAACCAAGAAAACTAGTAATATGACACTTCAACTTCACAGAAATGAAGATAATTAGAAAAAATGCAAGTGTGCTAAGAAATAAGCTACAAAGGCCATAAAAATATGATAAGAAAATATTTATTGGATTATAAGTTTGTTCATGTCATATGATAAGATGACAAAAACCATCAGACTTATAAAATCAAAATTAGTCATACAACAAATCTTAATTTTATTAACTTTTTTTTAAGAAATGGGGTGGATGATACAAATTCCTCTCGTCTTTTCTCATTCAATAACCACACAAATATATATAAAGAATTACAGCATGCGTTCTAAATGTGATGACTACGATCACTCCATAAATCTCTTCCTAAATTATTATGGTTGATATTGACTATGCTAACTAAGATAAGTAAATGACCATATAATCTTTTCTAAGTTATACAAGATTATACTATATAATACACTCTAACAATTTATCATGTAGTTGAACTCTAAGTTCAGTTACATGCAGTGCTTATTCGGCTAGTTCTCCACGTTGTTATTTAGTCAGCTAATAGAGTTTGATGATTGACTTCCGTCGGTAATTAGCTTGAAAGTGCCGGATATCCTCGAGTTTACTTCAAAACGCGTTGTGTGTTTCTAACACATAGATATGTTACGTACATCTGACTCTCCACACTCCGTCATGGACGAGAGGCTCTAAGGTAACAAGAGAATGTTATTGTTGTTGAATAAGTGTCTTTCCCAGTGCACTAGGCAGTAATTATTTGAGTTGATTGAATAAGTGTCTTTGGTGAAAGCAATTTTCTTGATCAAAGGTAAATGAAAGTGAGTCTTGGAGAATGACATGAGAAGGTATAATGTTTATGCAAATCTTTTAAGAAGTGAAAAAACAGGGTCAGACTGGCTGATTTGCAATCGTATTAAGAACCTTTGCCTGAAGGTATTTTAGGAAGTATGCATCAGTCAGTTGCTACTTGCTGGGATTTTGTTCATTGAACTATGAGAAAGATAAGAGCATCCACACCCCTTGTATTAACAGATCTTGCCACAGTCTACCCCCCCAACCCATCCCTGAAAACATCCTTAACATGCTTCATGTACAGGAACCTCCTCATGGTTTTCTTTGCAAAATTCGTCATTTTTGTTTTGTGTATGTGTTGTGGTTAAGGCGGTGACAATGATGTAGTCTGAATTGTGTATGCATGTTGAAACAGTTATGTCTTGTCTATTAATTTGGGCTTTTCTAAGGTTGCAATGCTGTAAGCAATTATTTTAATACTGAACTCATTCCTTTTATCCCTCATTTTATGTTAAGAAATTTATTTTGTTGTGCCATTGGAAGTAATTAAACCTTCTGATTGTTGGAAAAAGTATGTTAAGATACTTTTAGATGTACTCCAAACTTATATAAAAACATGTGTAATGTTGTTTGGGAGTTGGATTGATGATTTGAACACCTTTAACTTCAAGGATATCACTTGGATCGATCCAAGTGTAAGTTGGATCGAACCAAGTGAAAGCTGGAAATAAAGTTGAAGTGTTTTGGAGGACATCGATCGTTCTATGTACGAGACATCGATCGATCGACGTGTACATCAATCGATCGATGTAGGACAGTGTAATGATGGAACCTTTCTGTCCAACATAGATCGATCACATCGATCGATCGATGTGACATCGATCGATCGATGTGACATCGATCGATACATGGATCGAACTATGTGAGGCAGAATGGATTAAGAATGATTCTGTCCAACTTTGTTCGATCACATCGATCGATCGAAGTGACATTGATTGATCGATGTGATCGATCGATGTGCCAACGGATATAACCTTTCATGCTGAGTTGCATCTTTTGGTCCAAGAATCATTTCCCTTCAAAAGTGAACGTTGTTCAACGAACTTGGAAGGTCTGAAAACTGCTGAAACAAGTTTCAAACAATGTCTTCTTCTACCCTAAAGTCTATATATACAAGACTTAACTATTTTGCAAAATATAGAAATTCCCTTGCGTTTTTTCTCTAGTGCAGAAAAGTTTCAGCATTTTTTTTCCTTCCTTTCCTCTTCTTTTATACACTTCTACTTGCAATTTCATTCTTTTTCTCGTAGAGCAAACGAACAAGGGAAGCCGTTAAATCCTGGGAAGCATTCACTTGTAGTTCACCTTGCTCACCGGTGGAGGCGAAATTGCTTTTAAGGACAGTGATCTTGATCACGTCTCGACGATAATTCTATGTTGTTTGATTGTTATTATCCTCAGTTTTCTCTAACAATCTTAAAAGCAATTTACTTCAATGACAACCAAACAACCTGCTGATCCTGATATGTCAAGACTAGAGCCTTTTGATGGAAAGTTCTTTAAGAGGTGGTCTGCAAAAGTTATCTTCTTCCTTGAGATGCTGTCTGTCTCCTACGTTCTGACAAAGGAGAGACCTATTGAAGATGGAGAAGCTCTCAAGTATGATGCAGACAATGTCACATGTAGAGGACATATTCTTCATTTCCTCTCAAATTTGCTGTTTGATATTTATGTCAGATTTCAATCAGCAAAGGAAATCTGGAAAGCTCTTCATAACAAATATGGCTCTGAAGATGCAGGAAAAAGAAAGTATGTGGTCAGCGAATTTCTCAAGTTTCAGATGGTTGACCACATATCCATCAATGATCAGATTCATCAGTTTCAACAACTGGTGGATAATATTGAACAGGAAGGAATCAAGATTGATGAGACCTTCCAAGCTGCTGCTCTTATTGAAAAGCTTCCTTCTTCTTGGAACAAATATAAGAAGCGGGGCAAGCACGATGACACCAAACTCTCTATGGATAGTGTAATCAAACACATCCGTATAGAGGAAAATAACGAACTTGAAGATGCAAGTGGCGATGAAGGTGGTGTCAAGGCCAACATCGTTGAACATGCGACCAAGAAGCCAAGGTTCCATTCCAACAAGCCCAAAGGTAAACCACAAGTGCAGGGGCGCTTTAAGTCACAATCAATGGAGCTTGTTGGGTGTGTGGAAAGCAGGGACACAAGGCGTTTTTCTGCAAGAAGCGAAAAGGTCAGTCAAGCAGACAAACCAACCTTGTTGAAGGACGCTCAAACATTCAGGATGAGACGATCGTTGTAGTCGTCGTCGATGAGGTAAACCTTGTCGGATGTGCAATAGAATGGGTGGTGGACACTGGAGCCACCAGACATATTGCAACCAGCAGAGATCTATTTCTTGACTATCAAGAGATAGACAGTGGAGACCAGGTCTTCCTAGGGGATGCACGAGCGACCCGAGTGATCGGGAAGGAGAAAGTGCTCCTTAAGTTGACTTCTGGTAAAAGGCTGGAGTTGAGCAATGTGCTACATGTTCCTACCATTCGGAGGAACCTGATTTCTGGAGCACTTCTGAACAAGGCTAACATTAAGCTTGTTTTTGATTCTGATAAACTTGTGTTGTCTAGGAATGGAGAGTTTATTGGGAAAGGCTTTTGTTCCGGGGGTCTATTTGTTCTTGATGCCGTTTGTTTAAATAATAAGAATGCATCTAGTTCCGTGTATATTGTTGCTTCTTTTGATTTATGACATGCTAGAATAGGTCACGTTAATGTTGATGCAATTACAAGGTTAAAGAATACCAATCTAATTGAAATAAATGATGAGAACAGTCTAATTAAGTGGCATTATTGTATTGAAGGAAAACATCATAAGAAACCCTTCAAGTCGGTAAATAGAGCAATGGAGAAATTAGAATTGATTCACAGTCTAGGAGACTTTAAGAACATTATGAGTAAAAGTGGCAAACGATACTACATTACCTTTATAGATGATTTTTCCAGGTTTACTATGGTTTACTTAGTAACAAGGATGAAGTGGAAAGTATGTTTATTAAATACAAGAATGAAGTTAATAACCAACTAGACAAAAGAATCAAAAAGGTATGGTTGGATAGAGGAAGTGAGTATGGTACCTTGTCTTTACAAAAGTTTTGTGAAGATAATGACATTATACATAAGTTAACACCTCCGTATTCTCCTCAATCCAATGGCATTGCTGAAAGAAAAAATAGGACACTTAAGGATATGATGAATACAATGCTCTTAAGTTCCAGATTGCCAAGTTATATGTGGGGTGAGGCTATACTTTCAGTGTGTTATATTCTTAATAGAATTTCGCATAAGAAAACTAATTTGTCTTCATATGAACTCTGGAAAGGTTATGCACCCAACTTGAATTATTTGAAAGTGTGGGGGTGCTTAGCCAAAGTTGGAATTCCTGAGTTCAAAAGGGATAAAATTGGTTCCAAAACTAGAGACTGTGTGTTTGTGGGATATGCCTTGAATAGTGCTGCATATAGGTTTATGGCCTTAGATAATGGTGTGATTATAGAATCTAAGGATGTTGAAATTTTTCGAACTTGAGTTTCCAATGAAGCAAAATAAGGTGGCCAGCACTAGTTTTGAACTTGGTGAGTCTAGTAATAATCTTAGTGATCAAGTTGCTTTTTCACCTAGAAGAAGCAAAAGACAAAGTGTTGAAAAATCGTTTGGAAACGATTTTATTACTGCTTTTATTTTGGAAGAAGATCTTAAGACTTACAAAGAGGCTATGAGTTCCATAGACGTTAAGTTTTGGAAAGAAGCTATAAATAATGAACTTGAGTCGATTCTTAGTAACAATACTTGAGAACTAGTAGAGTTGCCTAGAGGATGTAAGCCTATTAGTTGTAAATGGGTCTTTCAAAAGAAGCTAAAGGCTGATGGCTCTATAGATAAGTTTAAGGCAAGGCTAGTTGCCAAGGGGTTTACCCAACAAGAGGATATAGATTATTTTGACACATATTCACCGGTAGCAAGAATAACGTCTATTAGAGTGTTAGTGGCTCTAGATTCAATTAAGAAGTTAGTGATACATCAAATGGATGTTAAGACGGCTTTCTTAAATGGTGATCTAGATGAAGAGATATATATGCATCAACCGAAAGGTATGATTGTTCAAGGTCAAGAACATAAGGTGTGTTGACTTAAGAAGTCTTTTTATGGCCTTAAACAAGCGCCAAAGCAGTGGCATGAAAAATTTGATAATGCTATGATTTCTAATGGTTATACTATGAATAAAAGTGATCGTTGCATTTATAGTAAAGTTAAAAATTCTGGTTGTGTCATTGTACGTTTATATGTTGACGATATGTTGATCTTTGGAAACAATACGGATGTTGTGAATAGTACTAAATCATTCTTATCTTCCGTCTTTGACATGAAAGATATGGGTAAGGCTGATTTGATACTTGGTTTAAAGTTAGTCGAAAATTATGGGGGTTATGCATTATCTCAATCTCACTATGTTGAGAAAATATTGAAAATATTTAACTTCTTTGAGGTTAAACCCGTAAGCACACCATATGATCCTGCAGTATACTTAAAGAAAAATAGGAACAATAGTGTTTCACAAGTTGAATACGCTAGAATTATTGGAAGTGTGATGTATTTAATGAATTGCACAATACCTGACATAGCTTGTGCCGTAAATAGGCTAGCGAGATATACTCATAATCCAAGTAGTGAACATTGGATGGATCTAGAAAGATTAATGAGATATATCAAAGGTACCATGGATCTATGTCTTGTGTTTAGTGGTTTCCGGCCGTATTAGAAGGTTTTTGTAATGCTAATTGGGTGTCGGATAATGATGAGATTAATTCGACAAATGGTTATGTATTCACTTTAGGTGGTGGAGCCATATCTTGGAAATCTTCTAAACAAACGTGTATAGCAAAATCAACTCTGGAATTGGAATTCATTGCTTTAGAACTTGCTGCAACAGAAGCTGAATGGTTAAGGAATTTGTGTGTTGATATTCCTTTGTGGTATAACCCTATGCCTTTTGTTTCTATACGATGTGATTCTCAGGTGACGATCGCTCGAGCAAAGAATAATATCTACAACAGAAAGAGCCGGCATATCAGATTGAGACACAATATTGTGCGGGATTTAATTAGTTCAGGGGTGATTAACTTGGAGTATATAAGAACCGAGTTGAATCTGACAGACCCCTTAACTAAAGGACTGAACAAGAAGTTAGTCCAACAAGCATCGATGGGAATGGGACTGGTTCAATTGTTGTGAACTTTGTATGACGGAAACCCAACCCACTATTGTTAGAGATCCTACGAACGGGGTTCAATGTGGTAAAAACTAGTCATATAAAAGTTCTACAAGTACAATCGTTTTGTCTCTTCCTATGGTGCTGTTGAAGATAGTACTTACTGCAAATTGAAGAGGATGAGATTTATTATAATCTCTTAATGAAGTTTATAGCCATGTTGTATGGTGGTGTGCGCAGTACACACTTGATGAATT
This sequence comes from Eustoma russellianum, assembly GCA_036186865.1. Taxonomy (NCBI): domain Eukaryota; kingdom Viridiplantae; phylum Streptophyta; class Magnoliopsida; order Gentianales; family Gentianaceae; genus Eustoma; species Eustoma russellianum. Next base: position 26,642,696 of record AP025071.1, on the reverse strand, counting down.
TCACCTATATAAGTGTGGAGGTGGTGTCGCTTCCTATGAGAGTTTGGAACAACTCATTAGAGCACTTATGAAAACCCGGGACTGGGTGCATGGCCGATATCGCACCACACCGCGAACTTGCCTCAAGCTAGTCAATGACATGTCAGTTGTAAGTTTATATAACAATAGCGAGGTAAGATTCAAGACGTATGTCATCTTATTTCCGTTTATATACTTCTTCTTGTACTAAGTGGCAATTCAAGACGTAAGTCATTGTCCATTATGTGTCATTGTCTTCGTTTAAAAGTAGAGAGGTTAGTTAATTAACGTTCGAGAGTGTTTGTATATAAGTTTGGATCATGTGGGGGATTGTTGGAAAAAGTATGTTAAGATACTTTTAGATGTGCTCCAAACTTATATAAAAACATGTGTAATGTTGTTTGGGAGTTGGATTGATGATTTAAACACCTTTTGTAGCGCCCCGACCCGGACAACGGAATCCGAACCGGTGCACCCGTCGTAGCTTACTGCGAAGACTACAAGACGTCTCATCTCTCGAGTACACATCTTCAATGACGTCAGAGAAAGGAGTGCGGAAACACATATCTCATAAATCTAAACCATCAAATTTGAACCTCAAAGTATAAGGGAATTACAAAAGAGTATCATGATAACCAACTAAATCCTCGAACGAATGAAAGAAACTGGAATAACTAGCAACAACCTCAACTATCTCCCAATAAGTCTCTAAGCATCCCATTCGGCCCACTCGCCATCGTCCTCTATGAAAATCATATCATAGCTAGGCTCATCTGCAATGACAAAGGCAGTACCCTTAGCGAAAACGCTAGCAAGTAACCCGCTTATAAGACATACGGGATCAACACATGGCAGGACATGAGTAGTATATAATTCAAGGGATAATGGGGCACATGTCTTGTGTACTTTCCAGAGCATAGATTTAACAGTACAAGAACATAAGAGCAGCAATTCACAACCTTCAACAGTTAACTAACATCCAAGTCACTTAGCAGTCGTACCATACTGACCCACGTAATGCATGACAAAATATGCACTACACTACACAGTCACAAATGCATGGACAATTTCTTTTCAAAACAGTGCAATGCATGTCACAATGTCCGGTCACATAACTTTATACCCTGTAATGCTTCACGGCTTATATTTCCATCCCGTGTCACAGTACAGTCAACTTTATACCCTGTAACGCACCACGGCTTACATTTCCATCCCGTGTAACGTTACAGCCAACTTTATACCCTGTAATGCACCACGGCTTACATTTCCATCCCGTGTAACATTATAGCCAACTTTATACCCTGTAATACACCACGGCTTACATTTCCATCCCGTGTAACATTACAGCCAATTTCGCAAACGTTATGCCCTGTGCCGAAGCACAGATCTTTTCAAAACATTATGCAGATGCAAGTGCCATGATGCAAGACTTCTCATTTCAATCACATTCTTCGTTCACACAATTCAAGTCACATTCAATATCGATCAATCACACGAGACTCACCTCACCAACACATTCGAGCTTATGCTTAGCGCTAGATCATCAACACCTAAACAACGATTCTAAAACTCAAAGACCAATGTGAGAACCCTCACATTCCTCCATTGAACTCTGTAAGACCTCATACGTTCATTCATAACCCCTTAGGTCATTTATGTTAGAGTTCGACTCGAATACCTAGCGACAATCTCCACATTTGATTCACCATCTTAGGTCAGGTTTCCAAGACTTATACTAGCCTCAATCAGGTCCTAAGAAGTCCCTAAGGTCACCCAAAGGGTCCCCTAGCTTCCCTCTTTCTTCCCTTATTTTCCACCAAAACTGATGGACATCATACCCTCACATCGATCGATCGATGTGACTTCATACCCTCACATCGATCGATCGATGTCCATCAGAGATCATCGATCTCTCACCCCATTCTATATCGATCAATCGAAGTGACTTCGAATCCTCACATCGATCGATCGAAGTTCATCTGAGACACATCGAACCCTCAACCAACCGTTTTCCAATTTTCTTCCAACCATTCCAAGCCTAACCTTCACTATCAATCAATTCTTAACTCATCAACACAAACCCTTCTCAAACCAAATCACGGATCCAAGCCTAAACGCACATCATTCCTTAAAACGAACCCAAGATCTCACCCTTTTCGCTCCCAAACCCCATACAACAATGAAGTCACATCAAGAAAGGATTTACGGGGTAGGGATTTGCAAGATTTCAAGTAAACAACAACAACGAAATGATTTTCAACATATAATGGCCAAAACATCAACACCAAAACACATAAATCACATATAATTTCACAAAAAGAAACTACTGCATGGTGATCCAATTTTGATATCAAATATAGGCCTTTTTCATTCGCAAAACGTAAGAACTTATAAGATGATTACTTGCCTTTGATTACTCGAAGAAGATCTGAAGAACGGAGGAAGAACGGATTGAAAATCTTGAAGTTTTCTTCTCTAGGGTTGCAAAGGTGAGAGGAGCGCAGGCGTTGGAACAAATGGTAAGGTTGCTGTTTTGTAACATTGACATCACATGTCCGAGTTGCGGAAACAACCTCTTGTATAAAGTGTAGGTTAAGACTGCGTACATCAAATCGCGAAGCAATCCGATCCCTTCCCGAAGCCTAGTGCATCGGGAACGCTTTTTTATATAGTCTGTGTACCCATCATGGCTTATTCAGAAATCTGACCGTCTTGATATCTTTCCATTTTTGCTAAGATATGTTGCATGGTTGTATTTGTAATGTTTTTGTCTATAGTTCAATCTCATGAGATGTCTCGGACGGTTGTCTACAAATTTGAATCAAAAGGAAAGCTTGATGTTGTGTGCAACCTATCCAGTTAGCAATGTCTGATTATCTGATACCAGAAGGAGCCTTGTGATCTTCACAGTAACTATATCATATAATTAAACATGACTATCAAAGCCAGCACATCTGCTCTTATGTTGTTTCTAATGAAGATTCCATCTATCAATGAATACTCTTTACTACAATAGAGTTTATCCGACTTCGTCAAAAGAGCTTCCTTACATGGCTTTCAAGAAAGATACGGCTGGAAATTAGAAGTTCCAAAAATAGTCGCCACCAGAAAACAAGTAAATCAAATGCAGAAACGCCAATGACTGTTTCAGACCTCAGGGAGCACGCAAGAGTGATCTGGGACGAAGTACAAATAGTAAGTGATGTGCCTAAAATCCAACTGTTGAATAAGACAAAACTTCCATTGGTCAACAAACAGTCAACGTTGAAGTACTTCAGCTCGGCTAATTCTCCTGGCAGACCAAGTGTTGCACCTCTGCCCACAATTGTTGCACTTCTGCCAGGCAAGTTATTATTTGACCAAGTCCTCCACTTCAGCCGCAGTGAGCAAATACCCAAGTATCAGGCATGCAACTTTCTCACTCAAGGAATGCAATTCTGCTCTGCCTTCACCCCGAGCTCTAGCCTCGGCCTCTGCCACATAAGGGTTTACCCCTAAACAATTCAACTAGATCAAGACAGGATTTGTAAGGATCTTCATCGGGGCCCCATCAGTACATTTGGCAGAGCTACAGTATAAAGAATGACTATTGCCAGCTATCTACGCATCCTAGACTTGACAACTTGCAAAAGCATTTGTCTAATCATATTGCACACCTACAACAAGATAGCCCGCCTGCACATGCCAAGGTCCCATCATCTGGCAGGGACATTGAACGATCAAGAAGAATAATAGCAAAAGAGAAGGAAAGAGAAGGGGATTCTGGATCTTCTTCTTCGAGAGCACATACAGAGAGAAAAACTTCATACTTGTGAGACCAACTCAAACTCTTCAAATATAAAAATATCTCAGAGCGAATGGCCTAAACTGACTTGAGCGTCGGAGGGTTTAACCCAGAGTCATAACCCCCGGGACCTCTAACTTTGTTTCTTGCGCAGGATAGTACACAGGGTTGTAGTTGGACCATTAACGGGAAGCAGACGACGTAACTCCATTTGGATCATCTCCGATCCTTGGTGAAGATCCGACTTCATCATTTGGCGCTAGAAGGAGGGCCTAACCTCCGATCCAGTAAAATTTTTGAAACAACCAATATTCTACTATGGTTAGAGGAGGGAGTGAGGGGTTGGGGGAGTCCTCCAACCCACAACGCCGAATGATTACCCGTTCAGGTATTCCAGAGCATGATTCTCGAGAACCTGAACAACATCATCAAGCTCCTGAAGTATCACTTGAGGATCGTGAAAAAGCGATGAAGTATGTCGCCGAAAATCTGGAAAGTGTTTGAAGCTGTTGTTGAGCAGCTTAAAGGCAAGCGTACTGAGGTCGAGGATATGGAGGAGTATCTCCCTCCTCGATGCTCCAAGAAAGTATCACATCAACAATCTTCTTGACCTCCTCGAGGATTTATGGCAGATGCTAGACCACGCAGCTTCAAGGCCCCAACAGTGGAATCGGAGCCTTTGGCCAGACAGCGTCTAGGCGTAAGGTCTCGATCACTCAAAAGTATCCCACAAGAGGATGAAGGTCATCGTAAGCCGAAAACTTACTATGAGGAGCACCTGCAAGAATTTGTGCAGGCAATCCAGGAAAGTCTTTTTTCCTGGGATATTGCAGAGTACTTAGCACCAGATAGCTTCAAGGTGCCAAAGATGGATACTTATGATGGAACATAAGACCCAACAGATCATCTTTTTCAGTTCCAAACTGCTATGAGCCTTAAAAACGTCCCAGATCCTCTACGTTGTAAGTCTTTCCGAATGTATTTCCGGGGAAAGGCTAGAAGATGGTTTCAAGAGCTCCCATCAAAGTCAGTGGGATCTTTCAAACAACTGGCGCAGAAATTTAAATCTCAGTTTGTTTCAAGTACGCCATTTGTTAAGAACTCTTCACACTTAATGACCTTGAGACAAGGTCCAGATGAGTCAGTGCTGAAGTACATGCAACGTTTCTCAAATGAATCACTGCAGGTCAGTGACAGAAATGAGGGCGTTAAGGCAGCAACCTTTATCAATGGGCTCCGAGCTGGACGTTTTTTCTCTCAGTTAGCTGAGGAGGGCCCCACAACCCTGAGAGAGTGCTTGAAAAAAGCTCATCAGTTTGCCTGAGGTGAAGAGGCAAACATGCTAAAAAGAGAGGCCGAGCAGGGGGCTCGACAGGAAGGCCGATCCAGTCACTCAAAAGAGGATTGGCATGATGAAAAGGACCACGAACGGCGCAGTGCGTTTGATCGCATGGGCGGACGAGATAAAGGAGGCAGAGAGGGTCTGCCCCTTTTGGCCCCTAAAGATAGAATCTTATTTGTCATGGAGAAAGATGATTTGAGGGTTGATCCTAAACCTCTAAATGGACCAAGGGAGAAGAGAGACCCTAAATTATATTTCCGATATCAAAGGGATATCGAACACAGAAGATTGCAGGCAGTTGGCTCAGGTCATTCGGCAATTGATAGAGCGGGGTCACTTGAAGCAATTTTATGACCCACGTTCACGCCTGCACAATCGCTTATATTTCCACAAAAACCCCCAGAAAGACAAATGCCGACCTGAGTCTCCACCTCGACAAGCAGGTCGGATGATGATGAGGAGCAGGGCAGACGTAGGGCTGCAGGTCAGACCCAGGTCAATTCAATCATCTATACCATCTCTGGAGGACCACCTTATCCAAACCAAGGTGAGTCCAGTCCTGCAGGAACTTCATCTGGTCCACTGACTAAGAGGGCTAAGTTGACTAAAGAGCTAACCTATGGGCCAGAGGACTCCATTCCGCTGGACTCCAATAACATAGGTATGGTAATAGACTTATGCATACACTTAGCTCCAGACAAAATTGTGGAGGTTCGACGTGTCTATGTGGATACAGGCAGTGCTGTGAATATGATGTACTATAGTGTATATCAACAGCTAGACTTATCAGATTCTTTAATGAGGCCAGTCACCACTTCATTATATGGTTTCACTGGTGCTGCAGTTTGGCCAACAGGACTGGTCACACTCAGCGTCAGCTTTGGTAAACCCCCAGCCTACTGTTGTTTGTGGGTGGATCTTGTGGTGATCAAGGAGAAGTCTGCTTATAACATTCTGCTAAGTCGGCCAGCCTTAGTGGCTCTGGAGGCTATTGTGTCACCTCTGTATGTTAGTATGAAGTTTTTCATCCCAGCTGGGGTGGTGACAATCCAGGGTGATATACAAGTTGTCCAAAGTTGTTATACCGTTGCCACTCAAGGCAATGAAGCAGTTCAGCAGGTCAGCCTTGATAATCTGATACCCTCGGCAGAAGAACGGTTGCAATCGATGATGCAGTTCAGGACTTCATCCTTGATCCGAGCCGACCTAAAAATGTTATAAAGATAGAGACATGGATGCCGGCTGAGCTACTAACTAAGCTTCAAGCTTTGCTGAGAGAATTTGCAATAATCTTCGTGTGGACAGCTGAAGATATCCCGGGAATCCCATCTCATCTGGCCGGGCATAGATTGAATGTTGACCTCCAGGTGAAGCCCATAAAGCAAAAAAAGAGAAATTTTGCTCCAAAAAGGATCAAAGTAATTGCAGAAGAAGTCAGGAAACTCCTTGCTGCAAAATTTATTGTTGAGGTCTTATACCTAATCTGGTTGGCTAATCCAGTGGTAGTCCCCAAGCCAGATGAGTCATGGAGGATGTGCATAGATTACACTGACCTCAACAAGGCATGCCCGAAAGATTGCTACCCACTACCTAAGATTGATAGGTTAATGGATTCAACTCTAGGTCATGAGATCTTTGATTTTCTGGATGCCTTCAAAGGCTATCATCAAATTGTCATGGCAAAGGAAGATCAAGAAAAAACTTCATTCATAACAGAGTCAGGTACTTATTGTTATTTACCATGCCTTTCGGACTAAAGAATGCTGGGGCTACCTATCAGCGTTTGGTCAATTCTTTGTTCAGTGAACAAATTGGCCGAATAATGGAGGTATATATAGATGATATGCTTATCAAGAGCAGGACTCTTGATCAGTATATTCAAAACTTGAGAGAAGTTTTCGTTGTTCTAAGGGATTCACACATGAGACTGAATCCGAAGAAGTGCACCTTCGGGGTATGCACTGGAAAGTTTTTAGGGTATATGGTCTCCAAAGAAGGGGTGCAAGCTAACCCTGCTAAGATTGAGGCTTTACAAACAATGCACCCCCAAGGAATATTAAATAAGTGCAGAGGTTGACAGGCAGAATTGCGGCTTTGAGCAGGTTTCTCTCCAAGTCTGCCGAAAGATCTCTTGCTTTCTTTCAGATCTTGAAAAAGAAGACTGCTTTCCAATGGGACGACCAATGTCAGAAGGCTTTTGATGAGCTGAAGTCCCATTTGGCCGAGGTGCCGATATTAACCTCATCTTTGCTTGGAGAAGTGCTTTGTGTATAGTTGTCTACATGCAAGGAAGCAGTGAGCGCAGTTCTGCTCAGGGAGCAAGATAAAGTTTAATGGCCAATTTATTTCGCGAGTAAAATTCTACATGGGCCCGAAGTGCGATATCCTAACGCTGAGAAGGTCGTTCTAGCACTTATAGTGGCTGCAAGGAAGTTCAGACCATACCTTCAAACACATCCCATTGTGGTAGTTACAGATCAGCCCCTAAAACAAATTCTGACGAGGCCAGACACTTCTGGCCGAGATGCCAAATGTGTTGTGGAGCTTGCTGAATATTATATTCAGTACAAATCACGAACTTCAATCAAAGCTCAGGCTAAAAAAACATTTACACATAATGTAGGACACTGCCCCAATGAGGATAAAGGCTAGAAGTGAGGTCGCTGCTTAGCAGACTTTTTGGCTGAGGGAATATCCGTAGAGGAAGAGGTTCATCCATTAGATGATTGGACTCTATATGTTGATGGATCCTCTTCAAAAGATGGATGTGGAGCAGGTCTCCTGATAATCAACCCCAACAAGGAAGAATTTGAATATGCCTTGCGTTTTGATTTTGAGGCAACCAACAACGAGACAGAGTATTAGGCCTTAATGGCAGGGCTGTGCCTTACACGGAAGTTGGGTGCAGAACGAATCATTTCTCGAAGTGATTCGTAGCTGATTGTTTCTCAAATCAATGGGGATTATGAGTCCAAAGAAGAAAATATGAAACGATATCTAGCCAAAGTCCAGCAGCTCGGCCAGATGTTTAAGCGCTTCTGCATAGAGTACATCCCCAGGTCGGCCAACAATAGGGCTGATGCGCTATCTCGGCTTGCTTTTGCTACCTATGTCACTTTGGGAAAAAAGATAGTCATGGAGCTAGTGAAGCACCGTGCTTTTGATGCCAATGAAGTGTTGCAGGTTGATTACCGCAATACATGGATGGATGAGATAACTAACTTCCTGCAGCATGGAACTCAGCCTGAGGATAAACATGCAGCTCGACGTCTGCATCTAAAGGCCGCAAGGTATGCTCTCTTTAATGACCATCTGTATAAAAAGTCTTTTTCACATCCCTGGTTAAGATGTGTAACCGAATAAGAGGGAGACTACATTCTACGCGAGTTGCACCAAGGAATTTATGGAAACCATTTAGTGCCCGATCTTTGGCTCGTAAATGCTACCTTGCTGGTTATTATTGGCCCACTCTGCGCCATGACGCAGAAGAATTGGTCAAAAAGTGTCATTCATGCCAAGTGCATGCTCCTATATCTCACTTGCCAAGTCATGAGTTCACTGCCATTGCAAGTCCTTGGCCATTTGTGCAATGGAGAATTGATCTTGTGGGACCCTTACCTCGAGGTCCAGGTTCAGTCAGGTTCCTTGTGGTTGCCATTGATTACTTCACCAAATGGGTGGAAGCAGAGCCCTTAGCCACTATAACAGGGGGTCAGATAAAGAAGTTCTTATGGAAGAATGTTATTTACCGCTTTGGCCTACCACAAGTTCTTATCTCAGATAATTGAAAGCAATTTGCTGACGACCCCGTCAAAAGTTGTTGTGCCGAGCTCCATATTGAACAAAGATTTACCTCAGTAGCACACCCACAAGCTAATGGACAAGTTGAATTGGCAAATAGGATAATTAAGGATGGCCTAAGAAAGCGTCTGCACAAAACCGGGGCAAGTTGGGTGGATGAACTCCCAAATGTTTTATGGGCATACTGGAATACTCCTTCTACCTCAACTAAGGAAACACCTTTTTCCTTAGTTTATGGCACGGAGGTCGTCATTCCAGCTGAAATTGGGTCCACCTCTACTCGAGTAAATTACTACTCTATTCAGACAAATGATCAAGTACTGCGCTTGAATCTGGATGAGTTGGAAGAAAAGAGGGAACAAGTCCACATTCGCATGGCTCAGTACAAAAACTTAATTGCTCAGTACTACAACTCTGAGTGCGACCAAGGTCTTATCAAGTGGAAGATTTAGTATTACGCAATAATGAAGCACTTTAATCAAAGCTCAGGCCTTAGCAGACTTTTTGGCTAAGGGAATATCCGTAGAGGAAGAGGTTCATCCCTTGGATGATTGGACTCTATATGTTGATGGATCCTCTTCCAAAGATGGATGGAAGTACATATAAATATATTGTTTTATATTTACTTCCATATAAGGAAGAGGAAGAGGTTCATCCTTAACTGATATTTGACCAACTTTGACAATATTGTTTTAGAAAAAAGGAAGTACATATAAATATATATACACACATGCATAATATATATACACATATATATTTGTATGTATATACATAAACACACCATATATATAGACACACACGTATATATGTGTATGTGTGTGTATATATATATATTTTTACATACACAAATACAAAGAGATTAGTGGCTCAATCTGATGACCAACTCTACCTAGTCTTTTTATATGTGTGTGTGTGTGTATGTAATTATGTATGTATGTGGTATAAATATGCGTGCCGCGGGGTGTGTATATATAATTTAAAAGTTTTACACATATGTATACATTGATCATTTGTTTCTCTTTCTTTATTTTACCTAAGTTTAGGATAATTTATTTTATCATTTGATTTTCTTGTTAGTTTAGTTTAGATTATTATTTGGTGTATCGTGAGGGATCAACTAATTTTCGATGCCACTAGGGGTGATTATATTTCTATAATGTGACACTTTTTCAGTAATGTTAATTAGTTTAACTAAATCATTTAGATAGTTTAATCAATTTGCTTATTGCTTTTTTACAATTTATGGAAAAATAAAATTAATGTCAGTTAGAAAATAAAAAAGATAGATTTTCTTTGAAACAATTTCAGAAAAAGGAGGGGGGTTTGAAACCTCTCTTCCCTTTCTCGCGGTGATGATGTCCCCTAACGTCGCCACACCGCCTCCTTTTCTCAAAAACAGCGAACAAACCCGCGGTGGTGGCACATCAAATCGCCATCACTAAACCCTCTCTTCTACCTCAAACCATGATGATTTCTTCCTTTATCCTCTCATTCCTCTCCTCTTTATTCCATTTCCCTTTACCTGTTTTGCCGAAAAATAGCCACCCAATAGAGGCGATAGAAAACCATAACAGCCTCCAACCCGTTAACCTCTTTCTCTTTCGCTCCTCTCACCGCTACTTAATCACCCCCATCGGACAATTCTCCAACGGCGGAGCCCAAACCAAAAATCTCCTCCACCTTTTCAGATAACCGGCCACTTTTCCTTCCTTTCTCTATGCGGGGACAACCCACCAGATACAACAATAAAAAGCATAAAGAGAAAGGGTTTTTTTGATACAGATATGAGATCTCGATCTGGGGAGGAGAAAGAGAGAGGAATAAAAAGAAAATTAAAGAGGGAATAAATGCTTTTTCTTTCTTTTCCTCGAACAAAATGTGAAATTCCTTTTCCAGAGATTTCTATCACTCCAGTACTAAAAAAGTATGTTTTTTTTCTTTTTCTGTGTTTACTGGGGTCGCACGAAGTAACGGAAATTTCAAAAAATATTATAGTTTTAATAACTTATCTTATAAATAGAATACTTTTGTAAAAATTCAAAAAATAGTTAATACGTCATTGCCAATGGTACATAGTGCATATAGACACATTTAAGGTACCATTAGCAATGACGTTTTTGAACAAAACATTCTTAGGGAATCAAAACCACTCACCCCTAAGGAGTTATTGGTGATGGTGCCTTAGGCTCCTATACATCATTTCTAATGGCGTGTTACGCGCCTGAGACACCTTTATAAATAGCACATATTTTTCATCATTTCAGACGTTCATCTCTTGCTCTCTTATCAAAATCATTTTGCATTTTATTTGTAGTTGAGCACATATGTGTTAACACACACGTGATCTACGAAGATCATGTTTCTAATTTTATAAGTTTTAAATTTAATATTTATACAACAACAACACATACCTAGTATATCACAACGACAACAAAAACTATCGTTAGGGTCTAGGAAGGGTGAGAGGCAGACACACAATACCTTTATCCCAAGGGATAGAGAGTTTGCTTCAAGTGAGACCCCCGGCTCTATTTGTATCTGCATATATGAAACAATAATAGGGCTAGGGTGTGCTAGTGTGTTAATGAATGAATTTTAAAAAATACAAATAGACGGCTTATGATATTAAAATAGTCATAACGTGTATATACACAAATAACGACAGAAGAATGACATAAGAGAAAAAAAAATACAAAGTCAACCTAAAGGGTACAGAGTATCTACTCCTCTAAGTATACTCTAAGGTGCCCCTATATCCTGCCTACCCCTCCTTAACCTTAATACTCTACCTCTAAAAACACTTATCCTGGACCATATCCTTAGAGAGGTGCAAATCTAGTAAGTCATGTCTAATCTGCTCATCCCAAGTTAGTTTGGGCCTGCCTTTACTCCTCTTTCCTTCCACGGTGAGGTTTTCAACTGCTCTGACTGATGCTGTTGTCTGTCTCCTCTTGACATGTCCAAACCATCTCAGTCTCCCCTCCCTTATCTTATCTGCTATACTAGCCACCTCTAACCTTTCTCTAAATACCTCATTTCTTATCCTGTCTAGCCTTGTATGACCACATATCCATCTCAACATCCTCATCCCTGCCACTTCCATCTTCTTTGACTGTGTCCTCTTAATGGCCCAACAGTCTGTTCCATATAACATTGCCAGCCGCACTGCCACCCTATAAAATTTTTTCTTTAATTTAGTAGGAAAATTCTTGTTGCAAAGCACCCCTGAGGCCGCCCTCCATCTACACCAACCAGCCTGAACTCTATGTGCTACGTCACTATCGATATCCCCATCTTGCTGTACAAATGATTCTAGGTACTTGAACTTACTTACATGTGGGACTACTTGACCCTTGATGGTGAGCTGGCTATTCTCACCGTCGGCTGCGCCACCGAAGTCGTAGTGTAGATACTCCGTCTTAGAACGACTAATCCTTAGGACTTTTCTCTCTAACGCACCTCACCACTCATCTAGTCTCATACTCAGGTTATGTATACTCTCTGCAACTAATACAATATCGTCAGCAGAAAGCATACACTACGGGACCGTCTCTTGGATCGGCTTTGACAATTCGTCTAAGACAACTGCGAAAAGAAATGGACTCAAAGCGGACCATTGATGGAGGCCTATCTCCACCGGTAAAAAATACAATATGTCATATGTGTACTCTTTTTGTTTTATTCTTAACGTTTTCTTCTGATTATTTTTAGCTAAAATAATAATAAGGTACGAGATTTAACACGGTAAAAAATCCTAAAATTTAGGATCCAGCAACGTAAATATCAAAGAGTTAGTATTAGTTTAGGTAAAGCAACATCAAAAGGCTAGCACAACATATACTTATTACTGTGTCATATATGCAAATATGACAGTAGCAAACTCTCTGTTCTTTGTGATGGAAATATTGTTGGTCTGTCTCTCACCTTCTCCAGATTCTAACGATAGCTTTTGATTTCATTGAGATGTAGTAGATAAGTGTTGCTGTTGTACCATCCATTTATAAATAGCATACGATAAAATATTAAAATGATATGACAGTCATCAACTAACGTTGTAAATTCTCATGGATCAATTACATTTTGTGTTTTATAATTCAGTTGATTATAATATTACAAAACATAAAAAACGCAAATGAAATTCACTCTCCAATGGCTTGACTGCTTTAGTTCAGATTTTATTATCATTTTGGCCCGCCAATTAAAAGGAATAACAAAACAAATATAATGTCCAGGAAAAAAAGAAAGAAAAATAGAAAATGGTATTTTCTTTTTGTCACCGCTGATCAGCTAAGTAATAAATAATGCGACATTTTGACAATTTTAACATGAATTAGGGTGTAGAGTAACTATATTATTTGACTTTAGAAAATGATGGAATAAAACAAAATGGCTCATTAATTGGATATACTTTCTTGTGAAGTAGTTATTGATCTACACAGTTTAATTGCGTGCATCTGACCTTTATACCCGTTATAGACGGGAGCGATGATGTAATGTTGTTGTTACCCATTTGATGTATGTGTCTGTTTCTATTTTCCCCCCATAAATGTATGTTTTTATACATTATGAAAGTACAAATTTGGAGTCGTTAAGCATGTTGGTAATATAGCTAATGCTTTTTTATCTGTATTATATAACAAGTCAATGATATAATTAATAGTAGAAATAAAGTGATACAAATTCCACTTCAGTATTTCATTCTTATAACTTCATTTACTTCACAAAATATTTTTTGAACAAGAGAAATAAAAGATTCCTATTTTCATATATAAACACACACACACAGATATATATATATATATATATGTATATATATATATATATATGTATATATATATATATATATGTATATATATATATATATTGTCTGGCCCAGAAACGAAATTGATTTGTTAGGTGTTGTAAGACTTTTGAATACCACTACCCAAATCGTAATCACATTTATATTTCCAACAGCCAAATGCATGTGTGAGTCAACAATTTATCTAAAAGAATCCATCTTTAAATTCTTTATTCTTGAGGATCTAACGTCCTTCTAATGGAATGTCACTCAAGCCACGACCTTCCAAACTGGTGCAATATCAAAGAGGTAGTGCGTGGACGTTTTCACAAAAAAAAAAAAAAAAAAAAAAAAAAGACGTGTAATGTTTTTGGGATGATTGTCCAGCTATATCCTATTGTCTCATTAGTTGTTGAGGTGTAACATTCAGCCTATATAACTCAGTTATTATTTGTAGGTTAGAGTCGTCTCATCAACTTCTTATACCAGAACGTATTTGGTCTTGACACCTTGTGAACACGAAGTAAGAACCTCTCATTTAGGAAGCCGCTGTACAATCCTGATTTATATCATCAACAAATCTTCTTTGAGATGGGACTGTAGGAATATTCAGAATCAAAATATGGCTTTTTTTTGTGCTACAAATGTAACATTCAACCTTACACACTATGTAGTTTTACTTTTTCTTATATTAAGAGTCAAGTTTTTGAAATATCGAGACATATATTTTAATGATCAAAAGAAATTCACATCATATTCCACAACGGATTGAAACCTTATTTCAGCTCCATTCCATCTCGAGAATTTAAACTTTTTCAACTAAAATCTATCACCGAAAGAAATTTCAAGTTATCAATCATCAAGCACTCAACATTTGAATAGGAAATGATATCTCATTCATATACAGCATGTGTGACTACTTGAATCTGCTCAGTGGACTTAGTTTTACATCTTGTGATGGATAATTTGGATTCGTTTTGATTGTTTTTCAATAATCTTGGAGCAAAAGTCATTCACTGACTTTACACACCCTTACAATTCCAGCTTCAAAGAGCATTGTGAAGGATGCGAGGCATAGTTGAAAACCATTCAGACTAGAAGCATCCAATTAATGACAATGACCTAGAAAGGCAATAAGACGCCATTTTTGTAAGAAATAAGATGCGAATTACATTTATATTTGGGAATTAATTGAGTTATCTTATGTTGAAATTCAGCATGAGGAGAAATAAATGAAAAGACATAGGGGAAAACAAATGAGAACCCCCTGCTCATCCCCTATATTGCTGAAGTTTCTTATGTTAGACTTAAGAAATCCCATTGTATTTTCTCTGTACAAATTAGTCTAAGTATTTTAAGAATGGAATCAAATGCATTTTTTATCATTTAAATTATGACAACTTTCTTTTTTTTTAGATTTTGTATCATTATTAGACCGTAATAAATGCTTTGTGTTTATTGATTATTTACAGTGATAATTTTAAAACTACAAGTACTTTAATATATTATAAAAAGTAGACAATATTAAATGACATTCTAAAAAATACAAGACTAACAATATACCGAAATCAACTTGTACAACCTTACTAACATGGGGCTGAATATGGGGTCGAGCATTTAACCTATATTCACCCTGAAATCGAAGTCATTTTCTAATCAAAATTTGAACCTCATTTTCCATAAATTTAGAGTACTAATTAGACACGTCCATATACTTTTACTAACCTATTAAACAAGTAAAGTTTGTCAACGACAACATATTTAACATTAAAGACACGGGGATAAGCTATCAAAAAGAAAGTCATGGGGATAAAAGCTTTCTAAAAGAAGAACGCGGCTTCCGGCACCCGGAAGGTCGTTTGATGCGGTTGAGATCATGAGAAGCAGTAAACAAAATATGATTCCTCTAATCACCGATTGTCACGTATACAAAAAGAGAAGAGGTTTAAATTTTTTTTGTTTTTAAAAAGAGTTGCTTATACACGTGGCAGCACGTTATTGGAAGTTTTATATTTTACTTCACTTTCTGACTCTCCTGATCCGAACCCCGTTTGATGCGGCTCTTTTGACTGCCCCTCCTTCATTCTCTCACTCTAGTGGAATGGTAGGTGTGAGAAGCATCGGAAGTAACAATAGGGTAGGGTAAATAAGAGATACTAAACACATGTACGAGACTTGGTTAGAAATACGTATCGACAGACGATGGATATGGTTAGGCAATTCCAAACCCTTCTCCCATCTTGATTTTTAAAAAGAAAGTTTCCAAATAACATTACATGAAGAACACTATTTTTTAATGTAATTAAGTGGATCAATAAAAAGAGTAGAAAAATATCTGACTAAATAACATTCTATATTGTATACATTATTTTCATAATTTTTTTTGTTTTTTATTGGTCACATAAGTGGTACTACATGTAAGTAAGTTCAAGTAGCTAGGATTTTTCGTACAACAGGATGAGGACATAGATAGTGATGCAACACACCGAGTTCAGGCAGGTTGGTGTAGTTGGAGGGCGGCCTGATCAGGGGTGCTGTGTGACAAGAATTATCCAACTTAATTAAAGAGAAAATTTTATAGGGTGGCAGTGCAGCCGACAATGTTATATGGAAAAGATTGCCGGGTCATCAAGAGACCACAGTCGCAGAAGACGGAAGTTGCAGAGGTGTGGATGCTGAGGTGGATGTGTGGGCATACGAGGCTAGACTGGATCAGAAATGATGTATTTCGAAAAAGGTTATGAGTGACTAGTATAGCAGATAAGATAAGGGAGGGGAGGCTAAGATGGTTTGAGCATGTCAAGATGAGACAGACAACAGCGTCTGTCAGAGCAGTTGAAAGCCTCGTTGTAGAAGGTAAGAGGAGTAAAGGCAGGCCTAAACTGACTTGGGATGAGCGTATTAGACATGTCCTACTAGATTTGCATCTCTGTGTGGACATGGTCAAGGATAGGAGCTCATGGAGGCAGAGGATTAAGGTAACGAGGTTTAGGCAGGATATAGAGGCACATTAGAATATATTTAGTGGCTTAGATACTATCTACGCTTTAGGTGGACTTTGCACTTTGTTGTTTTTGTTGTTTTGTTCTTTGTCTTGCATTATATATGCATATACACGTTTATGACTATTTTAATATTGTAATCTTCCTATTTGTATTTACTGAATTCCTTCACTAACGCACAATAACATCATATTCCTATTATTGTATCATTTATGCAGGTACATATAGAGACAGGAGTTTCACTGGAAGCAAATTCTCTATCCCTTGAGATAGAGTTATTGTTTGTCTGCCGCTCACCCTCCTCAGACCCTAACAATAGCTTTTGATACTGTTGAGATATACTGGGTATGGTTGATGATGATGATGTCATAGAAAAATTATTTTTTCTGTACGATAAAAACATAAATAAAAAAAATAGATTGTAAGAGAATCAACCATCAAAATTATAGTCATCATAGCCTAATAGTTTAAGAAAACAAGTTAGTCATAATCAATAACTATTATCATAAACATTCCTCCAGTGTCATATTTGAACTGTTGATCGGATTAAATTGGATTTTTTGCTTTAGTGTTAAATGATTTTTATTTCATGTTAATCTTCTATCCTATTTTCATAACCTTTTATAGATTTTTACAATCTTTTAAAATCTTCTCTATTTTTTAATAGTAAATGTACTATATTATGTCTAGTATGACACTATTATTGCAGATAATAATAAACCAAATATATTATGTGGTTAAAGATTTGATATGATTGTATCTAATCAAATCATAATCAGATTTGATTGTATCTTGTATTTAAGTTAATATATATCGCTATACCATATATAAACTAGAGCTACAATTACAAATTGTACGTATTGTATTCTTTTCTAGTCAATGAAATACGACTTTCATTCATCAATTATTTCCTAATTTGACTCACGACCTTCTCATGCCATCACCATTATTCGTTGTCAGCATTTCATTCGGTCCTCCCCCAGTTTCCCTCTACAGATTCAGTGCCTTGACGTCTTCTCTCTCCCTCCCCATCTTCATCACATCCTCCCCTCGTCACCCAATCTCCCATCGGCCGGAGAAGGATAATGCAAGTGGGCTTTTAGCAAAAGAGAAGGAAGGGGAATCACTTAAAAACACGAGCTTCAAGATTAAGAAGTGCAATTTAACACAAGTATTTTCTATCTTCTTCCTCAATTCTGATATTTACAATCATACTAAGTATTTATACTAGCTATAGAAGCAACTAGAATCTAATTAGCACGTGTAAATGGAGCTTTGGTCTGCTGTAATTTTTACGCGCCAACTTTCCTTCACCCGCCAGCGTGCCAAGTCTGTTAAGCGTGCCAAATGTGCCAAGCGTGCCAAGCCTGCCAACTCTCTCGTGCCATCGAGCTAACTTTTACATTAAGCCACCTGTGTCAAGCTGATGCATCTTTTCTTTCCTTTCTTCTGCTATGCTAACTCATCATCTTCAAACCCCCCTCCCCCTCAATTCTGACTTCTTGTAAATGTTGCACACCCCCAGAGCTGAAGTCAAGAATTGCAATCTGTGTGAGCTCAATGCTTTAGTGAATAAATTTGCCACTTGATATTCCGTCTTGACAGGCATTGACTTAATCACACCTTCCTGAAATTTATCTTTAACAACATGACAATCCACCTCTATATGTTTTGTCCTCTCATGGAACACAGGATTCTCAACTATATAAATTGCACTCTTGTTGTAACAGAACAATTCCACATGTTGATCATGTTTTACCCCCAGACCTTTAACCAGACAGAGTAACCACTGTATCTCACGTGTTGCTGTAGCAAGTGACCTATATTCTGCCTCTGAAAACGATCTAGATACAGTGCTCTGCTTTTTAGCCTTCCAGGACACCAATGCATTGCCAAAGAACATGCAATATCCTTTAATAGATCTTCTGGTCTCTGAACAGCCACCCCAGTCTGAGTCTGTATAAGCCTTGAGCAATTTTGATCCTGTACTGGGAAACAGCAAGCTCTGACCTGGGTTCCCTTTCAAGTATCTCAACAATCTATAAACAACTTTCATATGCAATTCTGTAGGAGTGTCTAAAAACTGACTCAACCGTTGAACACTATAAGATATGTCAGGTCTAGTAATAGTAAGATAAAACAGTTTTCCAATTATTCTTCTGTAAGAAGATGTATCAGGGAACAATGGTGAATCATTATGTTCCAGTTTCAGATTTTGCTCCATAGGATTCAGTGCAGGTATATCACCCAAGAATCAAGTCTCCTTTAACAACTCCATTGCATACTTTCTCTGACAAATCATGATCCCCCCTAAGACCTTGCCACCTCCAGACCTAGAAAGTATCTTAGGATTCCTAAATCTTTTATCTAGAAAGTAGAATGTAAATGGTCTTAAAGTTTTTGTATCTGAAACATAGACTCACTGGCCACTATGACATCATCAACATAAATGAGCAACAATATAAAAGAATCAGGAGATTTCTTGGTAAACATGGTATAATCATTCTTAGATTGTTGGAATTCCTGGGACAATAAATAAACAGTAAGTTTTTCATTCCATTGCCTGCTTGCCTGTTTAAGGCCATATAATGATTTCTGAAGTTTACAAACAGCATTGGGGACAGATGATTGAATTCCTGGTGGTAAATCCATATAAATCTCCTGATATAAATCACCATAAAGAAATGCATTATTGATATCCAGTTGATGCGCATGCCAATTATTCACAGATGCCAAAGCAAGAAGGAGACGTACATAAGTCATTTTCACCACAGGAGAAAATGTGTCAGCATAGTCTATACCTGGCTGTTGATTGTAACCTTTAGCTACAAGCCTTGTCTTGTACCTATCCACTGAGCCATCAGCCTTTTTTTTACATTGTAGACCCATTTACAACCAATGGATTGTTTTTCAGATGGCAATGGAACAATAGTCCACGTGTTAGTGGCATGTAATGCTGCTAATTCTACTTGCATAGCCTGTTGCCAGGCTGCTGATGTTGCTGCCTGTCACAGGTTCCTGCTCAATGCTTATATTAAGAATATATGACTTGTATTCAGGGGCCAAAGCATCAAGAGAACGATAAGATTGAATCGGGTAAGGTACAGAAGATGAAGGAGATGGTTGACAGAAAGAAGAATAAGGTGAGCAAGCTAGACTACAATAGTAATCCTGTAAATAGGAAGGAGCATGTCGTGGTCTGGTAGGTCTGTGATCAGAAGGCTCATTTGATGGCAAGGTAGATGATGATAATGGAGGTAAATGTACTTACATTTATGTATTAGGTATTTGATCAAGAGAAAGGGAAGTAGAATCATCGGTAGAAGATGATGATGCTGGTGACTCTGGAGATGATTCAAGATTTTCTGAATATGCCAGATCAGATGTAGATGGAAGAATATGTACATGATTCAGCTGAGGAGGTGTTTGGGATGATGATGATGATGGGTTGTCTGTTAAGCCAGGAGCAACTGGCATTAATGTTGCTAGCAAAGGAGTAGCATCAGAAAAAGGAAAAGAATCCTCACGAAACAAAACATCTCTGGATACAAATACAGATTTGTCACCTATGCCCTGAAGAAGTATCCTTTCACATTCATAGGTATCCCATTGGCTTATGTGGACTGTTATCACAAGGAAACGCTAGACCTCCAAATACTTTGAGATGGTTATATGTAGGTTGTATCTGATGTAGTATTTCATATGGAGTCTTATGCTGGAGAATAGGTGAAGGTATTATATTTATCAAATATGTGGCATGTTGAAGGAAAAATCCCCAATATGTATTGGGTAAAGAAGCATGAAATCTAAGTGCTCTAGCAAGAAGATGTTGATGCTTTCTCTCTACTACCCATTCTGCTGGGGATTATAGCTACAAGTGGTTTGGTGAACAGCTCCATGTGCATATAGAATTCAGACATTGTAAACTCAAGCCCATTATCACTTTAACCACTTTGATATGAGTATTAAACTGAGTAGAGACATAATGAAAGAAACTTTGCGAAATTCGCCTAGCTTCAGATTTTGATTTGAGAAGATATATCCAAGTATATCTAGAACAGTCATCCGCTATAGTCAGAAAGTATTTTTGATTGTACATAGTGGGATGTCTGTAAGGACCTCATATATCTACATGTATGATATCAAAAGAAAGTTTAGAAGCAGTAACAGACACAGGGAAATGAGTTCTCTTTAATCTCGCTAAAGGACAAACTGTACATTTATTTTCTGAACTATATGATGGAACATCTGGATGCAAGTTATGTATTTCTTGAATTCTGGCTGATGAAGCATGTCCAAGCCTGGCATGCCAGAGATATGAATTGGAGTCTAGGCTTGTTGAGGAGAGAACAGAAGGCAACACATACAGATTTGAAACTTCAGGCTGAGAAGATAGGCTGGAGTCATACAAGTAATAGAGTCCATGACGCTTCCTAGCTGAACCAATCATCCTCCTGGATAACTGATCCTGGATAAAGCAGCAAGAATCATGGAATGAAACAAGCAAATGGGGGAGAGTCAGTGAGTTTACTCAGTGAGACAAGATTAAAAGAGAATGAAGGCATATGTAACATAACCTTCAGAACAAGTCCACTGTGAAGTTTAATTATTCCTCTGTGGGTTGCACCAACTGTTATATTATTTGGAAGCTTAATGGCAACATGATCAATAGAATAATAAGAGTGAAACAAAGTCAGAGAGCAAGAGATATGGTTAGTGGCACCTGAATCCAAAATCCACACACAGTTAATATTTGTAGAACAACTACCTATAGGCACATCAACCTGCACAGTCATGACATCACCCTGGGACTCCTTGCTCACTGTTGTTCCTGAAACAACATCATTAGCATCTAACAATTTCAAAAGTTTACTAAACTATTTTGGTGTGAGACCATGAGTTTGGTGTGTTGGCAGGCTATGAGAATTCTGAAACATCTGATCATCATTATTGCACTGGACCTTCTCTTCCACTGTCTCAGACATATTCACTTGATCTCTGAATTTAAATTCAGGAGAGAAACCATGTTTTCTATAAGACCCGTCACTTGTATATCTAATCATACCCCAATGAGTACATTGTAAACGCTTATTCCCTTCTTGATTGAATCTCCCATTTTCTCTCCTATAGACTGGCCCTTGTCCTCTGTTGGTATATGTGTTGGCTACAAAACTTTCTTGTTCATCATTACTACTCATTAAGGCCGTAGGGGCATTGGTGAAATTAACTGGTGCGCTATTATTAACAAGCTTCCTTTCAAAATTCAAGGCCATTGCAAACAGAGTCTTAATATCTGACAATGGTGTCATCTTAAACACTTGTGATCTCATTGGATCGAACTCTTTATTTAATCCTTTAACAAACTTTATGACATAGTCATTTTCAATGAATCATTCACTTTTCTGGTAATATCACAAACACATCTGAGACAGCCACATTTGGGTATGGACCTTAATGCAGTTAACTCTTCCCACAAGACTTTCAGTATTGTAAAGTAATCGGTAACGCTGAGATTTTCTTGCTTTACAGCATAGAATTCAGAGAGCAAATCAGACAATCTAAACGGATCACCACTACCATACCTTATGGTTAAATCATTCCAAACATCGAAAGCACTGTCATACCACATAATGATTTGTGCAATGGAGGGAGAAACACAGTTCATGATCCAAGATTGGATCATAATGTTTACCTGTCCCCATGCCTGAAACTGAGGGTCATTTTGTGTTGGCTTAGGCATAGAACCATCAATGGAACATGTCTTATTCTTTACCAGCAACGCCATTTGAAAATTCCTGCTTCATAAGTGAAAGTTGTGTGGATTAAGCAGTGGTTGCACTAGCATAATTTCTGGACTATCATTTGGATGCAAGTAATACGGATTATTTGATGGATTTTCATTGTTTGTGTGGTTGTTACAAGAACTAGAGGATGTTGCACCCGCATTTTCCATGATCAGACCTTAGTTGCAGGCTGATTGTGATGGAGAAAGTTTCTTGCAAAGCAGAATCAAAATTGAGAAGAACAGAGAATCGATGGTGATGATACCATGTCAAAATCACTTCATACGCTGAATTAAAACATTACAGCAAAGTAATCACGAATCAAAACAAACAAACTCAACATAATTTTTGAATGTTGAAGAAATGGCGCCAAGGAGTGCAACTCAATGAACAAGAGCGGTTTTGGAAGATATTTTCTATCTTATTCCTCTATTCTGATATTTACAATCATATTAAGTATTTATACTAGCTACAGAAGCAACTAGAATCTAATTAGCACGTGTAAATAGAGCTTTGGTCCGCTGCAATATTTACGCGCCAACTTTCCTTCACCCGTCAGTGTGCCAAGTCTATTAAACGTGCCAAGCCTGCCAACTCTCTCGTGCCATCGAGCTAACTTCTACATTAAGTCACCTGTGCCAAGCTGATGCATCTTTTCTTTCCTTTCTTCTGCTCTGCTAACTCATCATCTTCAACAGGGAGGCTGCCAACTGGAGGGATATGATTGGTTGGAATCCTGGCTCTTCCTTTAACGACGACCCATGTCTATGTGTGTGATTTATGACCTTTCCCATCAGCGGAAGAATGGGAAGGGACACCGTTTAGGCATGGAGAAGAGTGTCACCGAGTCAGGTGGGCTGGCTATTCGAAAAAGTGACAGTAAAAGTGATAAAAGTGGTCATAGCAGAGGTGATGGAGCTGAGGAGATGAAGATGACAAGTAACTGACCGGTAAACAGTCGGTGGATAGATATCCATTATTAAATTTTTTTTTTTCAAATTTAGTAAAATGAGTAATTTAAATAGTTATCAATGATTTGTATAAATTTTT
The DNA here is from genome assembly GCA_036186865.1 of Eustoma russellianum. Lineage (NCBI taxonomy): Eukaryota > Viridiplantae > Streptophyta > Magnoliopsida > Gentianales > Gentianaceae > Eustoma > Eustoma russellianum. The sequence continues at coordinate 26,619,136 of AP025071.1, read as the reverse complement.
AAAAAAATAGAAAAACTGTATTTAACTCATTATTTTATTCTACTTGCGGCCGTAAAGTAAAACTCGACCTAGCAAAATAGTAGTGTGTTCAACACAAAAAAGAAAAAAAGAAAAAAAAAAGTAGTTGTGAAATGATTTCAGATTTGGATAATTTGAAATCATTGACTCGTGAGATGATTTGCATGCGTGAATAGTATGACGAGGTTTTGTTGAAACTTGGGCTTATATGATATGACACTCGTATTTACGCAAAACCTTAAGGTAATGGATGGTGGTACCTCATCCTCATATAATCTATGTATTTTATCTCAAGGTGTGCGATGTGAGACAATATTCTCAACACCTGTCCTCACGTAACAACGTAGATTGACATACACACGCGCCTTAGAACATGCCCTCAATCACAAATGAGACATGAACATCTGTATTTGACTGATGAGATATAATAAATGGCCAATCATGGGAGGCCAAGTTGTGAGTCCACATTTTAAACATGCTCCGATACCACGTTGAAACTTGGGCTTACATGATATGAGGCACATATCTACTTAAAACCTTAACACAATGAGTGGTGATACCTCATCCTCATATAACCCATGTATTTTATCCCAAAGTGTCCGATGTAAGCAACAGGTTGCCTTTTGTTTCCGTTAAGTTGAAAAGAAAACAAAATTAAAATTAATATGTTTCGAGTTGAAACTTACCTTGATGACTCATTTTTTGTAGTGATAACATACACGGTAAATAAGAAGTGATAAATTAATCGAATAAAATAGATTTTATATGTGAAGAACATAGCAACAAAATTAACCAAACTAAACCTAATACTTCTCATCCCTCTGATTTCTCAAGCATGCTAACTACAAAGAGGATGAGATGTACAAGAATAAGTAGTACAGACATGACAATTAAGAAAACACCAAGTTTTCCCCATTTAAACTCCAATGGACTTATAAAACCCTCTTACAAGCTTGGCAATTATAGCACAAAATGGCCTCCTGATTCTTCCACATATCACAATCTTCATCATATGAGTCTGAGCTTTGGGTTGATGTCTTCCCTGTCTTCCAATATGTTGCATTCACATACTCCATTTGGCAACTTGTTGGTGGCACACAACATCCAGACTGCATATTTGATCAACACCCAAAGAAACAATTGTGAATCAAGTGCCCACATTAAAGATGTAAACAAGACTTACTCAGTGTAAATGCTATCTATATTAAGTGAAAAGTAAGCCACATGTTCAATATTTTGTTGAATTGTACTAGAGATGACGGGTTTTGGAATGACTGGTAAGGTTGCTGCTTTGTGACCGGAGTTCACAGGTTCGAGCCGCGGAAATTGCCTCTTGTACAAAGTATAAGGTAAGACTGCGTACATCAGATCGCAAAGCGATCCGGCCTCTCTCCAGACCATGCACAAACGCGGAAGCATAATGTACCTGGAATGTCTTTTTTGCTAAACGCTCCTAGATATTCAGTTCATCCAATACATGATTGGCACGAGTCGTTTTACCAAGCATGACAATCATCTTTACTAGCTAATGAGCCACAATATGCACTTCTTGATGTTTTATAACATTTTATTTTACAAACATGCACACGGGGAGATATAAATATTCGAACCTTGATTTTTACGATGAATTTAATGATGCCTATGCTTCTCTAGCACTATGTCTAAACACCATAATAAACATACTTTCGGTGTCAAAAGCTAAATTGTCCATTTCTCATCATGATATTGACAAACAACAACAATCATACCCAGTATATCCCAACGACAGCAAAAACTTTATAAACACTTTTACCTCCACGCATTTCGTATTCTAGTGTAGTAGACACCTTACAATGTCTATGAATATTTTTTACCAAAACAACTTGTAAGTCCATACCACATCCAAGATGACATGAACATACTTAACAACCAAACAAGAAAACTAAAACTGCAATAACAAAATATACGCACCTCGGTAGAAGACAATTTACTAGTGAAATCATAAGATTTGAACAAATATGATCGTGAAGCCAAATCGTTGCATATTCTTGAATCATATATGCACTCTTTAATATCTTCCCAATTATCACTCTTGTGCACCTTCATTCTTAGCCACCTAGAAGACCCAGGAACCGTCCGAGTCTCCATGTTAAAAGCTCCCACAAGGCCAAGTCCGATCACCAGCATCACAGCCACCGGCACCATCACCAAAAGTAACCCTACCACCGGAGGCAGCTTTGACCGCAAGGACACCACCACATTACTAGTTAAAAAATTATAACCAACCCGGCTACTATGCCAGCTTGTAATTTGGGTAGGTTTAAAAGGGCTTCACAATCATATGATCGTGTATATAATAACCATATAAATGCGAATAAAACAGGAAGGGATAGGATGAAAGAAAATATGGTTAAAGGAAGCGCGACAAGGTTCATTGGCACGATGTCCTTAGGTGCGGACCCAGGTCCAGGAGCAGGAGCAGGAACAGACTTGGTTGGTTCAGCAACCATTCTGGCATCGATCTTTTCTTCAAGAACTGGTAGTTTAATTATTGTTTCGGGGGAGGTGTTATCAGCCATGAGGATATAATGAGTATGATTGTTTGATTGAATTGAGAAAAAAGGTTTAGAAGTTGGAGCATTTTGTAGACAAGGATTGGTAACCGTTGTGAGGAAAATTTCTTCCGTACTTTTCTGTGTACATAGTGGATGAACAATTCTTCCTCATTTTTCTCTTCTTAGATTTATGTAATAGTGAGATAATTTGAAATGAGAAACATATGAAATGCATGATATGTTTGATAATTTGCATTTCCATTTCCAATAGAGTCAAAGGACACACTTTTCCTTGACTTAGAATATGATAGAATAAAACAAAATGACTCACTAAAATGGTCGCGCTTCTTATATTATGAAGTAGCAATTGATCGACACACTTTGACGCAATTTTCATTATGGGTCATCGGGAAATTAGTGTGTTCTTGACTTAGAATATGATGGAAAAAACAAAATGACTTACTAAATTACCGCGCTTCTTATATTGTGAAGTAGCAGATAATCGATACAGCTTGACGCAATTTTCATTATGGGTTATCGGAAAATAACCTCTGTGTGTTTCTAACACATTACGTACATCTGACCGTCCATACCCCGCCATAGACGAGAGGCTCTAAGGTAATGGGGTAATGTTATTGTTGTTGTTGTGATATGTTTGATAATTTGGAATAATGATTATAGCTTTTGGGTGACTTGGTAGTGTTTAGTTAAGTAGTCAACCGATATTAAAGAGAGTGAGTATGAAAGAAAGATGGCATCCCTATAATATTGAATCTTGAGATATTGAGATATTCTAGGATAGTAGTTGATGAATGAATAGCGGAACTTCTGACCAACAGTCCAAGTTTTTCTGACTATGTAACTAAATGATAGTTATAACGTTTTCATTAACAAAATAATGTTCAAACATGCATTTTTTTAGTTTGGTAACCCGTTACAGATGTGCTTTCTTGATTACAATATACATCCATATACAACAACAATAACATTACCCTATTGTCTCAGAGTCTTCCGCTTATGCCGGAGTATAGGAAGGTCAGATGTACACAAACATACATATGTGTTGGAACACGCAAAGGTTGTTCCTGACTCCATCATATTCGAAACTCAAAGAAGATTGTGTTTTTGACTCCATTGGAATTGGAAAATACGTATATACATCCATATACATTTATATACATACACATACATGTATGTATATGTGTGTCTATATATATATTGAATTTATTCTATGGAACTACTTTTTTTAGTATAAGACCATCTAATGTGAAAAATATCACATACGCTGAAGGCAGATCTCTGTGTCGTATGTTTCATATGTTAACCTTGAGACGTTTTGATATGATTTATCTTTTACTTTTTGAAAGGTAACAACAAAAATTTATTTTCCACCCAGAAAAAGTACGAACAACAACAAAAACATTACCACATTACTTTAGAGTCTCTCGTCAATAGCGATGTATGGGGGATCGGATGTTCCAACTATACACATGTGTTAGAAACACACAGAGGCTGTTTCTCGATGACCTATAATGAAAATTGCGTCAATCTGTGTTGATCAACTGGTACTTCACTATATAAGAAGCATAGTCAATTTAGTGAGTCATTTTGCTTTATTCTATCATATTATAAATTCAAAAAAAATGTGTTATTTACTCCATTAGAAATGTAAATATAAAAAGAAAAGAAAAAAGTACGAACCAATGAGACAGTTGTTCTTTTTTTTTTTTTTTTTTTGTAAGAAGAAGTAAAAGACGTGACAGAAATTCCTTTGGTACCAGTATTTCTCTAATTCTCTAACTCTCTAACTCATGACAGTTTTAAGGTGTGTCCCCTCCATACTGATGGATCCAAAGGCGCAGGAGATGGTGAAATTGAACTACAAATTATGGAAAAAAGTGAAATGATATTAACCGTTCAAAATGTGATATTCATATTTTTTTTTAATAATTGATTAGCATACACATCTTGATTTGGATCCTTGATCGAACAAAAAGAACGTGATCAATTTTGGAAGTGTAAATATGAACTTCTGTAATTTATTTAGCATTTTTTATCAGCCATGGTTTTATATTATGACAAGGCATAAACGTTTATAACATTTCAATAATTGTAACTGTCTATATACAAACTATTCTACTTAAAAGAACTTACATAAGCAACACATTTGGAAAATGAAACAGACGAACCAAATAATTTAAGTTAAAATAGCAGCTGATAATCTTTGGTTTGACAATGTATCAACTAACACTCATGAAAACCAGGATCTACATAGATATTACCTGATCGGATTAGTTTACATTAAGCGATAGTTTTTGATGTTGTTGTAATATGATGGGAATATGTTGTTGCATTAGTTTACATTGGATTTAGTCTGCTCTTCCTTTTTAGGTAAACAATGAAATTTTTATTAATTTAAGCACCATCTGTTATGACATTCTGAGGAACTTCAGATTTAACGCATGGGAGAAAAGAACAAAATGCATACATTTTGAGGTAATTAATATTGGGATTTCGTTGGTTTTGATGTGTGATTGTAGTGTTTAAGTCATATTAATACTTCGACTGTCTTAAATATAAGTTTATTTTGATTTTTAAATATATATAATTTATAGGAAAGTCAAAGTGTACCTACATTTCGAAACGCATAGGATATATCAGTTTATTTGACTCATCTGAGGAGCTAAAGGTAGCTAGAAAAGGAGCTTCCTTTTCCTTTTTTTTTTTTCCTTTTCTTTTGTTTTGTTTTTTTTTTTTTTTTTTTTGCATTGGGTAAACACACAGAAGAATAGGAAATATCAATTGATGAGCGCACCGTTTGTGTATCATAACCCTTGAAGATTGAGCTAAAGATAGGGGATGCGATATCCTGGACCACAATCCCCTCACCCCACTCATGACCACGCGACACGTGGCAGCAGGGTGAGTGGTGAGGCTAGATGCGGATGACCCTCATCTAACTACACCATCCCTTTTGCTGCCACGTATCGTACGATGATACGTGCAGTGAGGGAAAATAGGTGAGAGTATTCTATCGCTAAAGATAGGGAGAAAGCTTTTCATAACCAAGGTCTTTCACTTCATTTTTAGAACTTATGATAACCAACGTCTAAAAGACACGATATCCAATAATAATAGGATTGGACATTTTCCCGTTTATCATTATTTTCTTTTTCATTATTTAGTTCATCATTTAAGTTTGAATCTGTACTGGGCATTCCCTGTGTATTAGGCTTCCGCGTTTGTGCAGAGGCTGTTGAGGAGGGGCTGGATCTCTTCGCGATCTGAAATACGCAGTCTTACCGTACACTTTGTACAAGAGACTATTTCCGCAGTTCAGTTCGAACCCGTGACCTCAAAGTCACAAAACAGCAACTGTATCATTTGCTCCAAGAACCGCCATTCAAGAGCATCAATGACATAAAAAAAATAGGGGATGAGATCTCCTCACCGCGCGGTCCAGCACGCGACACGTGGCAGCAGTAGGGGGTGGTGAGGTTGGATGAGGGTTATCCTCACCCAGCCTCACCACCCCCCTTTTTGCCACGTGTCGTGCGGTCACGCACGCGGTGAGGGAGGTGCGGTGAGGGGATCCTATCCCAAAAAATAGAGAGGTCAAACAGACATTAACTAAATCTATGAAATCCTTAATGATTAGCGCCGCAAACAATCCAAGCTGAATCCGGATGAGATCTGAGGAGGAAGAATATGAGGTAGAATATGAGGCCTCCAATCACGCGACGCCACATGTACAAATGACTTTTTTTAAAAAAGAAAAAAAAGTAAACAGCGGGCCCTTTTGTACACGTGGCGTCGCGTGATTGGAGGCCTCATATTCTACCTCATATTCTTCCTCCTCAGATCTCATCCGAGCTGAATCAAACATCTTTATTGAGTCGAGTATTGTTAAAAAAAAAAAAAATTCATTTTCAAGCTCAAGCACGTTGTTTATGTGCCTTCTGATTTCAGAGCTCAAGTTCGAACTTGAGTCAAACTTGAGCCATACTCAGACCTATTCTAAGTAAAAGTATAGTTTTTGAGAATTGTATACACAAATATACAATTTCTACGTTTAGCTAATATTATTGTGGTAGTATTATTTTTTACATTAAAACTTATTACCATTTCAATGACTATCCACTTCATATTATTTTATTATTTATATCAGAAGATTGTATAAGTGCAATAAGTCTGAACCTATGTACACAACGCAACAGTCGAAGATTAACATACTGAAGACTAACTCGTAAAGTATTTGAGTCGAGTAAAGTTTGATTTTAAACTATATAGGAATGAACTAATCTAGCAAAAACAGAAATCTAACTTGATAAGTTCATAAATGTCTCGGATCATTTGCACCCCTAATAATACAACATATAATAATATTTGAAGAAAAAATGGTTTAAAGGGTTCTCTATAACATTTAAAAAGTATTTGAATAGACTCATGTTTGATTCAAACTTTACAACTGAACTAATGTAGCAACAACACAAATCGAACTTAATAAGCTCATGATTCCGTGGGTTCATTTGCACCCTATAGTAATATCAACATAAAGTTAATCGCAACCCATATGTATATGTTTGAGGATAGTTGGGTTTAGCATCTACATTTTTGCGTTTTATAAATTTATCTATATGTTATATTTTCCTTGCAAAAAGGAAAAAAAAACATTTGACGTCCTGTCAGAAAAATAATAATAACGGAGCAATGGACTTTCTGTATTGAATGAACCACGGTTAACTCTTTTTCTCCTCATGGAGCTCTTGGAACACTAGGCTCTGTGTTTACGCAAGTCGAGAGATGCTACAACAACATTCTTTCTAGTTTTACCTTTTCAATTATACACTGGTCTATTTAGACATGGCAACTATGCATTTCCAACACCTGAATGCATACACTGTCTTCCCTTCAACATCTGCATGTGCAATTGGAAACAAATTGTTGTTTGGATCCATTCCCATGGCTGTTAGAAGCATTCCACCCAAACTTGCCTTTCAAGTGACAACCATCTATTCCAAACATCTTTCTATTGCCTCCCAACATTCCTCTCTTCATTTCAGGGAAAGAACAATATGAAAGAACAGTACAACTGCTGAAATGATATTCATTTTCCAACGGAGTCAATGACACACCTTCTTTGACTTTGGAATATGATGGAATAAAGCAAAATGATTCACATCTTATCTTGCGAAGTAGCACTTGATCGACACAGCTTGACGCAATTTTCATTATGGGTCATCGAGAAACAACCTCTGTGTGTTTCTAACATGTGGGTATGGTTTCGTAGAGCCGACCCCCCATACCACGCCATAGGCGGGAGCCTCTAAGGCAATGTGGTAATGTTGTTGTGGTTGTACAACAGCTGAAATCTGGGTCTATTAATGACAATGGAATGTTAGCTTCCTAAGGATTTCGCCCTCCTCCTTTGCGGTACATGATCATTGTGTAGGGAGAAACCACAAATAGGATACAACACCTACAAGGCTCAACTTCAAGACAAACAACCAAAATGCTTAACCCGATTCTCCATAATTGATTCACCAAGCAAATATCAATCACACACCAAAACCACAAGCAAATTATCAAAGATAAAGATGCAAACAACACACGAGATTTTACGTGGGAAAACCCCTTCAATGTAAAGGATTAAAAACCACGGGACTTGTAAGGAGTCCACCCTTCTTCTTTTCTTATTATGCAAATTGAGGATAAAAAACACCCAAATCAGTCTACAAGGATGTCACAGCCCACCAACACTAACATACATAAGAGCCAACAATTGAGAGAGTATAAAGTGCAGAAATTTCACCAAAAACCGCAGCTGACACCAGCAACGATTACAAACGATCCAGAGCTCTGATTCAAAACTGAACGGTCAGAATGTAGCTCTGTGTGTTTCCGAAGAAGCTGTCCAAATTTTCAGCAAAATCCAACGGTTGGATCTTTGGCGATCGTCAAAATCATACAGGCTGTCCAGAAGAAACTGTCCCTGCGCGAAAACTGTCTCTCTCCCTCTTTTCTGATTTTTGGTGTGTTACTCACTGACTGCTCTCCCTTCTGTCCAGTCGAATTTCAGCTAGCAAAACAATATATCCAAGGCTTCTAAGAGAAGCTATCCAGTGCCCAAACAATTTGGGCCTTACACAATAAGTGATAGCTAAATGGGCTGGACCCCCAATAATACAAACAATCTCCCCCTCCAGCCCAATTCGGAGAAGACCATACGCAAAGCTCATCAATAGGACATACCTGCAAGCTTGGAACAAAATTCAAGCTTGCTTCCAGGAACTACCTTTGTCAATATATCAGCACCATTCTTGTTGGTGTGGATCTTCCTCAACTTCATTAGTTGTTCTTCAATAACATCACGCAACCAATGATACCTTACATCAATATACTTTGTGCGGGCATGCATACCTGCTTTTTTTTTACTCAAGTCCGTAGCACTTTGACTATCACAAAACGCAACTACTCTGTTTGCTTTCAAACCCAGCTCTTGAAGAACGCTTCAATCAACAGCATTTCTTTGCATGCGTCCACAAGCTTCTATATACTCTGCCCTCGGTGTAGACAATGCACACCATTCTGTAGCTTGGATTGCCATGAAATGGCTCCCCTACAAATTTGAACAAGTAACCCTGAGGTAGACTTCTGTTATCAAGATCACCAGTCATGTCAGCATCTGTAAATCCCTAAAGAGTAGGCTCACCACCTCCCAAACACACAAGCTCAATTTGAGGTACCATGCAAATATCTCAAAATCCACTTTACAGCTTCCTAGTGAACCTTGCCTGGATTAGCCAAGAATCTGCTAACCAATCCAACAGCATGTGCAATATCTGCTCTGTACACACCATGGCATACATCAATGAACCAACAGCAGAGGAGTAAGGAATATGTAACATACTTTCCTTCTCTTTCTCGGTAGTAGGACAACACCGCTTGCTCAACTTGAAATGACCTGCAAGTGGTGTATTAACTGGCTTGGCATTCTTCATATTGAACCTTTCGAGCACCCGTTCAATATACTTCTCTTGTGACAAGCCAAAGCTTACCGGCTTTTCTATCATGAACAATTTCAATGCCAAGAATTTGCCTTTGCAGGACCCAAATCTTTCATATCAAAGGACTTGACAAGTCCTCTTTCAACCTGCGAATCATCTCAACCATCTTGTCTCACTATCAGCATATCGGCAACATACAAGCAAAGGATAATGAAGTTACCTTCAGAGAACTTTCTAAAATAAACACAAGGATCTGCAGAAGTCCGCTTGTATCCATTAGTACCCATAAATGAATCAAACTTGCGGTACCATTGCCCTTGGTGCCTGCTTAAGTCCATAGAGACTCTTTTTCAACTTACAACAAAGTTCTCCTTTCCTTTGACTTCAAATCCTTTCCGGCTGCTCCATGTAAATCTCCTCATGCAAATCACCATGTAAAAAAGCAAGTTTTTACATCAAGTTGTTCAAGTTCAAGATCCAAACTGGCAGCTAGTCCCAAAATTATACGAATGGAAGTCATCTTCACCACTGGTGCAAAAATCTCATCAAAGTCGATGCCTTTCTTCTGGTGGCATCCCTTCACCACTAGTCTTGCCTTCCGCCTCACTAGCTTGTGGCCATCTTCTTGTTCTTAAACAACCACCTGTTCTTCAAGACTTTCTTCTCTTTTGGACGCTTCACCAAGTCATAGGTTTCATTCTTCTTCAAAGAATCCATTTCCTTTTGCACAGCCTTGAGCCAATGGTCTTTGTCTGGATGTGACAACACCTCTTGAAAGCTCTCAGGCTCCCCCTCATCTGTGATTAGGACATACTCTGAACTGGGATAAAGTCTTGAAGGTTGTCGAACTCGGGTTGACTTCTAAGTGTTGCTCTTCCACTCATGGGCTGAATTTGCTCCCCCTGATTAGAAGACTCTCCATGTTCAATATCTACATCTTCATTATCAGGTTGTGACACAACAACTTCTGGTTGCACCTCTTCAATATGGTCATGTTCATGAATGGTGTCATGACCATCCTCGGGAGCATCACCTGTTTGTTGATCATCTGAAACAGAAATAGGAGACATATCAGTAGCATCATGAGAGAAATCAGTAGAATAAAACTTACCATCACCTAAGAGATGAAAACCCATCTCGTGTTCATAAAAGACACATCTCTACTCCTCACAACTTTTTGCTTTGCTGGATCATAATGTCTGTAACCAAACTCTTCATCCCATATCCAACAAACACACAAGGAGAAGTCTTGAAATCAAGCTTCAATCTCTGTTCCTTCGGCACATGCATGAAGCCTTGCATCCAAACACCCTCAAATGAGAATAAGAGGGATCTTTCTTGAACCAAACCCTCTCAGGAATCTCAAACTCCAAAGGAACTGATGGTGCTCTATTTATCAAGTACACAGCGGTTCCAACTGATTCTCCCCAAAACGACTTAGGAAGATTGGACATCCTAAGCATACATCTCACTTTTTCAATAATAGTTCTGTTCATCCTCTCGGCAATACCATTGTGTTGTGCGAAGTACCAGGTTCTGTTCTTTCATGCCGAATGTCATATCTTGAGCCATATGCTTTTTAAACTCATTTGAAGTGTATTCACCTCCATTATCAGTATGGAGACGCTTCAATTTGCAATCTGACTCCCTTCCACCATGCATGAAACTTCTGAAAGATATCAAACACCTCGCTTTTGTTCTTCATCATATAAACCCAAGTTCTCCGAGTAGCATCATCAATAAAAGTAACGACAGTATTTGTTACCACCAAGTGATTCCACCTCTATGGGACCACACACATCAGAGTAAACCAACTCTAGCTTCACTTTCTTTCTTGTGGATCTCCTCGGAAAAGAAACTCTATGTTGCTTTCCTGCTAAACAATGATCACAAGGGTCAAGAGAGATGGTAACATCAACAAGGAATAAGAGACTTACCAGCCATGCAACTTTATACATTTCTCACTGACATTGCCCCCAATCTTCGGGTGCCATAAGTTAGGTGAAGGTTTTCTCCTCAATAGCATTCAACTCACTAGTACACACTTTCAAGTTGTGTCTTATACCAAGGTGCAGCAGAGCTTGCCACGAGAACCGGTCAAGGAACCCTTAGACAGTTTCCATTTACCCTCACCAAAAAGTGTGCTTGTAACCTTCTTGATCAAGTACATTAGCAGACAATATATTGAGGCGTAAATCTGGAATATGGCGGTCATTCTCTCAATGTCAAATAGCACCCCAACACTGGTTGTACTCAAATATCTCCAATTCCAACAATATTAGCTGAACTCTGGTTCTCATCTCTCACACTACCAAAATCTCCAGCTCGTTGGCATCAATAAAGTACTCCTTAACAGGAACACAATGATAAGAAGGCCCCAGTAGTATCAACAAGCCATTCAGAACTGGAATTGTAACATGAAAACAATCACCAGTAGCACAAATCAAAGAAACAGAATCATCTGAAGTAGAAGCTGTCGCAGTTGTATTCTTGTCCTCACCCTCTTTGTGATGATCATTTTTTCTTCTTTGCTGATTCTCTTTTCAACTTATAGCAAAATTTTTGAATATGGCCAGGCCTTGCTACAATAGTGACATATCGTGGGTTCTCTCCCATCTTTGGACTTGGACCTGTACTTTGACTTGCCACGCCCCTTGGGACATCTACTCTTGCTTCTTCCTCTCTTCTCTACCACAAGTACTTGTGAAATATCAACACCCATTTCTTTTCTTCTAAGCTCTTCATTGAACATACCTCTCTTTAATGACATCCAACGAAAGCGTACCATCCGGAGCTGAGTTGCTGATGGACACAACCAAGGTTTCCCAAACTGTCCGGGCAGAGAACTTAATAGGAATAAAGCCTGCAACTCATCATCAAGACAATTTTCATCACACTCAACTTGTTAATGATATCTTGAAAGTCACTTTAGATGTTCAGAAACAGACTTCCCTGGCTTCAACTTGAGATTAACAAGTCTCTTAATCAATGAGGCCTTGTTATGAGCTGTCTTTCTCTCATAAAGACCCTCCAATTTTCTCCACAAACTCAAGTGGCTCAGTCTCTTGGGACACATGATTGAATATGCTAATGTCAATCCACTGGTCTAATTGTTCCCAATGTCTTTCTCTTTAGCTTTTCTCATTCTTTATCCGACATCTTCTCTGGTTTAGTGGGTGTGTCATCTTTCTTGGTTTTATCCACATCAACTGGGTCAAACAAATCTTTTACAGTATAGCAATCTTCCCATCATCGGACGCCAAATGGAATAATTGGTTGATGTCAATTTAACCATAGAAATAATTTTCAGATTCCATGTCTACGGTTTAACCAAACTCTCTGATACCAGTTGTAGGGGAAAATCACAAGTAGGATACAACACCTACAAGGATCAACTTCAAGACAAACAACCAAATGCTTAACCCGATTCTCCACAATTGATTCACCAAGCAAATATCAATCACACACCAAAACCACAAGAAAATTATCAAAGATAAAGATGCAAACAACACATGAGATTTTTACGTGAAAAAACCCCTTCAATGTGAAAGATAAAAACCACGGGGCTTGTAAGGAGTCCACCCTTCTCTTCTCTTATTATGCAAATTGAGGGTAAAAACACCCAAATCAGTCTACAAGGATGTCACATCCCACCAACAATAACATACATAAGACGCTAACAATTGAGAGAGTATAAAAGTGCAGAAATTTCACCAAAAAACCCGCAGCTGACACCAAGCAGCGATTACAAACGATCAAGAGCTCCGATTCAAAAATTGAATGGTCAGAATATAGCTCTGTGTGTTCCGAAGAAGCTGTCCAAATCTCCAGCGATCGTCAAAATCAAACAGGCTGTCCAGAAGAAACTGTCCTGCGCGAAAACTGCCTCTCTCCCTCTTTTCTGATTTTTAGTATGTTACTCACTGACTGCTCTCCCTTCTGTCCAGTCGAATTTCAGCTAGCAAAAACAGATATCCAAGGCTTCTAAAAGAAGCTATCCAATACCCAAACAATTTGGCCCTTACACAATAAGTGATAGCTAAATGTGCTGGACCCCAATAATACAACACATTGCTAGGCATTGTGGTCTTCAAAAGCATTGCAAATGCTCTATCAGACCTCTTGATTTCCTCCACATAATCCCAAATTAATGCATATTCATCCTCTTGGGCACCATGAATAAGTTCCAAATCCCTTTTTTCCTGGCCATATATGCTTGCCATCTGCTTACTTAGCATTCTTGCATGACTTTTCTTCTAAAGTTGCTCGTATTTGGGTCCGGCTCATTTGCAAAATCACACATATTTTCCTGCAATCCATGTTGTTTTAACAATTATGTTTCTCACACTAAAGTTGCAATCCATCCTGACTTATCATTGTTATTTTCTTCTTTTCCTGTGTTATGGAATATAACAGTGGTCTTATTCTTACTATTCACTTCGGCTGAAATGAAATGAAGTGTTAAGAGATGAAGTGTCGTACCGAGTTAACGAGACTAAGACACAACAAGGAAATGAATACAGATAGCGCAACATGCTGAGCAGAGGAGCTGTACAGAACACGCATTTAGATATTTGCTCAGCTCGGCACACTTATACCTACTGTACATAACCAGACGCAGAGCAGAATAATGTTGAGCAGAACACACATAACCAGATGTTGAGCAGAAAAGTTGAGCAGAACACATAGATACTACATAACCAAATGTTGCGCAAAAGAGTTGATCAAAACACATACACGGACACTAACGACAAACTTTTTATTATATAGAATAGAGCGATTAAGTATCGCAAAATTGTCGGTCCTGTCAACATCAAACTAGCGGTTGACATATTCTAGCCGTTTGAAGCCTTGTAAACAACTCCTGCATAAGGAGACACATCTGTACTTTCAAATTACCTTGTTTATTAATAAAATCTTCAATTTTTTATATGGTATCAGAGCTATACAAGCCATCTTGTTCTTCTTCTCCTCCTCTTTCTTCTTCCTCCTTATCTGCAAACAATTTTAAAACCAAACAATGGTTGGATATTGTGAAACTGAGGCGACCTCCACTTTGGAAACTCATCCAGGTGCAGCGTCTAATGCCACATCTACTATTAATGGGATTCCTGTTATGATTACCAACCATAAATTGACGAAAAATAATTATATGTCCTAGAGCAGAGCGGTAGAGCTTTTCAGTACACGCGGAGGCCAGGAAGATTATATATTTGGAAACATTTCCATTTCTGATCCAACAGATATCAAAGTTAGAACATGGAAGTCGGAAAATTCCATAATCATGTCTTGGTTAATAAATTTAGCATGCAAATAATGAAGATTATACATAATAAATTCTACTTGTAATATACTGGTAGCATACAACTGATGAAGAGTATAATTATTCTGTTCATGTCTCTCCAGTCATGGATATGGATGCAACAATCAATCCAGAACTAAATTACAGCAGCTGTTTCAAGAAGAAATGGGTTATTACTCTCAAATGACTTACAACATACAGATCCATGAAGGTAATCGATTTTGCTGAAAAACTGTATACAGATGCCATGGAAGATTGTTCCACCAAATAAGAACGTATCAATCAGGAAATGGTTAAAAGATATTAAGCAAAGGAGTAAGTCAGGAAGAGGTTGCAGAAGCACCACCACTAAGGAGTTTGCTGTGGCTTCTGCAGCAGCCCTGGTGGCTGCGCAGTGTGCCAAAGTTGCAGAAGCCACAGGAGCAAAGAAAGATCAGCTCGACGCTGCTATAAGTTCAGCCACAGTTGGCACAAGAGGCAGTGATACCTTAACACTTACTGCATCAGCAACCATCATGTAACATTCTCCTATATAATTTGTTCACTTTGCAAATGCATGTAATGAAACAAAAATCATGGTATCCCCATCTGAATCATGCTTCCTATTGCTTCAGCGCTAAGAGAAACTGCGACGCTAAAGGTCAGAGAAGGATATAAGAAGAAACTACAATGCCAAGCACCAGTTCTGCCAATTGAAGATATTAGTGATTTCATACTCAGCTGTGGAAAGTGTAAATCAGTTCTTGCCAAGGGTGCTGAGCTTAATGTGGAGATACCAAATGGCAAGAAAAAAGTTGCTTGGCAGTCTATACTGGGATTAAATTCTTTAGCAAAGATGGCAAAATTGTAACAGGACTTGTAGGCTAAGTTTTGTATGTTATCCAGTGTTGTTAGAGGCGCGGGGCGCACCGAGGCGATAGCTGTGAAAATTTGGGGCAAGGGACGCGGGGCGACGGGGCGCGCGCCCCATGAATCGGGGCACCCCAAAGTCATTATAATTTTAATTTTACAACACTTACAAAATAATTAAGTAACAATAATTAACCAAGCAATTATATTAT
>AP025071.1:26457839-26597146 GCA_036186865.1 Eustoma russellianum | reverse complement strand
CAGCACAGGGAGTACAAACCTATTTCCAGCAGACTGATTAGGGAGGGAGAGCAGAAGCAACCACTGATCACACACACACAGACACATACACATAACTCACCAAAAAAAAGTACCAGTCTAACAACCAAAATAAGACATACTTTTTCTACCTGAATTCTTTGTGGCCAAGAATACTGTATATTCCTAATACCCAGACAATAAGCCCAGAAAATTTCCATTCTCTGGACATAATGGCACCAACTACTGCAAACGGCAGGAACGTGAAGCCCATGACTGTAAAACCTTGAGTAAAGTACCAGTGCCATGGGTGAGTTCCATAATAGTCTCCACCAGCCGATAAAAAGTTAAACTTGAGGAAGTTAAGAGGCACAAAAGTCCATGAGCCATACATCAAGCGGTCCACCAGGAAAGTGAATCCAAGCACCAAGGTCCTGATGCCAGTTCCAAATGATCAAGTCAGAATATTTCAGGAGAAAACATACAGTTGAAAAATGATAGTCCTGAAGAGTACCATAATAAGAAATAAGAGAGGACAAGAGAAAACTAATCACCCTTAACTGTGGAAAACTAAGAATAAATGGCAACAAATCTATTTATATCTGAGTCTGTATCAGTTTGTTAAATCGCAGCATACATGCGTAAGGTAAAAATTTCAAGTGATAAAATCAAGAATCTTCTAATATGGTGTATGCTAACAGTTAACAAATGTAGTAGCGATTCAGAATGACCGCAAAAAGAAACACAGGGTTTTGGACTCATCCTAAAGGCGTGAGTGCAACATTTCCAGTCACGGCCCAGAATCTGTGTTATGCAGTTGGTTGTCCTCTAAGGAAACATAAATATTGCATTTATGTAAAAAATTGTTATCAGTTCAGCAACAAAAATAATGAAAATTTATTGAATAGTATTAAAGTATTACTTCTTATGAAGCTGTTTCTTCATCCTTTTTCATGAAGTCTCAACACTAAATTTACCCAACTTCTTCATTCGCTTATATTCCTCAAAGAACTAGTTATTTCTGTTCCGCTAGTTCCTTCCAAGCAATATTAGTGACTTAGAGCATCTAAAGGAAACACATAAGACTTGTACTATCCAAAGCATCTAAACTATACTCAGCTTTGTTTTACTATTTAAGAGCAATTTTTCACCATGCAGATTGAAACCTTAGTGCATTTGGAATTTGACATGTTCATATGGGGTCCTGTGAAAAATAAAACTTTTGGACCTATAGGCTGCTAGATTTCTTATTGCAAAAGCTTCTACCTATTTTGGATTTCTCTCAAGTTCCTCACAGAGAAATCACATAAGCCAGATTTTTGACAGATTCATCACCATTGAAGGGTATGTGGAAGCTCAATATCACCGAAAGAAGTTCCATTATGATCTTGATAGAACCAAATTAAATTTTCCTTCTCATCGTCAAATTAGAACGAGAACATTTCACTTATTATGTGATTGGACAACAAGTGATCAAATATCATTATTCATATTGTGGCCTGTGGGTTCTCCCATAAATTGAGGTATAAGTTTTTTCATTTTCTTTTTTGCTACTTGGCCTATTATTTACTTGCTCAAATACAGTTCCTCTATCCATTGTCGTGCATCAACATTGCCTTTAGATACTATTAGAAAATAACCAAGCTGCAATTAAGAATTCCAATTACCACCCAGGGTGAGTGGTCAGAGTTCGAGTTCTAATTACAAGATAGTAGCAGGAAAAAAAGAATTTTCCCAGTTCCGTTTCTGCTTAGAAAAGTTTCACCAGTAAATGCCAGACACTGTATGCTTAAGCAACAAAACAAAGAATCCAAGAATAACAGTAATATAGAGAAAATATATTTATAACAACAGTGATAGCAGTTGTACAAGCAGTGCTCCTCATATAAAACAATAAAAGTAGCAGTAGAAATGACAAAAGGCTGAAACTATACCTACCCAATTGGTACCACCTCAAGCAACATAAATTTCACTCTGTCACTTGTCAGAAAAAGCTCAATCAGGCCAACATATACCCATGTAATAGCACTTGTAGGTCGGATGGCACATGCTAATGCTGCTACTGCCAAACCCCAGCATCTTTTTGTCGAGCAATATTTGGATGAGGATGCTTTCATGCAGGACCAGTAAAACAAACTCACAAGGGTAAAGGTAGTCTCTAAACTGTTGGATAGAGTGCGCGTGATGCAGAAAAACATGAACCAGTTGACCAACATTGCGAAAAGCTGAAGTGTAGCTAAGGAAAACATATTTTGTTGAGCAATATTTGGATGAAGATGCTTTCGTGCAGGACCAGTAAAACAAACTCACAAGGGTAAAGGTAGTCTCTAAACTGTTGGATAGAGCACGCGTAATGCAGAAAAGCATGAAGCAATTGACCAACATTGCAAAAAGCTGAAGTCTAGCTAAGGAAAACATATATTAATCCTTCTTATGTAAATTAGATATTGATTTTCTCAGTAACCCTGCTTTTAGATTAAAATGATAATAAGCATAACTGATAAAAAGATGAACTGGATAAAATGATGAATCAGAACGATGAAACCGTTGAAGGATGATATAATAGGGAGAGGAACAAAAAGAAAAACAGGATACTGCCCATCTTGCAACATGATCATCAAAGACAGCCTTGGATAGCTTGTACAAATAAAGATCACCAATTGCAGAATATATGGACTGTAGCATCCTAGGAGCATTCAACTGTTGAAGAAAAGACCTTGCTTGTCAGGCATGAACAAGTCAAACTCATATACATAAACAAGAGTGGTTCTGCAATGTTGCTAAAGTCAACTGCACTTCAAAGCTTTAAGAAAAATAACCAGGAATGCAAAGCGAACACGGCCTAAAAGATATGGCAACAAGAAAAGAGAACTGATATGTCCAGGTTAAGAGCTAGCTACTAGCATCATTTTGCAAGTAGCTTCCAGAAACAAAAAGCAACCCAAAACAAATCAGGTAGAAGATGAAAACGGTTGGAGAAGGCAATCACATCACAGAGCATACAACATTTTACCCTACGCTACCTTACACAACGAAGGTAGCTTCACAGGTCATCTCTTGGAAGACTAAGGTAAAGTGGCACTACTTTACTCCGTTTTAGCATCAGACAGAATACATTTCTTTTGCTGTGCCTGTGTGTGTGCGTGTGGGGGGGGGGGGGTGAAGGTGCATGAGATGTGCGCCCAATTAGACAAGCAGTTGAATATTCTAAAGAAAGGAACAGCTTAGTTTCTATCTGAAACAGGAAATGTTGAATGAACATAAGGAGGCCTCCAGCTGTGTTTATTCAGAAGACTTCTCCAGTGTATTAATCTCATAACCAAACGGGAAATAGATACTGCTACCCAATTGCATTTGTCACTAATACTCTCAAAGAAGAAGGAACTTTATGATCCAAAATAAAATATAAAAAGAGGACAAACAAAATAAAAAACGCAGAAAAGAAGTGCTGCAACGAACTGATTGATTATGTTAATTACCATGAACCAGGGAGTATCAAGATGCAAAAAGGCAAGAACTTTATACAGAAAAGCAAATATCATTGGATGGAGATAGCTTCTTATACCCTTTTTCCACTCCCACGTCAAATGTCCATACCTGCAACCACTCAAATAAATCAAACAGAGACAGCATTATTCCACAATAAGAAACAAAAGAGAGAAAAACAAATATCAAAACAAATGCCGAAAGAAAAAGAGGCGCACCCGAAAACAATCTTGTGGGCAACCTCAAGAGCTTGCCAATGTTCATCCGGGTTGAAGTACGTTTGCACCAACAAAGCATTGACCAATCTGAAAGCCAAACACCAAAAAAATATCTTCTTTTCTGAAATTGAGACTGGGGTTTTACTGTGATTGTCATGTTGTGTAGGCTCATTAGTATCATGGGCAAAATCAACGGGAAGAGATTTCGAAGTAACGAGGCGATTTCTTTGTCTCATTTTCTCTATTTAATGGTAAAAGTATTCGCATCAAGACATGAAGAGATGGGTTTCCGCGGAAAGGTAGGACAGATTCAGTAGAAGTGAGAAAAAGTTCAGTGGAAACTTCGAATCTGGGATTCTAATTGGGCGGGATGCAGTTGCCACTTGCTGTAGCTGTCTCCCTGATCGCAGTACGGAAGTTGAATCTCGATGTTCTTCTCATTGTTTTGTATTTTTTGGTTTTTATATTCTTTAAATAATTTTATTTTTTTTTGCCAACAAAAAGTTACCTCAATGCTAAGGTTGACTTTTCAAGCTGGAAGTTCTCCCTCGCAAAAGAATGGGAGTTATTGGCCTCAATTTTTGTGGCCTAAAATTTGTGTCTTGTGATCTTAAAGTCACGGATTCAAGCTATGAAAATAGGTTTTTATACAAAGTGTAACATAAGTCTACATACATCAGATCGCGAAGCGATCCAGCCCTTTTCTGAATCATGTGCAAATGCTGAAGGCTAATGTAGCAGGAGTGCAAAGGCCTATTACATAAAGGGTAAGGTAAGGCTGCATACACCAGATCGCGAAGCAATCCGACCATTCCTTGAACCCTATGCAAACGCGGGAGGCTAGTGCAGCGAAAACGTCCTTTTGTGCTGTGGATAATTTGTCGAGCCACATTTTTCCTATACATATGAAATTATTCCAAATAAAAAAACACTTTATTTATAAGTTTTTATATATATAGTACAGAAAATGGCACTGTGTTTTAATTATAAGCAATCAGACCAGTCTAATAATCATCCTATAAAAATAGAGTTCTAGGAGAAACGAAGTTTTAGGGATAATGAAATTTGCACTTTAAACTATTTTAACTAAATATTCTATGTGAACACAGCAGAGAATCACAATAAGTTATTAGTGTAAATGGTAAAAAGATTATACATACTCCTTCCCTTCTAATATGTTGTCATAGTTTGAGTGAGTATAATTTAAAAGAATCAAACTATTTGATCTTTAATCATATATTATCCTTAGTTGGTTAAGTTTATGTAAACTACAGATATAATTGTTAATTAAAAAGATATTATGAGAACTTTACTACAAAATATTTCTATTTTGGCTACATCAGTTCAATGCAATGAAATGCATCCTTCTATAAAAAAAAAAATCTATTTTTAATAAAAATTAAAAATCTATTTTTAATAAATAATATTTTTAGAACAAACCAAAATAAAAAACTGTGACAATATTTTTGAGACAGAGAAAGTATATATATGAATAAAAACATAGTAGATCAATGATGAACTTTATTATCCCCAAGATCATATCTAAAGTTCTAAATCATTTCTAAAAGCACTATGATCGATATACATTAATAGGCGTGTAGCGGCCCATGTTTTTATTATTTTATTTTTTTCCAAGTACCGGCCAATTTGACTTTAAGAAGTTTCTAATTCCTTAAATACCATTGATTAGATAAATAAATGCCTTGATGCAAGATTAAATATCCTAAGTGTTATCTTCCAAAAATATTGTCTCCCAAGTTGCAAAGATTTCTAAGTTCTTGAGGAACTACACATGAAAGACATCAACCACGTAAATTTTTGACATGAAGCAATAAGAAGATTAACACATCTGATTAATAAGTAGAATAATTACAAGTTTTTGCATTGTACGTGCCTTAATGGGACACGGGTGGATTAGGAGATCTCAACCCGAATCCATGTAGCATTTTACATATCAAACAATATATAAAACAGCGTTCATAGTGTAGTAGGCTCCGTACAAGATCCGATGAGAAATCGAATCGTTTCACGATCTGATATACGCAGTCTTATCTTACACCTACCATTTCTATGTTACAAGTGGTGACAAATACGAAAGCTTCAATTACTATAGAACGTAAATATCATTACAACTCATATTTTATAGGAATGCCGGTCCATAACAAAAGCCTTCGAGGTCTATCTAGGAACCTGGCTTGCCATGCAGGCTCCTCATTCTCGAGCACAAAACCGCATTTCGTGTATAGGTTCTTTGCAGGCACATTATCAATGGCAACGTGAACATACAAATCACTTATTCCTGCAAAAGTGCATCAGCAATTTAGAACCACATGGTATCTTTTTTGGCTTGGTCTGGGATCAAGAAAGAGTACTCAGGATCATGCCGATAAGCCGATCCAGCGATCATTATCATCAGTCATACCCAGTATATCCCAACGACAGCAAAAGCTATCGCTAGGGTATGGGGAGGGCAAACGACAGGCAAACAATACCTCTATGACAAGGGATAGGGAGTTTGCTTCCAGTGAGACCCCCAGCTCTATATGTACCTATATAAATAACACTAATAGAGATATGATGTGCTATTGTGTTAGTGAGGGAATTCAGGAAATACAAAGAAGATGCTACCGATATTAAAATACTCATAAACATGTATATATACATATAATGCAAAACAACGACAAAAACATAAACAAACAAGTGCAAAGTCAAAGTAAAGCGTAGATAGTATCTATTGTAAGGTTGTGTCCCTTGTGATATAATGGTTATATGATTTATTTTTAGGTTATTTACGAAGAGTTATCTAGAAGAGTTATGTCTTTTAAGTTAAAAGACACAATTCTTCATTAAAGGGACATATCCATTTATCAAAGGGGTGCTATGCCAAAGGTTATGATGGAAGTACCTTTTGGTTACCTATAAATATGGATGAAGGTCCTCTCTTCACCCTGATGTTATCTTTACTTATCCATCGAAGTAAGCATTATAGTAAGGGTTAGTGGAGAGAAACCTCCGTTCAAGTTCGGGATCGTTTACATCGAAGTTGAAGCTTTCGTTCATCAAAGTCGCTTCCGCTCACGTACCATGGTGAAAGGTACGCTTCCGCTAAACATCCTCTTATAGTTGTGAAATGATTGTGTATGTGAAAACATAGGTTTCTAGATCCTGAAGGCTAAATTGCTTACATGTGGTATCAGAGCACGGTTTAGAAATTTATGTTTTTCATACTTTTGTTGTCACATGCAATTGCGTTACACTCTTCGTGTAGAAGATTCCTCATTAGCGTAGCATCCAGTCGGTCTTCCACTGCTTTAAGGAGACTCGGTGGAAGATAAAGTAGGAATTCTGAAACAATTGCAACGTGAGTACAAATTTGACCAATGTATGAGCAGAAATTCGGAGAGTAAGTGTGTGATATATATCATGATCTTATCTCTACCACATTTTTCCGCCCCTCAATTTATGCGGTCGTTTGAATGGTGCAATTCAACAACAATAATAATAAAATAACTGCACGTTCATGGAGAAAGTGAAAGAAGGCCTTCACCATGCACCAAGCCATAAGTTCTCGGATATGTTGGAAACGTTTCACTCCTTGTAGATACAAGCACAGAGTTGAACAAATGAAAGAATTCCGAGAATTAGGATTGGAAAATTCACAATTTCAGACAGTTTATATTCTAACATATCAAGTCTAATCATCATTTGACTAGAGGCGGAGGTGCATATGGAGAAAGAAAGTGCATAGAGAAAGTCTGTTGTCTTCTGGGTTTCAATACTAAATGTCCTAATGGTGCTTTTCTCTTATCAATATTAAAGCATCTAAGATTGAGTCTGAAGAATCTCTGAATTATCAACGGCATTTGGCCTTTCCATAAACATCGTGAAAGGGATAGTTATTTTCTCTCTTTGTTTGTCCGTAGGAAAGGAAACTCCACAAAAATCGTTTTCATTTCCTTATAATCCTAAGCTTTAGTTTCTTTGGCATTGCATCATACTGAAACATTATTTGAAGTTTTGGCTTAATTGGCAAACGAAAGGTTGCGCCGTATAAATCGGAGTCATGTCCTTAGTCGTTTGGCGCATGGCAGAAATCCTATTATTTGCCTTTTAGATGAATGCCATGGAACTGAAACTTTTAAGTTATCAACTGCCCTTTCTAGAAGTGACGCCGAAAAAGAAAAAGAAAAAAAAACTTTGGATTTTAGAGGGCATATAAGAGGCTACACAGAAAAAGATTCATCCGTACCAGCACCAAATTTATATTCTTCAAATAGGCTATTAATTTTCATATACTTTGGGACTAGTTCTTTTTCTGTGTGTGGATATTCAAATATTCTCGAATATAGTTGTTTTGTATGCATGATTGAGGTGTAAGAAGCTTTAGTTAAACAAATGCCGAAAGGCAGTGCTTAAGCCTGTCATACATATTCTTCTGCACATGTAGATGTGTGCTTAAGGCTCCTTGGCTTCATGGGTTTGTAAAGAAGCATGAGACCTTGGAGTTACGTGCTAAAGCTTTGTGATCTGTGGGGATTCCAAAACACAGGAGAACGAGACTTTTGTGTTAGCAATTATAGTCATCATTGTTTTCACTAATTTGCATACTAACCGTTACCATGAGGCACTCTTTATCCTTTATGTGTTTAATTTATTATAGAACAATTATGTAATCACCCAAAGGTTGGTTAAATGTTCTATAATAAATGTATTGGTTGGTGTATATGTTATTTAGTTTATTTGCGTATCCAAAGATAGCATATAAATCAAAGTAGCATATCTTTACCAAATTAAAGTTTATTATAGTTGCATATCTTAATATCTCCCAAAGGAGAGTTTTGATATGCATTTTATGTCATCCTCCATTAACATCTGAATTTCTGTGATCCATTACTTGCAGTATCTGTTTTTACTTCGTTGCTTTCATATGCTGCATCTATTCCTTTATTCAACGGTTTGAATTTCTCAGAATGGAGTGAACAAATCCGGTTCCACTTAGGTGTGTTGGACCTGGATATGTCACTCGAAGAGGAGAAACCAGGTGACATCACTGATGAGAGCAGTGATGATGATAAGTACCATTATAGAGCATGGGAAAGATCAAACTGGTTGAGTTTAATGTTTATGCGAATGGCGGTTACAAGCAATATTAAGTCTACCCTTCCTAAAACTGAAAGTGCTAAGGAATTTATGGTGAATATGAAAGAATGTTCTCAAAGTGCTGACAAGTCGCTTGCTAGTACATTAATGAGTAGTCTAACTACTATGAAGTGTGATGGCTCACGTACTATGCAAGGGTACATTCTTGAAAAGAGAATGTTGGCAACAAAATTAAAGAAGTCAATATATGGACTTGAACAAGCTTCTCGAAGTGTGACCTTGTTTGGTTTTAAAGAGAACACCGTTGGTCGGTATATATATATATGAAGGTCAGTGGGAGCGAGCTTATTTTTCCTAATCTTATATGTTGACGATATTTTGGTTGCCGCTAATGTGGAAAAATGTTCAGCACGAATGGTTCCAATTCAGAAAAGGAGACAATTTTAGTTTAAAACAATGTCCAGAAAGTGAATTGGAAAGAGAACATATGAAAAGTATTCCTTATGCATCAAGTGTTGGGAGCTTAATGTATGTTCATACTTGTACCAGACCAGATATTAGCTTTGCTGCTGGAATGTTAGGCAGATATCAAAGCTATCCTGAGATGGATCATTGGAAGGCTGCAAAGAAAGTTCTCAGATACTTGCAAAGAATTAAGGACTACATGCTCACTTATAGAAGAATGGATCAATTCGAGGTGATTGGATATTCAGATTCATATTATGCGGGACCTGTTGATTCAACAATCTCGTGGAAAAGTGAGAAGCAGTCTGTCATTGCTGCTTTACCATAGAAACTGAGTTTGTGGCACGCTTTGAAGCCACTATTTAAGGTTTATGGTTGCGGAATTTGATTTCAGGGCTTATGATTGTCGATAGTATAGCTAAGCCGCTGAAAATTTATTGTGACAATGCCGTAGCAGTCTTCTTTTCTAAAAACGACAAGTACTCTAAGGGCGCTAAGTATATGGAGATAAAGTACTTTGCCGTTAAAGAAGAAGTTCAGAAACAAAGAGTGTCAATTGAGCATATTAGCACCGGTCTTATGGTAGCAGATCTATTAACGAAAGGATTGTCACCAAAGACATTTCATGAGCATGTTGAACGTATGGGTATTGTTAGACGTCATGAATGATATGCATTAATGTGCTGACACTATGAGCTCAATAACAGTTATTTGTTTCTGATATTTCCTATTTCTGACTATGGTGTACACATAAGTGTGTCAGAATTATGTTACAGGAATGAGTGTTTATTAACGTTTTGTGTTACTCTTCATTAAAGGTTGTCGTAAGGACAAGTTTATTGATGTAGTACATGGAAGGGAGTTTATCAAAATGGATGATTTACAACCGCCATGACTCACATTAGACTTTTACTTACTCACAACATTATGAGAAACCAATATTAAGGTTAAAGGATTTAATGCTAAAGTGCACATTATGGTTTTATAGATCATATAAGATGTCACAAGGAACAAGTGGGAGATTGTAAGGTTGTGTCCCTTGTGATATAATGGTTATATGATTTATTTTTAAATCCTAATTGGTTATTTACGAAGAGTTATCTAGAAGAGTTATGTCTTTTAAGTTAAAAGACACAATTCTTCATTAAAGGGACATATCCATTCATCAAAGGGGTGCTATACCAAAGGTTATGATGGAAGTACCTTTTGGTTACCTATAAATATGGATGAAGGTCCTCTCTTCACCCTGATGTTGTCTTTACTTATCCATCGAAGTAAGCATTATAGTAAGGGTTAGTGGAGAGAAACCTCCGTTCAAGTTCGGGATCGTTTACATCGAAGTTGAAGCTTTCGTTCATCAAAGTCGCTTCCGCTCACGTACCATGGTGAAAGGTACGCTTCCGCTAAACATCCTCTTATAGTTGTGAAATGATTGTGTATGTGAAAACATAGGTTTCTAGATCCTGAAGGCTAAATTGCTTACATAAATTGCTTACATCTATGCCCCTAAATATACTATAAGGTGTCCCTATATCCAGCTTATACCTCGTTAACCTATATTGCACTCTTACACTTGCACATAAGATCATCACAAGAAAATATTGAACTGAACTCTTTCAATCTAACTATTCGGTCGATATAACATATAACCAATCATCATAACAAATAACCAATCATCATAACATATAAAAGATATGAAGAACATATACATTTTACAGGAAAAGTATAGGAAACATTACCCCAGTCTTCAGCAACCCTCTTTGACTTTGCAATGAGGGCATAAGCCAGTCCATTTCTCTGAAGTTCATTGGCAACACATACATTACTCAGGTAAGCCCTGGCAAAATCAGCTCCAATTTCCTGTTCAGGAGAAACCCTTCGTAATTCGATTACTTATTATTAGGAGAGTTTTCCAATTTGACATAAGACAAACAATATGAACTGCTACCACAAAAGATTGAATAATACAAGTGATCTTAATTTTGTACAAATAGTTTCACACGCAACAGGCACAAAGCTTGAACCAAAAACTTCAGTAGCCAATACAGACATATATACACACTGACACACACAGCCCCCCCCCCCCCCCCCCACAACATATATGTGTGTGTATGTGCATGTATCATCTCCTTTATCATTTACATTGTCATGAACATCCCAACAATGTTAAACGTAGTATACAAATACTCACTCTACAATAATTCATTTCCAGCCTCATCACATAAATTGCAAAACACTTTTTTTTTTTTTGGAAAAAAAATTGAAAATGAATTGCAAAACACATTCACAAGAAAATGGAAATACATTTCATCATCTATTAAAGCAAGGTACCATCACACAGAGACACATCCTAAAGAGTGCACTTTTGCATACGCCAGACTTGTCCATAGCGTGATTGCACCAAATCAAACGCTTTACGTTTTAAAACCACAGGAAACTTTGCCCATGAAAGGAAAGTTTCCACTATGAGAGAGCTTGTATGAATGACTACCTTTGGCTTTGATCCAGTTATTTCATCAGGCAGCCTGATACATTGGTTAAGGTCCAAGGTCCCCACAACCACTCTGTCTTCTCCCACATCCGAAAACTGAAAAATATGGAAACTTTAGCAATTATATTAACATAATATGTTGGTGACACACATCAATACTCTACCAATGAGACACCTGCAGGACGTGCGCATTTCTTCAAGTACAATGCTTTCAAGTCAACGGTAGGGAAAATTCAATACTCGAATTGAACACCCTCCATCGTCAAGTTTGGCAGATACGGAAGAGCTAGTTCATATGGCTCGACAAGTTCAAATTCGCATTGAGATGTGGAACCAGGAAGTGAGGATATTTGTTCCCAACGACATTCATTTCATGAACGCCCGATGTCCAGACAACATGACAGTCAAAAGTACATTTCGTTCTGGAATGTCAAATTAGTATATATCTTAAGGCATAGTGAACTCAAAAAATTTCAATCAAACAAGTGAAAATTGCTTATATCCTCCCAAATCATCTTAAATCATAAACCTCTACTAGTTGTTAGAACTAGAAATGCCAAGAAATTATCTTGTCAGACCATTCCAATAGCAACACATAAGAAAAGCAAACAAACCATCCAAGTCTCATCTCCTGCTTAGAACTTGCATAACCCCATATTTAATTGAACCATAAGCCCTCCCCCCCCCCCCCCCCCCCAACAAAAAGAAAATGAAAAAAAAAGTTACCTTGCATGAATTGCACAAGTCAACAGAAACATTTGCAAGTAGTGACAAGGGCATTGTTGCATTAATGCAAGAGACTTTTCTAAAGCTCAAGTGAGTCCCTGCAATTCGCTCCTTCATTGCTTCAAATTCACGCTCCGCCAAATACTTCTTATGATCCTAATATAACTTGCCAAGAAAGAGAACACCCCATCAAATCAAGGCCTGAAATCCCACCTCATATTTTCACTTTATAATCTAAAACAATGTTGTTTCCCAAAGATAAACAATCTATTCCAATGTTGTTTGGCAATCACAAACATGTAAGTTACGTCTTGTTTGAAACACAACCACCCAAATGACGTATCTTTATTTCCTTGTAACAATGAAATAGCATAGTTTTAGATTGGAAGCTAGCTACTAATTAGGATTCATGTTTGAATGCATCTAATTTAGATTATCTCAGTCCTATAAGTCTGATAGACCGAACTTATTTTATAGCATAAAATATTTAATACGGTAATCAATTAAATTTTATAAGGCACTTTAAAATAGTGTTATCATAGATAATATCATTATTTTATACGAAATCTACTGCATTCTGAAGGGGATTTTTTTTTTTTTAGAGAAAGAGTTGCAATGAACTTTACTAGTGATTGCATTTTCTTTTATATAACCGAAGATAATGTCGTGTTAGGCTAGCTAAAATGCTGAAATCAAACTAAAAATCTGAGAATTGCAAGTTATGGTTACTAGGAAATTGTGAAAGACTCACTTGGACTCCAAAAGACTGTTCTGGGAATTTATGGAAGGAGCGGACGCGGAGACAAGCAGCTGCCCAGAGCTGGGAATCGGAGTGGGACTCTGAAACTTGAAGCAAAGACTTGTCGATTCTTGTCCTTGTGATGGTTGCTACTGGTGGTGGTTGGTTATCTTGGTCCAGTTGAGATGATATGTAGAAAAACGGCGGAGGACGAGGAGGAAGAGGGCGGTGGAAGACGGCTGAGATGGTGGTGCTTGTGGGTCTGAGTGGATAGAGCGAGAAATTTGGTGGACATAGTGACGTCATCATCGCCATTTTCGCTTTTTCTTTTTTGTTCTCTTTTTATTTATAATACTATAAATTGGGAGTAATGTTACCATGGGTGGGCCTGTAAATAAACCGAGTCGTCGGTATGTTTGGCTCGTTCGGTTCGAGTCCGTCTCGAGCTCGGTTCGGCTAAATGGTTAATGAACTGAAGTTGAATCATTTTTTCTGTTCGAACTCGGTAAGTGATATTGTTCGTTTAAGGTGTTCGGCTTGTTAATGTTGTTCGTGAGTTAAACGAACAGAGCTTGAACAATTAAATATGTTTGTTTAAATAAACGAACAAGCTCGGTTAGTTCGCTAAGTTAATTGAACCAAGCTTGAACAACCCGATGCTCGGCTCGTTTAAGATGTGTTAATTCTATTTTTTATTGTCATTTTCAAATTCTATTATAAAATTTATTTATGCGGAGTCAATATCATATTATATTTAATAAAACAAATATACCGTACTGAGTTGACATAGTAAAATTTTCAAAAGTTTGTGTTTAGTTTTGTTGATTAGATCCCTTGCATTTTAAAAGGGAATAAAAGGGAGTTTAAAAAAAGGAAATA
Organism: Eustoma russellianum; assembly: GCA_036186865.1. NCBI lineage: Eukaryota > Viridiplantae > Streptophyta > Magnoliopsida > Gentianales > Gentianaceae > Eustoma > Eustoma russellianum. The sequence continues at coordinate 26,583,045 of AP025071.1, read as the reverse complement.
ACAATGAAGCACGGCTATTTTACACAGATGTTAGTTAAAAATCATTTTAAATGGGACGAAATAGTCATTTTCTACTTGATTATAATTTAAGTGAATAAACTTTGACGGTTTTTGAGTAATTTGGCCCAATTCCAGATGTTGCAAAATCAAATATAATAACACTCACTTCTAACCTAAAAGTTGTAATTAATCAAGTGTACAGTGACATAATTTTATAACAACAACATTACCCAGGCTTCCGTATATGACATGGTATAGAAGTTGGATGTACGCAACCATAGCCATGTGTTATATTCTTTTCTGAAATTATGAACACGTTATTTAAAAACCCAAGAAGGGAAGAGAGAAAGAAAAAGATATCCGAAATATTAAATGGAGATTAAGAGTATATCAACACTCACAAAAATGTTTTGCAGCTGTGCTGTTTGGATATTAGAAAAGGAAAATATATAATAAAAAATGACACAGCTTATTTCATTAGAGAAAATTCAACGTGATCTAAATACAAAAAAAATGTGGATGCTAGTGGAGGAGGCCCACTACCTTAGCTAGAGAATCATTGACATGCTCTCCGATAAGTCAACCTAATAATAGACTTGACAAATCATTGTAATAATATCCTTGATAAATCAACCCATTAATAGCCACCAATTCAGAACATAATAATATAGACAAACACCATGTTTAGTATATTCATCATTGTCATATGTCAACTCTTAATACTATTGTTAATGAATGCGTGATTAATCATTGATTACAATAAAAGTTATCATGATCTCTAATATAAAGCCCAAATGTTCTTATTTTATTAGTATTGAGCACAAAAACTTATGTGTAATGTAATGCCCAAACAGAAACAAAAAGTGTGGATTCGAGTGGAGGAGGCAACTGACTTGGCTAAGGAATCATCGAGGCGGTTGTCTGACTAGTCAGCCTACTAATAGACTTAGACAAATCAGCCTAATAACAGCCTTGACAAATCGCCTATTAATAGCCACCAATTGAAAACATAATAATATGGATGGACACCATGTTTTTATAGTCATCACTATCATATGTCAATTATTCTTAATACTGCTGTTAATGAACGCGTAATTAATCATTGAGTATCATAAAACTTATCATGATCTGTAATATAAAGCTCATACATTCTTATTTTATTGGTTAATGTATGCATAGTTACTCATTAAGTACAAAAAAACTTATGTGTAATATAAGGCCCGAACATAAACAAAAAGTGTGGGTTCGAGTAGAGGAGGCACAATGCCTTAGCTATGGAATCATTGGCACGGCTGTCTGACAAGTCAGCCTAAGAATAGTATTGTCAAATCAGCCTAATAATAGCATTGACAATGCGGTCTAATAATAGCCACCAATTAAAAACATAATAATATAGATGGACACCATGTTTCTATATTCATCACTACATATGTCAATTATTCTTAATGTTGTTGTTAATGAATGCGTAGTTACTCATTGAGTAACATAATAATATAAGACCCAACAACAACAACAACAACAATCATACCCAGTATATCCCAACGACAGCACAAGCTATCGTTAGGGTATAGGGAGGATGAGAGGCAGACAAACAATACCCCCATCCCAGGGGATGGAGAGTTCGCTTCCAGTGAGACCTCCGCCTCTATATGTACCTGCGCAGATATCATAATAATTGGAATATGTACTAGTGAAGCTATTTTATTAAATATATACAAAAGTCTTCCGATATTAAAATGGCCATAATAGTGAACATGCACGACCGAAACAAATATGCAAAATCAAACTAAAGTGTAAATACTATCTAATCCTCTAAGTATGCTCTAAGATGCTTTATATTCTGTCTACCCCCTCCTTAACCTTAATCCTCTGCCTCCATGAACTCCTATCCTGGACCATGTCCTCAGAGAGGTGCAACTCTAGTAAGTCATGCATAATCTGCTCATCCCACGTCAGTTTGGGCATACCTCTATTCCTCTTCCCTTTTGCAGTGAGGCTTTCAATTGCTCTGACAGACGTTGTTGTCTATCTCCTCTTTACATGCCCAAACCATGGCACTCTTCCCTCTCTTATCTTATCTGTTACACTAGTCACCCCTAACTTTTCTCTGTATATCTCATTTCTTATCTTGTGTAACCTTGTACGCACGTCAGTTTGGGCATGCCTCTATTCCTCTTCCCTTCTACAGTGAGGCTTTCAATTGCTCTGACAGACGTTGTTGTCTATCTCCTCTTGACATGCCCAAACCATCGCACTCTTCCCTTTCTTATCTTATCTGTCACACTAGTCACCCCTAAATTTTCTCTGTATATCTCATTTCTTATCTTGTCTAACCTTGTACGCACGTCAGTTTGGGCATGCCTCTATTCCTCTTCACTTCTACAGTGAGGCTTTCAATTGCTCTGACAGACGTTGTTGTCTGTCTCCCCTTGACATGTCCAAACCATCGCACTCTTCCCTCTCTTATCTTGTCTGTTACACTAGTCACCCCTAACTTTTCTCTGTATATCTCATTTCTTATCTTGTCTAACCTTGTACGCCCACACATCCACCTCAGCATCTTCATCTCTGACACTTCCATCTTCTGTGACTGTGTCCTCTTGATGGCCCAAACATTCTTAACGTTATTGGTTAATTGCCTTGACAAATCAGACTAATAATAGTTAGGGAATCATCGACAAAGCTGTCTGAGAAGTCAGCCTAAGAATGTTATTGGTTAATTTCCTTGGCAAATCAGACTAACAATAGCGAGGGAATCATGACATAGATGTCTTCTCAGTCATCCTACATCGACATAGATGTCTGAGAAGTACATCGTTGTGACAAATCAGCCTCATAATCGCATATTCCCACAAGAGGGTAAAGTCTCATTTTCCAATGGATTGTGTGATGAATCGACCCATAGGTCGATGTGGCTCACTTTAAAGTGGTGCGACACCAACAACAAACTTGACACTAGGGCCCAATAGAACATGAAGGCCCGATCCACCTGTACCACAATTTATTACCCTCGCTCGAGTAACAAGCTTGCGCGTCTGAGCTCGACGGTATGCCAAAATTGATTACACTCATATAAGTGAATATTTAGTTTGATGATATAACGATGTTGGTAATATTTAGTTTCATACATATTTTTAGAGAATTATAGTCAAAATGTTACGAAAAAATCTAATACACAAAATATCCCTTTTATAATAGTTTAATATTCATTGCTATTTTTTTCCATTTTCTTTTCCTATTTGCTGCATGAAATATTCCCATGTGTTGAATGATAGTTGATCACCAACATTGCAAGTCATTAGTCTTGCACTTGTTTATTTTGACAATTACTCCCTTTTTTTTCTTATTGTTTTAGTTTAAATTAAGAGTAATCAAAAAAGTCAAACTACTCGACCGTTACTTTCATTCTACACTTTAGTTAAATTTTTTTTTTTTGGAAAAAAAAAATTTCATTCAACATCAAGGTGAAGTGTGTACATCATATCAAATACAGTAGCAACAAAAAAGTCAGTTATCCCTAATTTTGTCTTTCTCCCATGCTATTCTAATATTCTTGACCCTATCAAAGATCATCCGGGCTGAGGTATCTAAGCCAGGGTACGTGTAATCCTCCTCAAAAAGAGCCTTATTCCGTCTTGTCCATATATGCTGAAGTGCTTCTCGAAATACATATGGACATTGTTCACCCTCCCTCATGGTATGATCTCAGTGCTCCAAATTACGGTCGATCCATTCGGATATTCCCCCATGCGTGCTGAAGAAATGTACGCTAGTGGGTGCAGGTAGAAGCCGATACCGTAATGATCTCGACTTGGGACAGTCACGGAACACATGTAATATAGTCTCCCACATATTCGGGCAATGATCACAATGTGGTGCTTGCTTTAAGTTTCTCTTGTACAGGAATTCATTAGTTGGCAGCCTATCCAGTCGACATTGCTATAGCAAAAAATTTCCCCTCTGCGGCCTTCTCAACACCCAAATGCTCTGCGAGCGTTTCTTTTCATCATCCTCCACCGCTTCCACTTGCAACCCATAGGCTGACGAGACTGAAAACACTCCGTTAGATGCACCCTCCCATACTGCTCGCGGGTCAACCCCTGCTTGTTGTAGCGTGAACTTAGTATCTTCAGTTAATCCCATATTCACGACTGGTATTGCAGCCAAGATGCTCCTCCAGGTATGAGTGGTGGCCTGCCGTGGGAGAGACACCCGTAGTGGGCACCCATATTTCGCCTTCAATACTTTAACCCACAAGACATCTTCATCTAGTAGCAACCGCCAGACCAGTTTTGCAATTAAGGCTAAGTTCATGAGCCGGAGCTGTTTAATACCTGTACCTCCATACGATTTAGATCGGCAGATGCTGGGCCACGATATAGTATGCAGCTTACGATCCTCAGTGAACTCACCCCAAAAAAATGCCCTGTTGAGTTTCTCAATACGGTCTAGAACTCCTTTGGGGATTACGGCTGTCTGCATTGAATAGTAAGGAATTGTGGACGCCACCGATTATATCAACACGTTTCTAGCCGCTTTGGACATCAACCTACCTTTCCAAGAGGCTAACTTCGTCTTAACCTTGTCAACTAGGTAGGTGTAAGTGGCGGCCGAGACACGCCCATGTAACAATGGAACCCCTAGATAGGTTCCTAGGTTGGGCTTGATTGGGATGCCAACCTTGCCGCTAATTACTTCCGCCCTCACTTTTGAAACATTGGGACTAACATATAGTTGCGATTTAGCAATACTGACTTTCTGTCCTGATGCTTTACAAAAGTCCATCATGATAGTCGACATCACATCCCCTTGGGCCTCTGTTGCAGTACCAAATAGCAATAAGTCGTCTGCAAACATCAAATGGGATATTGCCGGGCCGTATCTCGATGCCTTAATCGGTCTCCAACTCCCCTGCTCCACTACGGCTAGAATCTTTTGGCTTAAGACATCCATACACAGCACGAACAAGTAGGGTGCTAGGGGATCCCCTTGCCGTAACCCCCGTTGGGGTTGAAACGCCTCTAGTACTTGGCCTCCTTAAAGAACACTCATTTTTACTGATGTACTTAGGAACATGATCAGTTCCTCCATGTTTGCATCGAACCCTACTTTTCTTAACACAAGCCGCAAAAACTCCCAGTTAATGCGATCATATGCCTTCTCCAGGTCAATTTTTGCCGCCATCATTCCCATTCGGCCATTAGTCCTTTGCATAGAATGAAGGATCTCCTGGACCACTATAATGTTGTCACTTGCCTGCCGGCCTGGAATAAAACTGCATTGGGGCACACTCACCAGTTTACTAACCACAAGCTTCAGTCTATTCGCAATGATTTTTGAAATAATCTTTACAGCCACATTGGATAGAGCTATCGGATGGAATTGAGCCACCTTCTCTGGTTTGTCCAGCTTCGGCACTAATGTAATGTAGGAGTGATTCATTTGTTCTGGGAACTGTTTGTTGCGAAAGGCATTCTTAACGAAGCGGATGACAGATTGTCCCACTATATCCCAATTTCTCTGGAAGAATATCAGCGAGAATCCATCCGGGCCAGGACTTTTGTATGCACCCATTTGGAAGACTGCATTGTAAATTTCTCCTTCACTGACTGGTCGATTTAGCATGTCGATTTCTGCACTTGATAGTTCAGGATAAGTGAGTTGAAGGCCATCTAACTGGGCAGCTTTCTCCTCACGATATAGGTCCTTGTAAAACTCAGCCACAATCCTCTAAAGCTCAAATGGGTCGTCCACCCATGAATCTCGATCATTTTTCAAGCGGGTGATTTTCTTTTTTCGTTTCCTCACAATGGCAGTTGCATGAAAATACTTGGTATTTCGTTCTCCTTGGGTAAGCCAGTTTAGATGGGCCTTTTGCATCCAATAGATTTCTTCTTGTTGTAGTAGGTCATGTAATTCCTCATCAGTTGATTATTTAAATGAAATAAGAATTTGGAGGGTCTATTATACATTGCTTTTTGAATCCCTGAGAGTCGGGCCAGAGTGCGCTTCTTCTTCGTATTGATACTCCCAAATACATTTGTGCGCCATTCCATAAGATACTGCGCACATTCATTTAGCATGTTGTGCAATGGTTTGTCATTCTCTATCCATTTGCTCTTCAAAAATTCCTTGAAATGACTATGTTCAAGCCAACAGGCTTGGAAGCGAAAAGTTGGAGCCTTCTTTGGTTGAGTGGGCCGCGGGTTCAGTTGCAGGAGGAGGGGGTGGTGGTCTGAACTTGTCATAGGTAAATGATGTAGTGTTGCTCGTGGAAATTTTCGACTCCATTTCTCATTGCAAAAGTTATAATCAATTCTTTCAAATATTTGCCCCGCTCCTGATCTTCCGTTAGTTCAAGTAAACTTCGGACCTGAATATGGCATGTCCATCAATCCACCATAGCCTATGACCTTACTCAGATGTGTGTTACCCACAACTCTACTTCCACCCTTCTTGTCATCCTGGGATAAGACTTCATTAAAATCGCCAATTAGGCTCCATGGGCAGGTGAACAAGTTGCTCAGCTGGATTAGATTCTCCCAAAGTCCATATCGAATTGCATCAGTGGGAGAGGCATAAATTAATGTCAAAATCCACTCAATAACATCATTGTGTCGAATAGCTAGATTAATGCACTGGTCATCATAGTTAATTACCTCTAGGTTCACTGCCTCAGAGTTCCAATAACACCACAATCCGCCTGAGAAGCCCATTGCTTCAACTGCAATGAAGTGATCAAATGAGAAACCCCTCAAAATACGCTTTCCTTTTCTGCTATGCACCCTAGGTTCCATCAAGAACAAGATATCGGGTTGGTATGTCTTAACTAACTCTTTTAAGCAAGAATAAAATTTCGAGGAACAAGCCCCTCGACAATTCCATGAGAGGATTTGCATATGAGAATTAATTAGAGCTGGGAGCTCCACGCTCCATGCTGGCAATGCCATTATGGTCCATCATAGTATCGCCCAGAGGTTGTGGGTGGAGCATCAGCGATTTCACTCCCATACCAGGCGTGTCTATCTTATCCTGCATCTGTACATCCTTACCCATCCCTCCAACATCTGGAGGGTGTTGTTTCAACATATCCCCAATTGGTATGTTTACAGGAAGCTGCCCCATGATCAAGTGTGGCGTAGTATCCATAGACTTGCTTGTAGGTTGAGGCCTGCTCTCAAGTCCTTCCACGTTTGTAAGGTCCTGGAGGGACATTCTGCCAACATATTGACCCACTGTACTCCTCCTCCTTTGAGTAGTTGTTGGATCGTCTCGTGATGCTGTCAAATTCTTTCCAGGTTGTTTAACCTTCAGAGGGGCCTTCATCTGTATACCTTTCTTTGCTTTGCTTTTACTAGATCCTCCAACTTCCTTGTTAATAGTAGAGAAGACCACATCGTTACCCACTTCAGGAAGTTGGTTAATGCGATGTCTCAACATATCCATTTCAAGGACTTCCTCCACCTCGCATTCATAGTCCTCCACTGTAAGTGATGCAAATCTAGATCCAGAATTCGTCCCTGGAGTAAATGGCTGCTCCACTTGCGACGTCGTATCTTTATTAGTACCCGTGTTGTGTTGCTGCCCTAGCCCACCTGCGTGTGGCCTCTGAGTTTTGAGTGTCGTATCTCGTGTTTGGTTCTTGCGTCTGCTATTGTTTGTCGCAACCATCCATGGACCAAAAGAATCTCCCTCCTTGGATGTTTCCTGTTGCCCAAATACAGGTGTCTTTATAGGTTCATGATTCTTTCCACCGATACACTTGGCATTACGATGACCATACCTCCCACATTCAAAGCATATTAGATGCAATCCCTCATATTCGACTTTAAATTCATATCCATGTAGATCAACTATTGCTGCCAACGGCTTAGTTAGGTCTATTTCAACGCATACACGCGCATATCTCCCTCGCTCCGCACGTAACGTTGTAGCATCAACCTTAACCGCCTTACCTAACTTGTTACCAATTAAAAGTAGTACTTTTTCACTATAGAATTCAAGAGGGATCTTTGAGATTCTTACCCAAGCCAACGTCGTAGTTATTTTGTTTTTGTCCGATTGGAAGAACGGGCACCACTTCATCACCGTTAGATAACGGCCTTGAATGAGCCAAGGGCCTCCCTCAAGGACATGATAGTAATCCTCTCGCGAGTAAAAACGGACAGCACAGTAACCATCATCAAGGTCAGTTAATATTGATAAAATTGCTGTTGATTGCAATGCAGCAAGGCAGAAGGATTGCAATACAACAAGGCAGACATTAGGTAATAAGGAGGAAGTAGTTCAGGAGTTGGCCGACAGGCAAACGCATCTTCATCAATTAAAGTTACAAGATCATTGGAGGGATGAGAGTATTCGGAGTGAAGATGCTAGGAGATTTGCAGTTGGGAAGATGAAGAAGTAAAGGAAGAAGTTGCAGCTCTGCGATGAAGAAGAAGAAGGCAGAGCTGGAGGGAAAAGTGTTTAAATGTGTGAATGTACCGTTTTACCCTTCATTAAATAGGAGGCCACCGAAGTGCAGGAGGGTATTCTTGTAAATATGGCACCGACGGTTATTTTGGTTAATTTCTGCAGCTGAGGATATTTATAGCATTAGCACTTGCTCTTGTCAGTTAGATTTCTTGATTTTCAGTTTTGCCTTGTACCAAGAATCTCAAATTTTTTCTCTCAATTGAAGAACTGTTCTTCGCATTTGCTGTTCTCTTTTTTCGTTCACTTTGTTTCGATTGCCTTCTTCGGTGTAAACAATGCTGCTGATTGTTCGTTTAATGCAACTTGATCAGACCTCAAGTTGGTGATTCGCGATCCAACGAATTTTGTCATGGTATCAGAGCACGATCTAAAATTCCTGTAAGTGTCTTTACAATTTCATTACGTTCAGCGAAATGACGTCAAATCGAAGTACATCGAACAATTCTTCAGTAGTCGATGATCCGCTGTCTAATCCTCTGTACTTGCACCCTAATGAGAGTCCTGCCACAATACTTGTGCAACCTCCATTAGATGGCCATAACTTCCATTCGTGGAGTAGATCCTTTAAAATGGCTTTAACTGTTAAGAATAAGGTTTCTTTCATCGATGGTACGATGATGAGACCTTCTGTGGATGATGATAAGTACCAAGCCTGGAATCAGATAAACAGTATGGTGCAATCGTGGATACAAAATTGTGTTACTCCTTCGATAGCACAAAGCATTATGTGGTTTGAAACTGCACATGAGGTGTGGAAGGATCTTGTTCTTAGGTTTGGGAGTGGAGATCCATTCCGTTTGTCTGAATTGCTGGAGGAGTTCTATGCTGTAAGGCAAGAAGACAAATCTGTAAATGAGTATTTTACGAAGTTAAGGATGATTTGGGAAGAAATGTCGGCTATTAGACCGGTGCCTAAGTGTTCATGTGCTGGATGCTCTTGTGATGTGAACAAGAAGATGAGTGAGTTTGTGAATGGGGACTATGTAATCAAATTTGTTAAAGGATTGAGTAGTGAGTATGACGCTGTGAAGTCTCAAGTCTTTGTAATGTCCCCTCTACCGAGTATAGGCAGTGTATTCTCTATGGCATTACAATTTGAAAGGAAGGTGATGAGTGGTGGAAATCACAGGCAGTTTGTCAACAACCCTTCGGTGTTGATGGTGGACTCTGGAGGGCCAAGAAACATATCTGCTGGTGGCAGCTTTGGGCCTAGACCTCAGGGGTCAGGATCAAAGAGAGGAGGAAAGGGCAGAGGCTATCAAGGCTCACAAAGGCCAGTCTGTACGCACTGCGGGATGTTGGGACATACCGTTGATAAGTGCTACAGAAAATACGGTTTTCCCCGGGCTACAAGCCTAAACCTCAAGTCAACATGGTTGCAGCTTCACAAGAAGGGTCTGGCCTGGTTAGTATGGATGATGTTGGCAGTGGAGGAGCTCAGTCTCATAGCCAAAGTCCGGGACACCATGTTTTGACGACTGAACAGTATCATAAATTGATTGGCCTGTTGAATGAAAAGGGTCATTACCCTGGCATGAGCACTGGAGAAGGAGCTGGAAGTAGCTTGCAGCCTGCTGTTATGTCAGCGCAGGCCTTGATGCACTCTGATAAAATTGACGGTAAGCGTCTATCTAATGTCTCGAATGTATGGGTTCTAGACTCAGGGGCTACTCATCACATTACTTGCCATCTCTCCGTGTTTGATTCTTATTTGCCTATATCAAATGTCTCAGTCAGAATGCCCAATAATGTTTCAGCCTTAGCCACTCATGTTGGTAAAGTCACACTAAACCCGTTCCTTGTTATTACGGATGTCATGTATGTGCCGTCATTCTCTTTCAATCTTTTGTCCTTGGGCAAGTTGTTTACATCTTCAAACCTGTATGCAATATTCATGAATTCTCGTTGTTATCTGCAGGACCAATTCTCCCACAGGACGATTGGTTCAGCTAGTTTGTCCAATGGACTATACTTATTTCATGGAGGACTCCAACACTCACCATCATCAGGAACCTCCTCATCCCCAGTCATACCTTCACAGTCTACTCTATGTCTGTCTACTAATGCAACAGATGATATGATATGGCATTGTAGATTAGGTCACATTTCTGTACCTAGAATTAGACAAATCAATAAGATGGAACCATCTGTTCATGTTCCATCCAATGACAGTCCTTGTAGTGTTTGTTTGATGGCTAAGCAAAAGAGAATGCCTTTTCCTATTTCCAAGTCTGTTTCAGCTTTTGTATTTGATTTGATCCACATTGACATATGGGGCCCTTATAGGGAGCCCACTATGTATAATCAAAGATACTTTCTTACTTGTGTTGATGATTATAGTAGACATACCTGGCTATACTTGCTGAAGTCAAAAGATGAAGCCAAGAAAGTTATCACAAGCTTCTGTCACTATGTTAATACTCAGTTCAACAAAAATGTCAAAACCATCAGGTCAGATAATGCACCCGAATTCAGCCTTAATTCATTCTACTCTGAAAATGGCATTGTACATCAAACTTCATGTGTGTATACACCCCAACAAAATGGGTTGGTTGAGCGGAAACAACAACACATCCTTTGTGTAGCAAGAGCCTTGAAATTCCAAGCGCAGTTGCCCGTTTCTTATTGGGGCTTCTGCGTCCAGCATGCCACTTATCTCATTAACCTCACCCCAACTCCATTACTTAACCATCGTACTCCGTATGAATTACTGTATGGACAACAACCTTGTTACACCAATCTAAGAGTGTTTGGATGTCAAACATATGCGTACAATGTCAACCCTCACAAATCAAAGTTTGATTCTAGAACCAGAAGCTGTGTGTTCCTTGGAGTTCCGTGTGGTACCAAAGGGTATATACTTCAAGATTTGCAAAATCAGGACATCAACATTTCAAGAGATGTCATCTTTCATGAATCTGTTTTTCCCTTTTCCAGTCATGCAAATGTCTCTACTTCTTCCCCTCACATCTCTCCGGCACCTCAATCTTCGTTGGATCTGGATGTTGTCTGCACTAATCCAGTTACTCCCCATTTCCATAGTCAGAGTGATGACTCATTCCATCCAAGTTCCCCCTCATCTGCCTCAATGTCCTCCCCAGTTCAGTCCTCTGTTATGCCATTGCCTGAGTCACCAGTTATTCAATCCAACAGATCTGCTGCACCCAGACACGTATCAACACCTACAAACCATCCATCTGCTACATCATTGCCTGAGTCATCAACAGCTCAATTAACCAGACATGGTAGGCCTAGACATCCTCCCTCTTATCTACAAGACTATTACTGTAACTCTTTGGCTTTGAATCAGTCATCTGTGTCAGTTCCTCCTCAATCTGATCTATGCTCCACTAAGCATCCCCTCAGTGACTATTTTTCCCTTGATTCATTGTCCTCTGAGTATAGATCTTATGCTTTGAATATTAGACAGGGAACCCTCATCTTATCAGGAGGCATCAAAGTCCACCTACTGGCAGCAGGCTATGGAGGATGAGTTGAAGGCGTTGGCACGAAATGACACTTGGTCTGTGGTTCAATTGCCTCAAGGCAAGATACCAATTGGGTGCAGGTGGGTTTACAAAATTAAGCGTAAGGCAGATGGCTCAATAGAGAGGTACAAGGCATGTTTAGTAGCCAAGGCTACACACAGCAACTTGGAATTGATTACATTGATACATTTCTCGAGTAGCCAAGATGGCAACTGTACGTTTGGTTTTAGCTCTGGCAGTAGCAAAGGGGTGGTTCCTACACCAATTGGACGTCAATAACGCGTTTCTTCATAGATCAATTGCAGAAGAAATTTATATGGACTTGCCACCTGGAGTCCAATCTGATATGCCCCATGCTGTTTGTAGACTGCATAGATCCCTTTATGGGTTGAAGCAAGCTAGTAGGCAATGGAATGAGAGACTTACGCAAGTGCTCTTAGCTCAAGGTTTTACCCAATCTCCGAATGATCATACATTGTTCACTAAGACAACATCGGACTATTTTCTGGCTGTTTTGGTCTACGTTGACGACATTATCTTGACGAGCAACTCAATTGATGCAATTCAGAGCATCAAAGATTATCTTCATGCTACGTTTCAAATCAAAGATATTGGTGACCTCAAATACTTCTTGGGTATTGAGGTAGCTCGGTCACATAGGGGGCTCGTTATATGTCAGAGGAAGTATGCTTGTGAACTGCTGGAGCAAACAGGCTTCTTAGGTGCTAAGCCTGTGAGAAGTCCCATGGAAAAGAATCTCAAGCTGCAGCATGGTGATTCAGCCTTGATAAGTGATGTGTCGGGGTATAGGAGCCTAGTTGGTAAGCTGTTATATCTGACCATAACCAGGCCAGATATCACATATACGGTTCAACAACTGTCTCAATTCTTAGACTGTCCGACTGAGACTCATTTGAAGACAGCACATAGGCTGCTGAGGTATATCAAAGGAACAGTTGGGCAAGGTTTATTGTTCCCCGCAGGAGGAGACCTTCAGCTGAAGGCCTTTTCAGATGCTGATTGGGCTGGGTGCGTTGAAACTAGGAGATCAATTACGGGTTTTTGTGTGTTTTTTGGTGGAGCCTTAGTCTCTTGGAAGGCAAAGAAACAAGCAACTGTAAGTAGATCATCTTCTGAGGCTGAATATAGAGCATTAGCCGCAACCACATGTGAAGTTCAATGGTTGATTTATTTACTTAATGATTTGGGGATCACTCAAACACAACCAGTTGAATTGTTTTGTGATTCGAAGAGTGCAATGTACATTGTGGAAAACCCTGTCTTTCACGAACGCACCAAAAACATTGAAATAGATTGTCACTTGGTTAGGCAGAAATATCAAGAAGGGATTATAAAACCTATGCCTGTAAGGACCTATGGACAACTTGCTGATGTCTTCACAAAGGCACTTGATGCAAATAAGTTGTGCCACCTGACTGATGCTTTGGGAGTATGCAACATCTTCGCTCAGTCAGGTTTGCGGGGGGGGGGGGGGGTGATAAAATTGCTGTTGATTGCAATGCAGCAAGGCAGAAGGATTGCAATACAACAAGGCAGACATTAGGTAATAAGGAGGAAGTAGTTCAGGAGTTGGAGGACAGGCAAACGCATCTTCATCAATTAAAGTTACAAGATCATTGGAGGGATGAGAGTATTCGGAGTGAAGATGCTAGGAGATTTGCAGTTGGGAAGATGAAGAAGTAAAGGAAGAAGTTGCAGCTCTGCGATGAAGAAGAAGAAGGCAGAGCTGGAGAGAAAAGTGTTTAAATGTGTGAATGTACCGTTTTACCCTTCATTAAATAGGAGACCACCGAAGTGCAGGAGGGTATTCTTGTAAATATGGCACCGACGGTTATTTTGGTTAATTTCTGCAGCTGAGGATATTTATAGCATTAGCACTTGCTCTTGTCAGTTAGATTTCTTGATTTTCAGTTTTGCCTTGTACCAAGAATCTCAAATTTTTTCTCTCAATTGAAGAACTGTTCTTCGCATTTGCTGTTCTCTTTTTTCGTTCACTTTGTTTCGATTTCCTTCTTCGGTGTAAACAATGCTGCTGATTGTTCGTTTGATGCAACTTGATCAGACCTCAAGTTGGTGATTCGCGATCCAACGAATTTTGTCAAATATGCAGCCATCTTTAAGACCCCAAAGTGTTCGTAACCTCTGTTCCAGCATTCTGAAAGATATGGTTCGACCCAACAGCTTTATGATTAGCGCCCTCCTCCATGGTCGACAGAGTTCATTTCGTTCTGCAAACGGAATCCTCACATACACCCTGCCCTCACGATGTTCACCCAGGATGGTTTCCTGTTCATCCGCATCTTGGAGCATATCCTCCAATTCGCTCTCCTCTCCATCAGACACATATGGAACCCGACCAGTTGGAGATCCTCGTAGTACTTCTGTAAAGGTTCGTCCCGCCCAGACTCCCTTCGGCTTACTCGGGGCTTCGTCGTTCTGAGGGACCATATCCCCGTTAGCATATCTTTTAAACTTCTTAATACTTCTCAGCAGTTGATTACTTTCCTCATTTGATCTCTCAACTTCTCGAGGATCAGTATCGATTTCTGAGTTTAGCTGCGACTGCGATTGCGTCGATTTTCTGGTTTTGGAATTGTGCTCTGTTTCTAGGGTTTCGCTGTCCGCAGGCATCTTAGTAATCGACTTGGTGCGCAAAAAATTAAATTACACTTTAGTTAATTGAAGTAGGCTAAAAGGTAGCATGAAAACTTTGAGTATTAATGTATTTTTAGTTCTGAAAAGATGACAATATATTTAAAACAAATCGAAAGGGATATTAAAACAATATGTCGTAAACAAATTATCTAAATCATTGATTCATTACTTTTTTGTTTTGTCTTTGCGTTGCATTATATGTGCATATACACGTTTATGACTATTTCAATATCGGAATCTTCCTATTTGTATCTACTAAATTCCCTCACTAACACACTAGCACATCATACCGTTATCATTGTTTTATTTATGTAGGTACATATAGAGTCGGGGTCTCACTGGAAGCAAACTCTTCATCCCTTGGGATAGAGATATTGTTTGCATACCGCTCACCCTCTCCAGACCCTAATGATAGATTACGCTGCCGTTGCGATATAATGAGTATGATTGATTGATTACTTTTGTGACCAACCATACTGACTAGTCGTACGTATAAGTAAACTATGTTATGATGAAGGAACGCTTAATAAGTTTACAGTAGTTACTTTCTCATTACTTATTGAAAAATAAGATAATAACAATTGCATAAGAGTTGTCACATTGGTCGGACCATGTAAATGTTTTTCACTTTTCTCCATTATCATTACTCCTTATTACTCATATACTCATTTTAGTCAGATGGGATTTCATACACCAACCAACTTGCTGCACTAAAACACAATCATCTTTGATTTAATTTTCTTTTCTTATTGACCTTTAAAATATATTGTGGTGCAGTAAGTTTGTTGAAACTTGGCTTACATGAGAAAAGTTACGTATCACTTAAAACTTTAAGACAATGGATGGTGATACCTCATCTTTATATAAGCCATGCATTTTTATCTCAAATAATCAATGTGAGACAATATTCTCAATAAAGTTAACACACTAGATCTCATCTAAGTTTATCTATGAGTTCTGGAAAGAATAATAGCAACTTAAAAATATAGAACAGCCGAGACGTGACGGATTTTCACTGTCCTTAAAGCAATTTTGCCTATACCGAAGAGCAATATGTACTTCAATCAAATGTTTCCCATGATATAACGGCTTTCTCCCTTTCTTTTGCTCTAAGAGAGAGGATTGAACTTTTTTTTAGAAGTGGATGATAATGAAGGAGAAGAGTGCTGCAGAGATTTTACACTAGCTTTGAAGAAATTTTCATGTATGTATTGAAGATAGCAAAGCCTACTATTTATAGGCTTTGAGTTCACAAACAACCAGTTCAAATGACTCTTTTCTGCGGACTTTTCCCTCCTAGGATCAGCCATGGACGTTCAATATGAAAGGAGATGTCATTTGGTGCAGAAGTTGCATTTTTTATGAACTGATACAACACTTCAGGCGCCTTATGTAGCCGTTCGAAGTGTTCTGGAGGCTTTCTGGAACACTTCGAACGCCTACATTAAGCGCTTCATGTCACTTCGAACAACTATACAAGGCGTTCGAAGTGTTCTAGATCGAAGTGTTCTGGAGGCTTCCTGTAACACTTCGAACGCCTACATTAGGCGCTTCATGTGTTTGGAACACTCCCATTTCCTTCCGTTGTTCATAAAACACTCCAAACTTCACCCAATCTCCTATCAATAAGTCACATAACATTATACAATATTGGATCACATAAATTAAAGTACTTTTAAGTACTTTTCCAACATGATTTACCCACTCAACTTAAAATTGTGGAAATTGACAGTTTGTCTTGGGTTCAGATCTGGGTAGACTAAGAGTGAGGCAAAATATAAGGTCTCTAATTACGCATCGCCACGTGTAAAAAAAACAGTTTATTTTTTAAAAAAAATACATCACCACATTCTTTAAAAAACTGCTTTTTTACCCGTGACGACATTGAAAACTTTATATTTTGCTTAACATTTATCCTCCAAAATCTGAATCGGTTTGTACTAGCTCCGCCACTATAATCCGGAAGGCGTTAAATTTGACTCATCATAACAAAATCATCTTTTTTACTTTTCATTTTTATTTTGTAATCATGACTTTGCTTTACTTTTGCTTTTCTTTTCTTTGAAATCTGGTGCATATCACCCGTGCACTCATCATTCATACTAGTGTCACAATTCTCAAATCACCTGGTCATAGAAATCGGCTGCTTCAATAAGTCAACCATTCCTCTCAAAGTTATTCTCTTTACTCGGAAGATAATTTGTTATTTAAATACTAACCGAGCTGCGTGAACAAAACATTTTTTTTTTTGGTTTTTAAACGATAAATACATCCTTTCTTGAAACATTTTTTTCCGGAAAGGGATCATTTTATGAAGTACAAAAAAGTCATCAAAGACTGTCAGAAGACTAACTGTATATGCCTATGGACACCTTTACCCACTGTTAACTACATTATTGACTAAGCTGCCATGCAATTCGAATATTACGTACTCTATCATAGATGTCATGCATGGCAACAGATAGCCGTGGTCTATTAAACTCTTCCTCAAATAAGGTCTTGTTACGCAATGTCCAAAGCTGATACACAGTTTCTCTGAACATGTATGGCCATATGTCTCCCAAGCGGTGAATAAACTGCGTTGAACATAGATTTTTATCTATCCAGGACGATACCCCTCCATTACTGTTAAAAAACTCAGATTTGCAGGAATCATGCACTATACAACTCCAAATTTCTTTTGCCCACCCACAATCCCTAAGAGCATGTACGGTCGTATCTCTAGGGTGTCCACAAAGAGCACACGCGGGAGAGGGCCTCAAGGTCATACGGAATAACCTATCTCCAGTCAAAAGTCTATCCAAACGAGCCTGCCATAACAGAAAATTACCTCTTTGTGGCCTTTTGAGTCGCCAAAGCTTGCACCATGGTTGTTGTTCGCCTTCTGTAGCATTCCCAAGTTGGATGTTATAAGCGATGCTACTGTAAATTTACCATTCGAAGTACCTCTCCAGCTCCAATAGGTAACCTCATCAGACGAACTATGAAATCCATCTGCCGTCACATTCATTCCTGCAAGGATAACATGGATAGCGGATAAGATACCCCTCCATGTATGCGTGCTAGGTGTTTTAGGCGGATTGAGTCGAAGAGGGTCGCCATATTTTGCTCTAAGTACTTGGACCCATAGCACATTTTCGTTCAACAGCAGATGCCAAAGCAACTTAGCAAGCAACGATTGATTCATGAAACGCAACTTTTTTAGGCCAGTTCCTCCCCAACACTTCGGACGACATATTAATTCCCAGGCAATTGTCTGAAATTTTCGTGTTGTGTCCAACTCACCCCAAAAGAATGAGTGGTTGAGTTTCTCTAGTTCTTGTACAGTAGCAGCGGGCAGGGCTGCTGTTTGCATGGCATAGAAAGGGATAGTTGAGGATGCTGATTGAATGAGAATATTTCTCCCTGCTTTAGAGAGCAACCTCCCCTTCCACGACGCAAGATTTTTCTTGGTCTTGTCTATCAAGTAACTGTACGTGACTGCAGAGACCCAACCATGGAACAAAGGCATGCCTAAATACCTTCCCACATCATGTGTAACAGGTATCCCAAACCACTGGCCGATGCGTTTGGCTTGGTGTGATGCTACATTGGAGGAGAAATGTAATTGAGATTTGTTAACACTTACCTTTTGACCAGTGACCATACAAAACTCTTGTAATATGGACGCCATGACCTGGGCTTGATTCTCAGTTTCGTCACCAAAAAGAAGCACGTCATCTGCAAACAACAAGTGAGATATAGCCGGACCCCGTCAAGAGACCTTCAAAGAATTCCACGTCTTAGCCCCTATAGCTCTATCAATGCTTTGACTCAGAAAATCCATACATAGAACTAAAAGATATGGCGCAAGGGGGTCCCCTCGTCACAATCCTCGTTGAGGCCGAAAATGTTCAAGTCTACACCCACCCCAGAGCACGCTCATCTGCACCGATGTGACAAGGAACATAATCAAGTCCACCATGTCTGTACTAAAGCTAATTTTTTGCAACACACGGTTAAGGAAGCTCCAGCTAACCCGGTCATAGGCTTTCTCTAAATCTAATTTGATTGCCATCATGCCACGCTGCCCCGTTTTTCTACGCATTGTATGCAGAATTTCCTGAGTAATTATGACATTATCACTGGCTTGCGTCCCAGAATAAATCTACACTGATTAGCACTAACCAGTTTACCAATCACCATCTTAATTCTATTAGCTATGATCTTTGAGATGATCTTAATCACAACATTAGATAAAGATATGGGTCTGAACTGGGACACATATTCAGGTTTTTCCGTCTTAGGCACCAGCGCTATAAGTGAGGTATTCATTTCCAGAGGGAACCGTTTAATCCGAAAGCATTCCAACACAAATCTCGTTACCGACTGCCCAACAATATCCTAATTTTGTTGGAAAAAGATGGGTGGAAAACCATCCGGCCCTGGACACTTATAAGCGCCCATTTGACAAACAGATTCATACACTTCTGCTGCACATACGTCTCTGTTTAAGGCTTGAAGTTCAGTTTGAGTTAACTTAGGATAGCGCAGCTCATAACTCACGGGTTGCACCTGAGCATCCTCCGCATAAAGTCTGCGATAATAGTGTGAAACCATGCTTTTGAGTCCTGCAGCATCCTCAATCCAATTTTGATTGTCGTCCTTTAAACGACTAACTACACTTTTTCTACGCATCATCACTGCAGTAGCATGGAAATAGCGGGTGTTGCGCTCACCTTGTAGAAGCCAATTCACCCGTGATCGTTGCAACCAGTATTTCTCCTCTTGATTCAATATGATATGCAATTCCTGCTGTAGCCCCTTCTCAAGATGAAATAGGTATAAGGAAGGCCTGGAATACATGGCTTGTTGAATCCCTGCTATTCTTGCTAGACAGCGACTCTTCCTCCGGCCTATACTTCCAAACACATTGCTACTCCACCACGTCAAACTCTCTGCACATTTGACAGTAACTGACATAGCTCTTAACCCTAATCACACCAATTATCCCGCAGAAAGTCTCTGAAAAGATTATGTTCCAGCCAGCACGCTTGAAAAGAGAAATGATGTACTTTAGTTTCATTGCGGTGAGGCCACAACTGTAAAGAACACTTGAAACATTTTTTGAATAATTGTAAAAATTTATAAAGAACAAAATTTACATACTCAGTATGAAATAATCTACATAACATTTTTAAAACTTACGCATTATTTGTTAAATTTACACATGAAGAGACACCGCTCATATCATTTTAATATGACTGCAGGAATTACTCATATTAGAGAGGTTTGAAATTGAGATAGCCACGCTTGCATATATATATATATATATATATATATATATATATATATATATATATATATGTGTGTGTGTGTGTGTGTGTGTGTGTGTATGTACATATATATATATGTATATATATGTATATATATAATTGTATGAGTGGAATTTCGGCCGCTCCCCTTGGCGACCCGTGAAACCCCTCGCGCAACATGCAGCCCCTGCCGCCGCCGGCGGCCCCCACCAATCAACCCTCCTTCGTCGACATTCTCCGGGGAAATTCTCCTCCGATTATTCAGCCGAAACCACATTCTCGACATAAGGGCTGTCCTTCAATCCAATTTTCTGATGAAGATGTGGATTTTTTAATCGCTCCTTTTCAACACACTCTCGTCGGATTGTTTTGGCATGGCCGACCATCAATGGCTGCGTTGAAGAAGGCATTTGATAGAATTGGCTTCTCTGGGTCGTTCTCTCTCGGCCTACTGGATAGGACGCACATCCTCATACGATTTGATCATGAGCGGGACTACAGCCGCTGTTTTTGCCGCTCTTGGTCTATTCTAGGTTATCCGATGCGTGTTACAAAATACACATATGATTTTGATCCACGGTATGATGCTCCTATTGTTCATGTCTTGATTTCTTTGCCTGCTCTTCCTGTTTACTTGCATCATTAGACATCTCTGTTTGTGATCGCATCTATGCTTGGCACACCCATTCGATTAGACATTGCAACGCAAAAAATGCTGCGCCCTTCAATTGCTCGTATGCCTTGAGTTAGATGTCTCTAAAGAACTGCCTACAAAATTGCACATTTAAAATAGGACACACTAGTTCTTCCAGTAGGTGATATATGAAGATGTCCCGTTGTTTTCTTCTACATGTTGTGTTTTAGGCCACAGAACCGGCAACTATCCAAAGGAGACAGTTCAGCCATCTCAGCCTGCCGCCAAGATTTGGAAGGAGAAGATCACTCCTATTGTTCCTCCGTCGACGATACAGCCTATCGATACTATCCATGTCGGCCTTTCGTTCCCAATATTACACACATGGAGCCGACAACAGTTCCTACAAATACTGTGGCTCAGCAACCTGCCTCACCATCGGCAGCCATCCCCCTGCCAACTTTTTCACAGGATATACGCATCTTAGGTAGATCAAAAGAGGATCTGCAGCAATCCTCCTCAAGCACGGAGGACCTTGTTCAAGGACATTCAGATACGGAGGTTAGCTTGCTAACCCACCTGCCTTCTGCCTCTTTCAACATCTCAGACTTGCGCTCTTCTTATCAAATTGCATTTGACGCTATTGCCCGCCGTATGGCTCATTTAGCACCACCTCCGTCAAATACAGAATTAATTTAGCAAATGCTACATCCTCCTACACTTTCTGATGATCATGTCTTTGTAATGCATATTAAGCGGCGCCGCCGCCGACCAGCTGTACAAGTTAACCATCCTCCACGCCAAGTTGTAACCCGCAGTTCTGTGCGGGCTTCAAGCTCCAACATCTGGTTCTTAATGCATTTTCTCACTTGGAATATTCGAGGTTTACGTAACTCTCTCTTGCGTTTACGTTTATTATTGCAGCAGTATTCAATAGTTTTTCTTGTTGTTATTGAGCCTCAGCAGCCTTCATCTCGGCTACATTGTGTGCAAATGCAACTTGGATTTTCTTCATCACTCTCGGTATGTGCTGATCGTTTTTTGTGTTTCAGGCGTAATGATGTGTTATCTCTTCAGGATGTTCGTTTAACGTAACAAGTTTCTCATTTCAATTTCCTTCATGTTCTGACCAATGTTCAACTCTGGCATTCTTGTGTTTATGGTCGTCACGCAATAACTGCTCGGTGCGCATTATGGGCTAAGCTACTTTCATTTGGAACAGATATGCGGCATCCATGGATAATTTCAGGATACTTTAATACATTCTTATCTCTGGATGATCATAACGGCCGCGGTAGACCATCTCTATCATCGTTGGATGACTTTATAGCCACTGTCAATTCTGTCTTGGCATCTTATTCCTTATTTGGGCACCCGGTACACATGGTTGGGAGGGTGTGGACTGGGAGAAGTTCGACGTCGTCTCGATTGGGTCTTGTGTAATGCTTTCTTTTATGATGTGTTTCCTCAAGTTAAGCTCAGCCACTTGAGCAGAGTTACCTCGAATCACTGCCCTCCATTGTTATCATGCTGTTTTGATATATCTGTCTCTCCACGACAGTTTTGTTTTCTCTCGGTTTGGACATCGCACCCTCAATTCCTTACTTTTATTCGCTAAAAATGGGCCTCATACCCCACCACGGGCGGTATGGGTGGCTTTTGTCATAAGCTACCGCTTACTCAAGCGCGATCTATCAATATGGAATAAAGATGTTTTTGGTAATATATTTCAAAAAGTGGCTTATGCAGAGACAATAGTACAACGGGCTGAGATGGAGTATGATAATTCTCCTACTGACATAAACCGCCAAGCATATTAGGAGGCACAAGCAGACTCTAGACTCGCTTGTTCACATGAATCCGTTTTTTGGCAGCAGAAAGCTAGAGTAAAATGGTTGAAGGAGGGCAATGCTAATACAGCATATTATCAGGCAATAATTCGAGACAGACACTGCCGTTAATATATGCATCAAGTGCACCGGCAAGATGGCACACTTTGTGACACTCCACAATCGATTTAGCAGGCTGCGGTGGAGTTCTATTCGGATATGTTTACGGCGCAACCTACATCCTTCGCTGCTGGATGATATTTCGCATATATTATCGGATGAGCATAACGCCTCTCTCACGGCTATGCCCACTGACTAAGGAGGAGATTAAACAAGCAGTGTGGGCTCTTGATTCACAAAGTGCTGCAGGCCCCGATGGGTATAATGGATGGTTTTATCGTACATGCTGGGATATTATTCATACTGATGTATACAAGGAAATATAGGAATTTTTTCTGGGATTTCCACGTCCAAAAGCAGCAGCTCATACTTTGATTGTTTTACTTCCAAAGGGTACAACACCAACGACTTTTGCAGATTATCGTCCGATTGCCTTATGTACTTTTTTAAGCAAAATTCAAACCTGCATTCTAGCCTCCCGCTTGAGCTCGTTGCTTCCTCTTATTATCTCATCCGAGCAAGCAGGTTTTCAAAAAGGGAAGTGCATCGCTGAACATGTCCTTCTTTCCAATGAAATGCTTTATTGGCTCGATCATACCCAAGGCTCCTCCAACTGTTTGATTAAGCTTGACCTGACGAAAGCTTTTGATAGGGTCAACTGGAGTTTCTTACATCACGTTTTGGCTCGGTTTGGCTTCTCGGATCTCTTCATTAAGTTGGTACATAACCATCTTAGTAGTACATTTTTCTTTATCCATATAAATGGAGTCTCTAGTGGCTTTTTTCAGCCGACAAGGGGGGTGAAACAAGGCGATCCCTTATCTCCATTCCTCTTTATTATTGTTGCTGAAGTTTTTACACGTGTCTTACACTCTTTCGTATTGCGCAATTACATTCGACCATTCCTTCTGAGCCGCCTCCCACTAACCATTTCCCACTTGGCGTATGCTGATGATCTATTACTTTTTGTGGCGGCCAATCAGCGCAATTTGCAGCATGTCAAGCATTTATTAACTCAGTATGAACAAACACAGGACAGTGTATTAATTTTCATAAGAGCACTGTGGTTTTTTCTTCCTCTATTTCTCCACATCGGCGAAATGTCCTACTTGAGATCTTAGGTATGCGACAGTCCTCTTTGCCAATTAAGTACCTAGGCTCTTCTTTGCATAAAGGCATCACTCGCACTTCACACTGTGTCGATCTACTCTCTTATGTTGACAAGAGATTATAGAGTTGGCAAAAGCGACTTTTAAGTGCAGCAGGCAGAGTGGTTTTGATTAAACCTGTGTTATCTTCCTTACCGCTGTATTTTATGGCTGGCACACGACTTCCAAAGAGTGTTATTCGTGCTCTTGAGGCTTGGTTTTCCAGATTCTTTTGGGGACCCAATAAACATCATTGGATATCTTGGAAAAAAGCTTGCTTACCTACACAAGAAGGGGACTAGGCATTCGGGACTTATCTTCTATTCAGACTACTTATTCTAGTAAGATCTAGCATCTCTATCATAACAGTGATTCATTATGGGGTCACTACATGCAGGCGCGTTATAGTCATCGGGACAATTTAAGACCAAGATTATATGATTCTCTTGGACGGAAGCGTATATGTGTTCTACATTCTTTATGCTCAGATCTTACCATTGCTGCTTTCATACCGATATGGCCTACACCATCCAGGGCATTTACACTACGAGCGTTTTATGATTTGTTGAGACCGACAAGTTCGATGCTTCTTTTCTGTGATTATATCTGGCATCGCACACAACATCCTACTGTTCGACTATTCTTATGGAAGTATTATAACAGAGCACTCCCTCTGACTGATAATCTAATGAGATTTGCGACCATTATGTCTTCTATTTGTCCGTTTTGCAGTGCTGCACCAGCAACTACTTTGCATTTATTTTTTACTTGCCCTGAGATTCGGGTTATATGGTCCTATTTCGGCTCCCTATTGGATATCCATTTCTTCGCTTCAAGTTCCTAACGTTCTTACCTCCTCTCCATATGGTGCTCGACGTCGACAACATTTTTGGGTGCCATGCAGATCATATCCCCCGGGATTATACTTTGGAATGTATGGAAGCAGTATGCTACTGTTATTTTTGGTGCTCAAGCATGGTCACCTCGTTTGCTTATCCGTCTCATTCGGCAAGATTTATACACTTGGGCATCTAGTATGTCTGGAACCCGTATTGCCTCACAGTACCACAGTTGGTCATTGCCGGACTTTCACCTCCGTTACGTCTTTTTCGCCTTCGTCTCCTTCACTGGATAACCCCGCCAGCTGGGCGATTGAAACTAAATATAGATGCGGCAGTTGGTAGGACACATGCTTGTGGTGGTGCTCTACTTCGGGATTCTATGGAAGCTTTCATACATGGAATATCCTATCCGCTGCGATTGGATATGCCCCTGTGGGTTGAAGCTCAAGCTACTCTTCTAGCGATTTTACATCATCTTCCCTGCTTCGGTGATTTCATAGTGGAGGTTGATTGTGCTGAGTTACTTCGTTTAACCACACAATCGAATCTTTCATTGGCTCCGGATTTAGTACGATTACGTGCTTCGCTACTCTCATTGTCCCTTAGCATTGTTCATACACCGAGAGAAACAAACATGCCTGCTCATCTCTTGGCTCAGCTAGCGCTTGCCTCTCAGCGCTTCACGACCTATGACTCCTTATCTTCATTGCCGACACATATTTCGAGTGTCATTCGTGCGGATATTACGCTCCCAACATTCGGACAACATGATCCAGTTATACCTCAAGGACCACGACCACCGTGATTGTTGTTGCCACTTATTGTCTCCCATATGGGTTGGCCTTCAAAATATACAGTTGCCTGTAGCCTACTTAACTACGAGCAACATGGGTACACATATATTTCTACACATTTGCTTTCCTTGTTATATGCTGCTATTATCAAACTCTAACCTGCTTGTTTATTTTGATCCTATACTCACATGGTTGTGCATGCCTGGGATGTCTCCAATTTGGGTTGGCGGACTATATTGGATGGTTGCCTTGGTCTCACTGACCAAGGTAACGCGGGTACGTTGTGGTTTTCCTGCGTATAATTCATTCATTTCTATTATCAACTTATCCTGTTTAACCATTTACTCATTCCTTTTGTGGCACGGAGCATCTCTTTCATTTGCTATCCGATTCGGCTGGGCTCAAGATAATATGAAGATCTGCCCTACATACGACAAACATATAGCAAATAGTATCTTTTACTATCTCTTGTACATTTATTTTTCAGAACTCACGTAATTACTTTCCATTTTCACTTTGGGAGAGTCTCCCGTCGATTATAGGGCTTTATGTAACCACGGTATTCCTCCGCCATAAGTAATGGCTACTTATATTAATAAAACACCGGACGGTACCGCCCATCCTTCATCTAAAAAAAATATATATGTGTGTGTATATATATATATATATAACTTTTTATTTAGTATCTTACTATTATTATCTTTTCTTACTTTGTGCGCTGTTCTATTATTTGCCGGTTCCGAATCAATGGAGCATAGTCAAAAAAGGGATTGTGATCGAAACCCTATTCCATGGTATTTACACGAGGTTCCTTTTGCACATTTTCGTTAAAGTCAATAAAGAAATTAAAATTGTTGTACATACAAGATTGTATATATGCTTTAATATCCTGCAATTTCATTGAATTAAGACTATATATATATATATATATATATATATATATATATATGAAAACTTGTTTGATATTATCTCCTTTTTCATATTTTTAGTACAGATCAAATATGTATCTGATTTTTTTGCCTGTCACTTTCTACCAACGCTTTAGATACAAATTTGACGTGTTTTTTTTTTTTTTTTTACTCGGATTCGACATGATGGTAAAATCTAATCAAATGATCCAAACTTAGTTTTTCTTTACTTTTCCTTTCATAACGAATATTTATAAGACACTTAAAAATTTGTCCAATTGAAACTCTAACATGTACATTATATTTTATCTCATTCTATTTAACATTTTTTTTTTAGTATAAGGGAAGGTGACACCTCCCGGGATTTTATTAGATATCGGGGTTCTATTTAACAAGTTAAAATATAATGAGTGGTCTGCCCTTTTTGGATATGGAAAATAATGAACATCACCAAAAATATTTCAGTTACTATCTCATCATTACGTTTATGCTGGTTCACATGTTTAAATATTTTGAAAATATTATTGTTATAAGAGGTATATATTAAATTGCATGGTAAACAAATAATGAAATTTTTTTTGTAGTTTACATAATTACTTTTTTCCTTCTTTTTTTAAAAAATGTTGAACCTCAACCAGTAAGGGTCCCTGCCACACCTTGTTCCAAAGGTAGTGTAGGGATGTAAATCAGGTACCCAACGGTCCGCTAGCAGGAGCTTGGTCATATACACAGTAGTCTGCATTAGGAGTCCCCAGCACTGCAGGCAAGCCTACAGGCCAAGGAAGCTCCCACACAATGCACTTGATGGAAAGAGGCTCTCTTGTCTTTGGCAAGAATTGAACCTCTGACCTCCCTTTCGAAAACTTCTGCCCAGAACCAGTTGGGCTATGTCCTGAGGACTTCCTTCTTTTTTTTTTCTTTTGACTGAGGTTGGTGAAAATGGTCTGTCTTTTCCAGAGATCACTCGATGGTTATCATGATAGTCCGTCTCATCCAAAATCATTCTGTGATGAAACTGTCAAGTCCTTAGCTGTTGGTTATTAGCTAGGGATAATCAATAATGAGACTCAAGAATGAGAATCTATTTGAAATAGTGATGTCATTGGAGCAAAAGGTCATTTCATCGTCCTAGCCAGAATGAGTATTGTGGATGATGCAAATCAGGAATTCAACGACTTTGTAGGTTGGGTGAGGACTTACACAGTGACCCACACAAGGTGCCCCCTGCAAATTAGGCCTTTGGCTTAGTAGCAGCGGAACAGTGCATGTCTCTGGTTTCGAACTATTGACCTCTTGAAGTAAATCCTA
The DNA here is from genome assembly GCA_036186865.1 of Eustoma russellianum. Classification (NCBI taxonomy): domain Eukaryota; kingdom Viridiplantae; phylum Streptophyta; class Magnoliopsida; order Gentianales; family Gentianaceae; genus Eustoma; species Eustoma russellianum. The sequence goes on along the minus strand of AP025071.1, from coordinate 26,555,529 downwards.
ACCCGAGTACCAACTGAGCTATGCCCTGGAGACTGAAATAGTGATATCATGACCCTATATATATATAAAAATAATAATTAATATATATATAAAAATAATAATTAATATATATAATAATAATAATTAATATATATAAATAATAATTAATATATATAATATTAAACCAGTTCGGTTTGGTTTTCAGTTTTAAAATTTTAAAACCAGAACCAAACCGAATAATACAGTCCGGTTTCTGCTTTACTTATAAACCGGCTGTTAAACCGTGGTTTGTTTTTAAACGGTTTGGATCAATTTGGTTCGGTCATTTGATCCGGTTTCTAAAATTTTTGTACAGGCCTAAGAGAAAATATATATCTCCATAGCGAAGTGTAACACAATTACGGATGCATCATGTCGTTTTCCTTTCACCTCTTTGGAATTTATAGTTGCCTGGTTTAATTTCTCAAGATGTATTTAGGTAGTGAGAAATATAAGCGAAAATGACATACTAAAATAAAGTAAGAAAGATAAGATGACATATCACAAACCAAAAATTTTAAACTGTATGCTGTTAATGAAAGGTGAAATGGTTATACAGAAATCAGAAATGTTAGCTAAACATAAAAAAGAAAGATTTAAAATGGCGATCGTATATATATATAATGTAACATATATTGTGACTATACTGATAATTAATTTTAGTTTCAAGGGTATAGTGGTATTTTCCCCTTAAATAGTTATTGGAAGGTGTTAGGTCCCTTAGAACACACTATAGGGGGGAGGGTTGAATAGTGTGTTCACCAAGTATGTATATTTTCTTGAATATTTTTCGTTTTTGAGTGCAACCAATACTTGGGTGTGTTCTTGAAAAGAATGAAACTTTGCGGAAGCGTAAAGAACACAAAGATATATAGAGGTTCAAGTCAAAAGACTCTACTCCTCTACCTTCTTGATTTTTCACAAGAAGGATTTTGAATAGGGGATTGTTATTTTTATGGGGGAAACAACAATTAAAACAAAATCCAAACAAATGGAAAACTAGGCTACACGCCTAGACCACAACCAAGAAACCTAACCCCTTGAAGTCTAGCCTCTAAAGAACTTCTTTGCCCTCAAAGAATTCTTGTAGGGATTATAGTGCACCACAACACTATCAACTAACCCTCCAAGGTGTAGATTTCTCAAACAAGAAGCACCCTAGCTTCTTGACCAACAATCTACACAGCCTCTCACAATTTTCACTTACTAAGAAGAAGACTCTTCTTGCTTTACAACACAACTCTTAACAATAAAGTAAAATGTACAAGACTACAACTATTTTGAGAGCTTGAAACTTGAGAGAAATTTGAAAGCTTGAATGGTAGAAAGTTGTTTGAGAAAGAGATGAAAACCGTTCTTTTATTTCCTTTGAAATTTCTGCCCATTTGAAATCATCTCAGAGCCAATAATAGGCTTTGTCTTCTTGTGATGTCATGTCCTCTTCATTGGAAAACTTCTCTTGGCTGGTAGCAACCTTCTTGGAGAAGTTTCTTATTGAAAGCTTAAAGAGGAAAGGTCATCCTTTCAAGAAAGAAAGAGGACCTGTGGAAATAGCACTAAAAGAGAGAGTACAAAGAGTCAAATAATGTTAGAAAGTAAAGCATAAGACTTTTGTAATGTTGGTCATATGAAGCGCCCAATCCGTGTATTGAATCGGCGTTCAAAGTGACATGGAGCGCTTTACAAGAAATTGAACAGGCGTTCAATGTCACATAAAGCGCCTAATGTGGGCAGTTGAATGCGTTTGAAGTTACATGAAGCGCCTAATTTCGGCCTTCATGCTTGTTCGAAGTACTTCTGACTTTTATCGAAAAGTAGCTTAATGTATGTGCCCATTTTTGGGGGGCGGGGAGAAGTACTTTTGACTTAGCAAAACACATGAAGCGCCTAATGTAGGCGTTCGAAGTGTATTGGAAGGTAACCACAACACATGAAGCGTCTAATGTAGGCGTTCGAAGTGTACGGGCATCCGGACTCTTCACATGAAGCGCCTAATGTAGGCGTTCGAAGTGTACTGGCTTTCAGACACTTCACATGAGGCGCCTTATGTAGGCGTTCGAAGTATATTGACCTTCAAATACAACACATAAAGCGCCTAATCAAGCGTTCCAAGTCCCAATTGTGCAAATCATGAAAACTCTAACATATTCTAACATTCTCCCTCTTTTTGATGATTTCACAATATGCATAATTTTTAAATTAGCTCCCCCTTAACTTATGCTCCCCTCACTTTATGCCTAACTGTAGCTATGATAAATCATGCATTCTAACACATGTAACAAAAGCATCAATAAGCAAGAATTTTTCATGAAAGAACACATTGATGTTTGAACATGGTAGATAGTAAGCAAAACATCATACAAGACACAGAAGTTTGAAAAATCATAAAAAAATAATTGTTGTTTAAACATCCCCTGCACCAGTATCTCCACCACCAGATGTAAAGCTACCAAAACCAAAGTCTCCAGCAGCAAAGTCTGTAAAACCGCCCATTCTTTCAGTACCACTGACACTTTCAACGCCACCAGTTCCAGCACCAGTTCCTCCCCCTAAATCATCAAAATCAGAGGAAAATTGAAACCAATGTACAGCTTGCATGATCGCGGTTTTGAGCACAGTAATGCGATAATCATTGTGAGAATGTCGAGCCATATGCTCAGCATCATGAAGCTCTAATCGCTGAATGGTGTGCTGCATTTGCTGAATGGTGGAGAGCAACTCGGGATCAGTGGTTCTTTCTTCACCATCTTGAGGTCCTGCATCGACCTCATCCGCAATATCAGGAATTGTGGTAGCCTTCCTTCTTTGTGACTCAATGGCTTGAGCAATGTTGAAGTTGTCGTAGTAGTCCGTTTTAGCCACCTTTGTCAGATCTTCATCAGGAATGGCGATACCTTTGGACTTAAGTAGAATGATGCCAATATTTGCAAAAGGTAAGGCTTTTGATCCCTTCCTGAGAGCAGCCATCATGACTTCAACCATGATCCATGCAAAATTTAGCTGGGTCTCATGTTTGATACGATAGGTGACATAGAAATGCATGTTACTTGGATTTCTAGTGGACTTGCCATTGACACAGTAAGTTACTACTGCCAGCAAAATGCGATCAAGCAGGGACATATTTTGAGTCTTCTTTAAGGGGAAGTACCCCAAATCAAATTTCACATCCTGCTCACGAACTCCGTATTTACTACTCCAGTCAAATACAGAGAATTCACTCAAACCCTCATTTTTTATTCTAAGAACATTACAGATTTCTTGTATAGAAAAGCTGAGGGGTGTACCCGCAATGACAGTGTGCAGAGAAAATGGTCGAGACTCAGACTGTGGAGTAATCCACATGTTGGCATAGAAAAGCCTGGTGTGATCTTTAGAAAATTCTTGCATGGCAAGTCTGGACCAGAGAGAGATTCAGCCTTGATGTTCCAGCAACGATATAACTTGATTCACATTGTGAGTTTCAATAAAATCACTGAGGCGAATCAATTTTAGAGGAATTATGGACCTGTTGTTACTGCTCCATTCTTCATAGAGCAGATGTGAATACATAGATACATGAATGCCCTTACCCGCATGATGAGGTGGATTTTTGATGTCAGAATCAAAATTCTTTATCCAAAGAAAATTCTCCTTGGAGAGCCCTTCACGAATAGACATGATTTTGTGCGATTCAACAACGCCAGCAGTTTGCTTGCGTTTGTGGCTTCCTGGGCGTTTGGATGGTCCTGCGGATGCCATTTGAGAGTGTATGATTGAAGATTTGAGAAGAGAAAGAATTGGAAATTTGTGAGCAGAGGGTGAACAGAATGGATTTAGTGAGATGAAGTGAAGAAAGAAATGGAATTTAAAGAGGGAACGGGCAGAGGAAGATGAAAAGGTGAATAAGTGGTAGAGTTAATGGAGGAAGATAGTGAGAAAGTGGGAATAAGTGGTGGAGTAAAGAGAGGAAGATGAAGAGTGGAGAAGAAAAAGAGACGTTTGGGAAGTGGGAATATAGGGAAATGTGGGAGAGGACGTGGGAAAGAGGAATGGCGGCAGGAATTGATGTCTATTGATTGGCGTGAAAAGTTGAAGAAACGCTTGAGTTGACTGTGAAGAATTAGGGTTTAAGCGCCTAATGTGACTTCGAACGACTTCATAAACAAGGATAAAGCGCCTAAAGTCACTTTGAACGGTTGTGGATAAGTAGATTAAGCGCTTAATGTCACTTCAAACACGTGAACCAATGCGGATAAGGCGCTTAATGCCACTTTGAACGCTTGTATTCAGAGACATAGGGCGCTTGATGTCACTTCGAACGAGTGACATCCTTAGCATCAGGCGCTAAATGTAATATTGAACGCTTGAACTAACTGTGATGAAGCGTCTTATGTGTACTGACTTTGAAAATTCAAAAATTTTCTCGCTCGAAACTTAAGATGGGTTATTATTAACCCATGTTAAGCAACCCCAACCTACTTCTTATTGATGCAAATACATCACTAGCAAGGGTTTCGTGAATATGTCTGCTAATTGGTCACGTGCAGGAACAAATTCCACACTAACCAAGTTCTTTTGTACACAATCACGGATGAAATGATATCTCACTTCAATGTGCTTAGTCCGACTATGTTGGACGAGATTTTGTGCAATGTTGATAGCAGACGTGTTATCACAAAAAATAGGCACTTTGGAGAAGTGAATGTTATAATCATTTAAATTGTTTGTCATCCATAACAATTATGCACAACAAGAGGCGGCCGACACATATTCGGATTCCGCCGTAGAAAGAGAAACACTGTTTTGTTTCCTAGAGAACCAAGAAATAAGACAATCTCCGAGAAATTGACAAGTCTCGGATGTACTCTTTCTATCAACAAAACTCCCCGTATAATCGGAGTCACAATATCCTCTTAAATCAAAACATGCATTTTTATGATAAAATAGCCCAAATTTCAAAGTACATCTAAGGTATCTAAGAATACGTTTTACCGCAATTAGATGCATATTCCTAGGATCATTTTGAAATCTAGCACATAAGCACATTGCATGTAAGATATCTTCCACGGTTCCTTTAGACTACCTATAATTCCACGATACAAGGTTACCAAGACATGCTTCCTTTCTCATCCTTGTCAAGTTTGGCACTTGTACTCATTGGTGTGTTTACTTCTCTTCCTTCACCAAAATGTTACTTCTTGAGCAAGTCCTTTGTGTATTTGGTTTGAGAAATATACACGCCATCCTCAGTTTGCTTGATTTGTAATCCAAGGAAATAATTTATCTCTCCCATCATGCTCATCTCGAATTCACCTTGCATTAAACTAACAAATTGCTCACAAAGACAATTGTTAGTAGCACCAAAAATAATATCATCAACATATACTTGTACAATTAATTGATTTCTACCTTGTTCTTTTATGAACAAGGTAGTGTCAACTTTACCCCTTGAGAATCTATTATTAAGAAGAAAAGTACTCAACCTCTTGTACCAAGCTCTTGGAGCTTGTTTAAGGCCATAAAGAGCCTTTTTAAGTTTGAAGACATGATGTGGTGAATCATGACATTCAAACCCGGGAGGTTGTGCAACATACACTTCTTCTTAAATAACATCATTCAAGAAGGCGAATTTAACATCCATTTGGTAAAGTTTAACATCTCTATAGCAAGCATATACCAATAACATTCTAATAGCTTCAAGCCGCGCTACGGATGCAAATGTCTCATCGATATCAATACCTTCTTCTTGACGGTATCCTTGAGCAACTAATCTAGCCTTGTTTCTAGTGACATTCCCTTGATCATCCATCTTGTTACGAAATACCCATTTCGTACCAATAATAGGATGATCATGTGGTTTGGGAACTAACTCCCAAACATCACTTCTCTCAAATTGGTTTAACTCTTCTTGCATAGCCAAGATCCAATTTTCATCAAGAAGTGCATCTTTGACATTTTTAGGTTCTATGAGAGAGACAAATGCATTCTCTCTATATTTCCTTCGTGTGGTGATACCCCTATGATGTATAATTTCTTAACTACTAACTAGCAAGTGCACTAGGTATAATTGTAGAGTAGCAGGCAAGAGGGTTGTCGATCCCACGAGGACTAATTTTAAGTACCAAAATTATTTTTTTGTCTTAATTTAAACCTATTAAAACAAATTGAATAAAAAAGCTACTACTAATTAAATTACCAAACTTTAACTTTTCCCTTCAAAGATTTCCTTGACTAGTTTATGTTTCGGTTGAATCCTTTTCTAAAGTGTAATCCACTCTTTAACCCAAAATAATTAACTGGTTTCTATTCCGAACCACTAAGGAAGAAATTCCATATTCTAATTTTTACCCAATGTCTTGGCGTAAAAACCTAATTTAATTTGATAAACTCCATATCCCTATGTGAGTTTTAATCAAACAAATCGCATTAAATCTTTATGGAATTCCCTAGTTTCAATAATCTTTAATTATTTAATCCTAGCAATCTCCCTATAGAAATCGAATCTATCCCTAGTCAATTTTACTATAAGGTCGTTGTTGACACGATCGTAATTAAAATCTTCACCTCCCGGTTCTTCGAAATTAATTATATATTCTATCAATAGGTAGCTAATCTATTGACGCAATAAACACACCAACAACAATTAACGATTGGAATTCAACTAGTAAATTAAATAAATCAAAGAGGGAAAAACTAATGTATTAAAGTATCAAAATAATTCAACTGTCACCAAATCTAGTCAAGAAAATAAAAAATCCAGCCACAGATTAAATCCATACTATCCATCAATAATTGCATAAAGAGCAGTAGAAAAAGAAACCGTGCATAAAACTGAACAAAGCAGTTTCAGAACCATGTGCCATCGCTGATGTCGGCTGCTGGGCTGACGGAAAAACTAATAAGACGGGCTGACTTGCTGTCTTGCTGACGCGATGAGACCGCTGAAAAGCTGGCAGAAAGGCTGACTTTTGTTTTCCACTCTCCTTTTCCCCAGCCCGCCGGCTGGTTTGATGCTGACGCTTCTGTGCTGAAAGGACGCCTGACAAAGTAGCTGTCCAGCAGCGCCTTCTCTCACCTCCACTGATGCTGTTGCCCAGCCTTTCCTTTTTTTCTTTTTTTGTCGGCTTGCCAAAGGCAGCTGGCTTCCTTTTTCTTTTTTTTTGATTTGATGGAAGGCATCTTGGGAAACGTGAGGTTTGTTATGGGAAAAGTCTCCCAGTGGGAGAATTCCATCTCTCATTTGTGCTCTGCGTGAGATTATATAGCAATTTTATCCAAATTTTCTATTTCACCTCATATTCTTTTCTTGATTACATATCTTCATGAAATCTGATTGCAACCACTTTTTTGATTTAAGCACATCTTATTGAATGTAATCTCCATCGTAATCTAGATCTTTATCTGGCATATTATCTGCATTTTAAAAAAAATACATGTAGCTCAAATGCAATAAAACAAACTAAAGATTTATTTACTTAGCTAATTAACATAGAAAATAGTCTCATTTAATTAGTGACTCATGTAAGCTCAAAATATATAGTTAATTTAGCTATAAATCAATAGTTTTCAAGTATTATGGTAAAATTAAAAATACCCGAATTAATCATTTTTTAGCCGATAAAGTGCCAAAATATTGCTCAAATTAAGTAGTAGAAGGTACAAAAAATATAGATAAAAAATCAATTATATCAACTACCCCCCACTTAGCCTTTGATCGTCCTCGAGCAAATAAAATAATTATGAAAATATACTCAATCTTTTTTCTAAAGAACATGTACTAACAATTATTCACATAAATAGTCAAAAAGTCCAATCAAGATAACCAATCAAACGACTTCATAATTCATATATCAAATATATTTATCCCATGCAATCGAGGTGTGTGTGTGAATAGCCAATCTCGAGCTTTTCATAGACAATCAGTTTAAATTATGCAAACTATGACTTATAATGGCTTACTCTTCTTACTTGCTCTCCACTAATGTAGATGACTCAAATCAACAAAGATCAAGTAGGACTTTAAAGCTTGTAATGTTAGGCTAGAGACTTGGTTTCAAACGAAGGATAAGGGGTTCAAAGAAAAATAATTTAAGAGAGCTTGCAAAAAATGGCATGCAAATGAAACAAACCCTTCTTATTATTCAAAAACCCTCTCCATCTTTTGAGAACAAATCACCATAATCAATTATATGCTCTTAATATCATCAGCCATATAATTGTTTTTTCTTTCTTTTCTTTGGCCGTTTTTTTATCATTTTTTCTTTTTTTTCTATTTTTTCATTCTTTGAACGTTTTTTTCTTTTCTTTTTCATCACCATTCCCTTGTAACGACGTATTTATACACCCTTTCAATCTCATCTCATCACTCATAACCCACTATCTTCATCCCAAACGTAATGATAATGCCATATAAGCTCTCCTAAATAGGGACATATAAGGATATACATTTTTATCAAGTAGGCTAAAATGAAAAGTTAATGAGGTTTAACAACAAAGAAAATCGAATGGGGTCTCACCATTCTTAATAAATAGGCTCAAAAAGGTTACTAGAGATAAAATGATTGCAGGGATGGCTAGAAAGGCTCAAACGATCCAAAGAACGCCTATGACTGTCATCCCTAAGTTAACTTGAAATCATCTAATAATTTCGCCTTGAGGAGTAATAAAATAAGTTCTAGAATGCCAAAAGATACATGAATAAGCATAATTCTTCACTATTATCCACAAATCTCAAGATCATGACTATACGTGCTCAAAATTTCTCAATTTACATGGAATATAATATAACTAACATTGAATCATTACATCATTCAATAGGTAACTCTCATGTTCTTCGTAACTACTCACGTAAAATAATCATCGAAACATATCCATAGAATATCAAAAATTTTAAAATTTACGCTCTTATGTAGGCACTTTCTTTTCAAATCTCAATGAAAATCAGCTTTAAAAAATTTCATACATTTTAAAAATTAAGCTTCTTACCCCCCACTTAAAAATTAACATTGTACTCATTGAAATAAAAACATTAGAACATGGGTAAGAAACTAAGCTGATTTAATCCACATGCAGCAGCAAGATATTGTAACGGCAGTTGACTCATCCACGGTTCCTTTAGCTTCAAGTCCTATAAAACAAAAACAAAAAGCAGAGCACAAAAACCGAAAAAGAAAACTACTATAAAGAAATAACAAAGACTAAAGTTTGTAAGAAAAACTTGAAAGAATTATGCTCAACAGCCTCTGAATATAATTCAATAAAAAAATTACAAACTTTTGACACTGATACAAACAGAAAACTAATTACGAAATTAAAACAGTGACAAAAAAATTATGAAACTGATACCCTACGGAATAATTACTGCAACCACGTAAAATATCAAACTTATTACGAAAACAAAAAAATAATAAAAAAACGAAAATAAAAAGGAACAGAGGGAGGCATAAACAAACAAAAATAAACACATACAGAGAAAGGAGAAGAAAAAAAATTAAAAACTAAATAAACAGAAACAAACAAAAAAAAACAAAAACAGACGAAGAAACTGTATGTTAAAAAATATTTATATAAAACAACCAAAAAAATTTATATATAAAATATATATATAAACAGTGTTCTGCCGAAACTTTTATTTTTATATATATTTTTTTATATATAAAATATTTCGGTTTAATCTCAAGGCTACAAATAATTATATGATATTAAAATCTAGTCCTCTGCAACGACGCCAAAAACTTGATGTGTAATTTCTTAACTACTAATTAGCAAGTGCACTAGGTACAATTGTATAGTAGCACACAAGAGGGTTGTCGATCCTACGAGGACTAATTTTAAGTACCAAAATTATTTTTTTGCCTTAATTTAAACCTATTAAAACAAATTGAATAAAAACAAAAAAAAAACTACTACTAATTAAATTACCAAAAACTTTAACTTTTCCCTTCAAAGATTTCTTTGACTAGTTTATGTTTCGGTTGAATCCTTTTCTAAAGTGTAATCCACTCTTTAACCCAAAATAATTAACTAGTTTCTATTCCGAACCACTAAGGAAGAAATTCCCTATTTTAATTTTTACCCAATGTCTTGGCATAAAAACCTAATTTAATTTGATAAACTCCATACCCCTATGTGAGTTTTAATCAAACAAATCGCATTAAATCTTTATGGAATTCCCTAGTTTCAATAAACTTTAATTATTTAATCCTAGCAATCCCCCTATAGAAATCGAATCTATCCCTACTCAATTTTACTATAAGGTCATTGTTGACACGATCATAATTAAAATCTTCACCTCCCGGTTCTTCGAAATTAATTATATATTCTATCAATAGGTAGCTAATCTATTGACGCAATAAACACACCAACAACAATTAACGATTGGAATTCAACTAGTAAATTAAATAAATCAAAGAGGGAAAAACTAATGCATTAAAGTATCAAAATAATTCAGCTGTCACAAAATCTAGTCAAGAAAATAAAAATCCAGCCACAGATTAAATCCATACTATCCATAAATAATTGCATAAAGAGCGGTAGAAAAAGAAACCGTGTATAAAACTGAACAAAACAGTTTCAGAACCATGCGCCATCGCTGATGTCGGCTGCTGGGGCTGACAGGACTGATGGAAAAACTAATAAGACTGGCTGACTTGCTGTCTTGCTGACGCGATGAGACCGCTGAAAAGCTGGCAGAAAGGCTGACTTTTGTTTTCCACTCTCCTTTTCCCCAGCCCGGCGGCTGGTTTGATGCTGACGCGTCGGTGCTGTAAGGACGCCTGACAAAGCAGTTGCACAGCAGCGCCTTCTCTCGCCTCCACTGATGCTGTTGCCCAGCCTTTCCTTTTTTTCTTTTTTTTGTCGGCTTGCCAAAGGCAGCTGGCTTCTTTTTTCTTTTTTTTGATTTGATGGAAGGCATCTTGGGAAACGTGAGGTTTGTTATGGGAAAAGTCTCCCAGTGGGAGAATTCCATCTCTCCTTTGTGCTCTGCGTGAGATTATATAGCAATTTTATCCAAATTTTCTATTTCACCTCATATTCTTTTCTTGATTACATATCTTCATGAAATCTGATTGCAACCACTTTTTTGATTTAAGCATATCTTATTGAATGTAATCTCCATCGTAATCTTGATCTTTGTCTGGCATATTATCTGCATTTTAAAAAAATACATGTAGCTCAAATGCAATAAAATAAACTAAAGATTTATTTACTTAGCTAATTAAAATAGAAAATAGTCTCATTTAATTAGTGACTCATGTAAGCTCAAAATATATAGTTAATTTAGCTATAAATCAATAGTTTTCAAGTATTATGATAAAACTAAAAATACTCGAATTAATCATTTTTAGCCGATAAAGTTCTAAAATATTGCTCAAATTAAGTAGTAGAAGGTACAAAAAATATAGATAAAAATCAATTATATCACCCTATTTAAATCACCTATGACCAACTCGTGTGGGTGAGAACTTTTATGCTTGAATGATCTAGGAATGTTGGAGACATCTTCTCCAACTTCCTCATGATCACTTTCCGGAAGTGACGAAACTTCATCACTTAACTGATTCTCATTTTCCGGAACATGCGATGCATTTTCTACATTTTGTGTATGAACAATATGAGTATGAGAAATATTTCTATTTGACTCACTAACTTCATGCACACAAGGTGGAGGAGTACCTTCAATAGGTTCTACACTCAAGTCAATGAAGATGTTTCCATTTGAAGACTTATCAACAAACTCTTGTTGACGAGCAACCATAGGAATGTCTTAAAAAATTTCTTCTTGAGGAGTCACATCTTCATTTTCTTCACAATCCTCATTAAGTTTAGGTTCGTCATTAAGTGACTCATTAAAATTAACACGGATTGATTCTTCCACCTTTTGGCTCCTTTTGTTGAAAACACGAAATGCCTTACTATTTGAGGCATAACCTAAAAAGATACCTTCATCCGCTTTGAGGTCAAGTTTGTCCAAAGTGTCCTTGGTATTAAGTATGAAACACTTGCAACCAAACACTTTGAAATACCCAATGGTCTCAAATATACACGATTAATCACATGGCAAGCGGCATTTACCGCTTCGGCCCAAAAATATTTGGGCAAGCCGAACTCATTTAACATCGCTCTACACATTTCTTGTAGAGTTCTATTTTTCGTTCGGCTACACCATTTTGTTGTGGAGTTCTAGGTGCCGAAAGATCATGTGAGTATCCTTTGGATTCATAAAATCTTTCAAACTCACCATCAAACTCACCACCACGATCACTTCAGATGGTCTTAATGGTGTCACCCATGTGATTTTCTAAACGTTTACTTAGATTCATAAACTCACTACATGCATCATTTTTCTTAGCAAGAAACATCACCCATGTATAACGAGTATAGTAATCTACTACCATGAAGGTATAATGTTTACCACCCAAACTCTTTGTTCCAACATCCCCATACAAATCCATATGCAGTAATTGTAGGGGTTTGGAGGTGGATATGTTTGTCTTTGGTTTAAAGCTTGTTTTCCAAGCTTTGCCTTTTGATAAGTGTCACACAAGTAATGGTTTTCGAAACTCATTTTTGGAAGGCCTCGGACTTTATTGTTTTCGCAAATAAATTTAAACGTTTTGAAACATACATGTCCGAGACGTCTATGCCATAGTTGCGTCAAATCATTTTTAGCAACTAGCAAGATACATTTTGAGAAATCAAATCATTGATGCTAAGTTTGTAAATATTTTTGAAACGCAAAGCCTCAAATAAGATAGTATTAGCCTTTTTCACAACGCACTTTGTTTTCAAAAACGATACTTCATAATTAGCATCACATAGTTGACTGACACTTATCAAGTTAAACTTTAGTCTTACAACATATAAGGCATCACTAAGAGAGAAGGAATTATTACCCACAATACCGTGTCCTTTGATTTGGCCTTTGCTATCTCCAAAGCGGACAACTCCTCCATCTAGCATAGTGAGTCTATGGAAGAGACTTTTGTCTCCCGTAATATGGTTGGAACACCCACTGTCCATGACCCATTTGACCTTCTTGTCGTCGCTTTCTCCATTGAGTGCTAGGGCCTGCAAATAAACCATATGATGTCGGTACCCTTTTTGTTTTGGGTCCTTGAAGGTTAGTTACCTTCATTCCGCCTTTCGGCATCCACATAAGGTTTTTATTACTCTTAGCTCTACATACTCTTTCTACATGTCCTTTCCTATTGCAATAGAAACACGTAAGAGTATGTTTGTGTGAATGTGTATGCTTGTGCATTGGCACATTCTGTGATTTCTTTTTGGGAACAACCTTCTTTGGAATTGAAGAAGGTTTTTGTTTCACGATTTGAACCAAAGGTTTTGACACCTTTGGTGCGTTTGCCTTTCCTTTAGGCATGTGCCGCTGTTTCTTCAAGGAGGTTTTAGACTCCTTGATAAGTTGTGCTTGTTCCTTTGGTCTACCCTTCTTAGATGCATACATGGCACTAGGTTTGATTTTAGCCTTCATATTTATCCTAGATGCATCCTTGACAATGTCTACCTTTGTAGCACCTACCCTTGAATCAATTTCCTTCTTATCAAGGGCTTAACCGCATGATTTCATCAAATCATGCTTCTCTTAGCTTCATCTTCATTCTTTTTTGCAAAACGTCGAAACCTTCTAACAAGAAGTCTGACTTCATCATCCGAGTCTTCCGACTCGCATGCAAGGGCTTTTGATGAGTTGCGGATAGGGTCATTCTTCTCTTGTGCATCAAGATGAATCTCATAAGTGATGAGATTCCCGTAGAGCTCATCCAAGGTGATAGTTTCCAAATCCTTGGACTCCTCAATGGTCGTTACCTTTGCATTCCATTCTCTTCCTAAGCTATTTAGGAAGCAATAGTTGAGATCCTATTGTTCAATCTTTTTGCCAACCGCAGTGAGTAGGTTGACAAGCTTGGTATATCTTTGGATAGACTCCTCAATCTTCTCACCTTTGGGAACATTGAAGTTATAAAATTGCTTGATGAGTTGTCTCCTTTTAGCTTTCCTAACTTGAGATGTTCCTTCATGGATCATCTCCAACTTTGTCCAAGCTTCATGTGCGGATTGCACACCTTGTATTTGAGCTCTCTCATTTGGTGAAAGAGAGCTATTTAAAATAGCAAGAGCTTCGCTATTTATCGCAAAATGTAACTCCTCCTCCGGAGTAGGATCATCAACATCAAAAGGAATAGTGGAACCTTTTAATACCTCTCTCCATGTACGATACCCACAAGAACGAAGATATGTTTCCATGTTTGATTTCCATAGTGGGTAGTTGAGAGGATCAAATATAGGAACCTTCACATGGACCCTAGAAATGGAAGGGAGAAGTGTTTCTTGCCTCCTTCTTCTTGAGGCATCATCACTAGGGGAACTGGCATCATCATAACTAAAGGGATCCATACTTAAAGATCAAATCTTGCTATTTGAACTCAAATACTCAAGATTTGGCTCTGATACCAATTGTTAGGTCCCTTAGAACACGCTAGAAGGGGGGTTGAATAGTGTGTTCACCAAGTATGGATATTTTCTTGAATATTTTTCGTTTTTAAGTGCAACCAATACTTGGGTGTGTTCTTGAAAAGAATAAAACTTTGCGGAAGCGTAAAGAACACAAAGATATATAGAGGTTCAAGTCAAAAGACTCTACTCCTCTACCTTCTTGATTTTTCACAAGAAGGATTTTGAATAGGGGATTGTTATTTCTACGGGGGAAACAACAATCAAAACAAAATCCAAACAAATGGAAAACTAGGCCACACGCCTAGACCACAACCAAGAAACCTAACCCCTTGAAGTCTAGCCTCCAAAGAATTTCTTTGCCCTCAAAGAATTCTAGTAGGGAGTATAGTGCACCACAACACTATCAACTAACCCTCCAAGGTCTAGATTTCTCAAACAAGAAGCACCCTAGCTTCTTGACCAACAATCTACACAGCCTCTCACAATCTTCACTCACTAAGAAGAAGGCTCTTCTTCTTCCTTTACAACACAACTCTCAACAATAAAGTAAAATGTACAAGATTACAACTATTTTGAGAGCTTGAAACTTTGAGAAAAATTTGAGAGCTTGAATGCTAGAAAGTTGTTTGAGAAAGAGATGAAAACCCTTCTTTTATTTCCTTTGAAATTTCTGCCCGTTTGAAATCATCTCAGAGCCAATAATGGGCTTTGTCTTCTTGTGATGACATGTCCTCTTCATTGGAAAACTTCTCTTGGCTGGTAGCAACCTTCTTGGAGAAGTTTCTTCTTGAAAGCTTAAAGAGGAAAGATTATCCTTTCAAGAAAGAAAGAGGACCTGTGGAAATAGCACTAAAAAAGAGAGTACAAAGAGTCAAATAATGTTAGAAAGTAAAGCATAAGACTTTTGTAACGTTGGTCACATGAAGCGCCTAATCCGTTTATTGAACAAGCGTTCAATGTGACATGGAGTGCTTTACAAGAAATTGAACAGGCGTTCAATGTCACATAAAGCGCCTAATGTGGGCAGTTGAATGCGTTCGAAGTTACATGAAGCGCCTAATCTCGGCCTTCATGCTTGTTCGAAGTACTTCTGACTTTTATCAAAAAGTAGCTTGATGTACATGCCCATTTTGGGAGGGGAAAGTACTTTTGACTTAGCATAACACATGAAGCGCCTAATGTAGGCGTTCGAAGTGTACTGGAATTCAACCACAACAATTGTATTCTTAGAACTAAGGTGGCGTTTGGTTGTCACTTGGGTATCGGAATCAGAATCGGAATGGATATGATAAGGTATGGGTTTGGACGATATGGGTTTGAGCTTAAAAGTGATAGATGTTTGGTATTGAAGTGAGAATAAGTATGATAGATATTGATGGTGTTTGGAATGTATCGGAATCGGAATAGGTATCGCATGTGGGTGGCTAGGAAAATGATCGGAAAAATTTTTCTGGCCGGAATAGTGACCGGCTGGCTGCAGCAGACCGGCGGCCTCTCATTCCCACATTTTGATAGACAAGGGGGCTAGTATATCAAAAAACGAAATTCATTACCACATAGTTGGATATCAAAGTGAAACTCATACCTTCCAATTCCCTAAACAAACAACAACAATGGGTTTGGATTCCTCCAAACCCATTCCCTCATTCCTAAACCCCCAACCAAACACCCTATAAGTCATATTAGGCAATTAAATAGGTCTAAAGCACATATCAAGGTACATGTTGAAAACCTTATTCTAAACTTTACAACTTGTATTTTTAGAACTAAGTCATATTAGACATTTAAATAGGTCTAAAGCACATATCAAGGTACATGTGTCATGGTTAAAACTACGGAAATCCATTTAAGCTCATTCAAAGTGGGTTACAAATCACTTTAGATGATTTACAACTTTCATTCAGATGATGAGTCTTAAATCTGTTAGTATCAAATTCTGACTTCTGAGGTAAAGCACAATACAATAGATGCATTTGTTTTTGTTATACTTGTTTTATCATTATGTTAATGATATTATGATAGAGAATAACAACTAATGGATGATCACATGAAATATATGAAGGCTTGAGGCCTAAGATTCGATATAGATGAGAAATGAGTAAAAAGAAAATATATTGAATCTCATGTGTTTATCAATATGACATGATCAAGTGAAGATCTGGCAACGATAATATCTATGACATATATGATCAAACATATCTGACAATTGTAAGGTTTCTGACACATAATGATTGTTAAACAAAATATGTCTGGAAATAGTAGGGGCTCTGATATAATTCATATCATGGAGCGGTGAGGCCATTTGTACATGGTGATCGTAATAAATGGAATACTTTGTCATGGTTAATGAAAAGGTATGTTAGACATCAAGAAAAGTTGGGTATGTTAAGTGTGTGATATTTGGTTATGATTAATGATGGACAATTATATGACAAGTATGACCCTTCTCAAAATCTTGCCCTATACTAATAGAAGAAACATACGAATGGAAGTTATTTGATGTATGTTGATTATCCATACTGAGCATGGAGGAGTCCATCCTTTCTATTTATTATCTTTTCCCCATATTTGAACAGGATTGAGTTAGCATGGAGGAAGATTATTTCTTTAGACTATCGTTGTTTATGAAAACTATTGGAAATGCGATGATATTTGATATTATATTATTTGAAGAATTTTAATTGATGTACGGATGTTAGACATATTGTAAGATGTAATTTTAAAATTCATATTAACGAGAATGATTTTATTTATAGATAATCCAGTTTCCGCTCTTGCATTGTTAGCTTCGTGACTTTTTAATTTATAATTTTTTGAACCATGACTAGTCATGGTCTTATTTTTAGGACATGGGTCGTGATATATATACACACGCATGTACTTGTATATTGCATAAATAAGATCCTTAATCCAACATAAAGGTTACATTCGTGTTCCCGAGGAGATGAGGCCACTAATATTGGGGTTTGGATCTCCTTATCCCTATTTTCCTTATCTCTTTTGTGATCACACGACACGTGGCAGCAATGGAGGTAGTGAGGCTAGATGAGGATCACCTGCATCTAGCCTCACCCACCTCTTGCTGTCACGTGTCGCGCGGTCACACGTCACCGCATCTCCTTGCGGTGAGGGATCCTATCCCCTAATATTGGGCGACAGACAAATGCTTTGAATGCGAAACCTTTGTATTTTTCTGACTATAAAGAAAAGAAAGAGAACAAAACGGTGAGCATAAAAGCTTAAAGAAACCCAAGTTAGACGGCAAACGATAAAGATGCTTTTTTGCTTCTCGGATAAAAAAACCAAAATTCTTTAGTCCTCAAATTTCCCAATTGTTTCCTCTTCTTGTCTTGGTTTTGAAAATATGTCTGTTCAACAAACCGAAAAGTTCATATACTGCTTGAGTTTGCTTCGTCTTCGGTTCGTATTCGTTCAAAAATTATCTGTAAATGAGTCAAATTCGAACAGATGTTTAGATTCATTTACTAAAACGAGCAGAACTCTTCGCCAACTGTTTGGCTCGTCTAAACAGTTATATTGTTATCGAGTCGAACTCGGTCAATTTTAAAGTTTGTTTAGCTAAACAAACTGAACCGAATAGTTTGTTTAGCTAAACAAATTCGAATTCGAAAACTAATATTCGGTTCGGCTTGGTTCGTTAATTCTCCTAGTTGAAGAACCAACCATGCTTTCTAATGAATTTGAATTAAGTTTTTTAATTAAAACTATTTGCATTTTTTTAGGTTTTGAACCTTTATTTCTATTTTCTTTACATGCGTCTGTAAAAAGAACATTTATAGGGTATATTGAGCTTTTTTTACATGCTTTATAAAAGTAGAATAAGGAAGGGATCCGTCATATATTCTCATTGTATACAACTCACTCTTCAAGTTTTTTGCCCGTCATAGATGACTTTCGCATGTTTTTTTTTAAAAAAAATTTACGTGAACGTTACGCCAAAGAAGCACTGTAATTCGGTGAAGCTTTCTTGATTAATAGAGAGTAAGACATCTCAAAATTATAGGGTCATGCTTTATTTTAATAGGATCGCGTGGAAGAAAAACAGGGGATAACTATGTAGTTTCAAAAATTATCAATAGCCTAGGATGGGGAAATTTCAAAAAATAAAATAATTTTAATAAGAAAAACAACAAATACGGCATAATAGGAAAAATTCTGTACATAGCTAAAACGCCATTGTAAATGGCGTCTTAGTTGCTAGAATGATGTTTTAGGAGTGATCCTAAGTCCTAAGACACCATTTTGAATTTCGTCTTAGGAAAAACCATGTTTTACCACAAAAAGAAAGCGGGATTAGGAAATAAAAAACAGACACACTTGCATCTTAGACACTATTTTGAATGTCGTCTTAGACATCTAAAGCACCAGTCTTATATGTCTTAGGCGTCTTTCAAAATGGCACCTCAGACATCTAAAGCAGTATTCTAAATTACGTCTTAAATAGCTGGGCACCGTCCATAAATCCATCTTGTATTTAAGATAGATTTGACATCAATGTTTGAAATCTATATCGCTCCAAATATAGTCTTTTTTGCCATGCACAATAGGTTGGAAGTTTATTTGTTCTGTATGTTTAAGAAGGAGTCTGATCCTATTGTTTTAAAAGTTTCAGAATGCAAAACATTAGATGAATTTAGTCGGCACGCGTTGATGGCCGTCAGAAACTACGATTATAAAGATGGCCTCAATTCATTTATAGATGGCCACGTTCAGGTCTGAGCAAACGTGAAGGTTTTGATTTGGACGCCGTTACAATATACAAAGATAAAAATCTGAGACAATCAGTAATATATTGTGCACACCGATAACGTTCATCGTATATTCTGTTTCCAAAAAGGATCAAAGTAGCAACGAAGATGGGGCTCTCAAAGCAAAAAGTGTCGTCAAAAAAAACCATGAAAATCTTTAAAAAAAAGCCCGATTGGTGAAGTAAAATTATAATCAGAAGTGTTAGGTCTATGCTTTGAGTGTTGTCTCATTAATAATAATACATGTGGTATGCGTATTTTATTATATGACAAGTTTTATGGTTTATGTGTTGTCGTATTAATTATATGATCTATTGTTTTGTTAGTATAACTTAAACTATAATATTATATACGAATTCATTAACTTGACGACAACTATAATTCTAACCCCAACCCTAACTCTAACATGTAGAACATAACTCTAACCTTAACATGCAGAACCTAACTATAGCACTAATCCTAACCCCCAATCCTAAGCTTAACCATGACATGCTAGAACTTAACTCTAATTCTATCACTAAATCTAATGCCAACACTAACCTAACTCTGACCCTAATCCTAACCCTAACAGACCTAACTTTAACCCTAACACTCACATGTAGAACATATCGTAATCCTGGTTTGCGAAATGTATGTGAAGTATTATACATGAATTTATTAAATTGAAATTAAAATTGCATGAGGCTATAAGGCCAAACAACAATTTATTTTTTTGAACATAAATATTATATATAATACAAACAACTAAATATTATTCCAAAGCTGTTCTATAATAGGTCTTGTGGGCTACTTGTTAGCATAAACCATGTTGTAGTTGCAGCGGTCCATCTTGCTATGAATCTGAGTTAATTGTAGTCTCGGCCACGTTTCCTACAAATGGGATTGGATTCAAGCCTAAATGGAGTTGCATGCAAATAAGCTAAGTGCTGAACAAGATGAAACAAAGCATTGTACGTTGAAACATCGCATGACAAAAGTAAAAAATGGACAACAATCTCCGCTGCTACACTGTGCATATCCTAGCACACCTTCATAGCATGTGAGCAAGGCATATGGTAAAAGGTGAATTTTTTTTCATAAGTGCAAGTTCTGTTGTTCAGGTTTACAATATGAGAAACACGACCATGATCTAATCCATGTCAAGTTATAATCTCGTACATTTCTTCTCACATATCTATGTTTGTACCTGTGCTTTTCTGCATTTCTTTCATTTTCAGTATACTTTTGTTTTACCTTGATTGACCATCTATCTTCTGTTGCCAAATTTGACAATGCCCCTTGTCGCTCTTTTTGTAAAACAGCTTCATCATCCTTTTGAATACTGCTTGTATATAAGCATTAATCGGAAATATCTGGCTCCATTGATTCTATTGTTCCACGACTCATAGAAATTGGTTGTCATCACAGAATATCTTCTTCCCCGCGTCGCAGGACAGTGCCATGTGTCAAGTGATATCAGTGTAAGATAATCGTATGCATCTTTATTCAGCTCCTTCAGAATTGTCATACGTTCATTAAACATGTGCACCTTGTTTACTGTTGTAGGTCATTAGAGAATGTTAATCAAAGCCTTACTAAGAAATTTTCATGTGAAGCTCAAATTTTAGACGGGTTAAACAACTTACTATGGACATAACACATACAATATACATAATTGTAAGATTATTACCTGCAAAATTGGCTTTCATATGAAGCAAACAATATCTATAAGGTATAAGGTGAATCTATAGTAGGTATTAGGCTGTTGCCAAATAGAATATGCTTGAATTACAGCTTAGAGTCCGATAGATCAATTTGAAATTAGATATATACCTTGCATGTCCCTATGTATATATTTTAGGATACTTCGAAGCAACCACCCCAATTATGTTTGCCTTCTCGTCAGCAATAGCATATGCTATTGGAAAAATATGATCAGTAACATCAACTGCCACAACAATCAATAATTTTTCGTTAAACTTGCTATACAAATGCGTACTATCTATTGATATCATCGGACGACAATGCCCAAAAACCAATATTGACAGCCTAAATGTCCAAAAATACTACACCAAACACCTTCTGATCGGCATTGCTCAACTTTGGATCATGTCTCCATCGAACTATGATCCCTTCATTTGATGTCTCTATAGTAGCCATATAGCGAGGCAAATCACAGAATGATTCAACTCAATCATTGTACACCGTTTTATTACAAAAATTTTCAACCCACGCATTTTTGTATTTGATGTCCACATTCACACTCTCTTTTTTGGATTCACGAACATCTTGAATTCCGAAGTCTACCTTTTGGCTAATGAGTTCTCTAACCATCCTCCTAACGCTTTTGAATTGACATTCCTATTCCTGTGACCAAATGTGATTTTAATATTTGTACAACTATGACACTAATGGAAAATTCCAATCTCCCAATAATTATGCACTTTCCTTAGACTTGCTCCAAGACGCTACTAACAATTTTTGATCTTCTAATTAGTGCATCTAACGTACTAATGTTCTTTCGTGCTTGCCATAACCTTGTAATAATAATATGCTTAACAGATCATAATTGCACAGTCTTCTTTGCTTTTGAACAACATCGTCTCTTTTATGTGATCAAGTTTACTCTCTTTCCAACGTCGATATCTAAACCCGTCGCTACCATGAATGAATATGTCTTCTGAACGTCTGTAGTCTTCTAAAAACTCAACGTTTTCATTAAAGTGAGATACCTCTGGCCGAGACACATCTTCTTCATCCTCATCCACTAGGTCCTCTAAATAATCTTCTTCATCCTCATCGTCCTCCTCATCGTCTTTGAATTCTTCATCATCATCGTCCTTCTCATCGTCTTTGAATTCTTCGTCATCATCGTCGTCGTCGTCAATAATATCTATGTCTACCGTAGCACCAACAACAATTATAGTGGATGGTGGAGCATCACGCACTGTCATATATGTCTTCACAGCAAGAAGAGTTAGACAACGAATTGGAATTTCTATAGCGAATCTTTGTCAGAAATGCTAGCCAAGTTGTAAATGCAACCAGACGCGTTAGACTCGAATATGTAGCAACAAACCAGATTAATTGCTTCCACATCTGCGTCCAGCTCCGATCTTGATTTAACTCGCTCTTTAAACTCTCTATATAATATAAGATATCACTTGACACCCTCATTAATTTTCGTATGACCACAACTATATGGAATTCTATGGTCTGAATTTACTGTTTCACCTATGTAATACAAAGTAATTTGGATTTCTGAAGACATATTCAATGTGCGAAATCTGCATAGAAGGAAAAATTTGATGGTATCTTTATTAGATATAATCATAATTAAATAGAGTTTGCTGGTCTGTTACACTCTAAAACGTCATTCAAAACGGCTCTATAGAATGTGGCGATTTTTCAAATGGCAAAAAAATGGTTTTTTCTAAGACATTATTGGGAATGACGCTTTAGAAATACTATAAATGTAATCATTTAGATATTCTAATGAGATCGTGGCGTCTATCTGCATGATAATTGTCAACTTAACTACTTACGTGCAGTCTCCCCACCCCTACACCCCCACCCCCTCTCCGTCCGTAATCCCTCATTTCTCTTCCCCACCGAGCCCCTTCTCTTTCCTCTTCCACCAACCTTTTCACTTTTTCTTTCCATAAAGCATAAAGAAATGGTACCAATGAAACAGTTTCAAGAAAAAAGGGATTGTAATGCATTGTCAAATCCATTTTCGTTTTTTACTGCTGAATGAAAGCTGAAAGCTACTCTCCACTTCCTTGTATATGACTGAATTCTTCTGTCAGGATTTCTCTATGTATTTCTGAGTCTGCTCATTGATTTTTTATATGCCTTTTTAGTTGTTTTCTAATGCATGCACAGTAAAAACAGGCAAATTCAGTGGCTTTTGCACGAAAACTGTTATATTTTTGGCATGATTGCTTTGCGACTCATCAAGCAGCCTTTGCATTTTTTGAGGATTTGTTTTGAGAAATGATTGACATCTCTTTTGCACTTTATCTTCATTCATTACTTCAGATCTCCATATGCTCCTGAAATTCGTTGGGAGAAAAAAAGTCATTATTCTCTTGTCCTGAGATATCTATAGTTTCAGGCGCATTGTGGAGGATGTAAATTAGAACTCCAGCAGTTTTTTAAGTTGGATGAAGATTTATACAGTAACTCACACAAGGTATCTCCCCGCAATCTAGGTCTTCGACCGAGCAGCACTGGAACAACAACATTATGCATGTCCTTAGATTCAAACTCTTAATGAGCAAATCTCAACCCGAGTACCAACTGCGTTATGCTCTAAATCTGCTCATGAACTCGCTTGAAGCAATATATTGTGATGCTTCTTATAGTTTATAATTGTTTCGAGTGTGCATATAAATATGTGTTAAACACACACACATATATATATGCATCAAGCTGAGTATATCAATTTAATATTAGAAATGGTTATACTATTTTGAAAAACATAATAATAAATATAGTGTGTGATTTATATCTGTAGTTAAAACATGTTTCATTCTCGAGCTACTAAATATTTCATTTTGGCTCATTTAATTTTTGAGTACAACTGAATTAGATTTCCAACAACGACAGATCAAACAAAGCAAGCAAAAAAAGAAGAAGATCGAACTCAATTCAGAAAGCTCAAAATTGCTTGGCTAATAGGCAACCCTAATTGATATTGTTCTTATTGCTACTAGTTGACAAAACAAATTCGAAAGAATAATGGTACATCCATACTTAGAGTTAATCATTTTTCCATTATTTTTTTAAGTTATTACACAAACATCTAAAACTTTATAAATTGAAGTTTTTATTCAAATATTGTTGATTTATAGTCTTAAGTGTCTATTTTCGTTGTTAAATCGTAGACGAGAATCTATTCAGAATTGTCCATATTAGTTGGTTAGCGAAAATGTATGATTTTATATGATAATAATGTATCATCACTTGTTGGTTTAAGATTTTAGAGACTTTTAGGATATTGAATAGACAAAAATTTTAGACTGTTAAAGATTGGACGCCAAGTGTCGCGATTTCAGATATAAACTGTCCTTTTAAAATAAAAACAATATATATAAACTCCCTCTAATAATATGGGATGAGATCACCTCACCTACTTTCTCCTCACCTCACGTTTCATCGTGCGACACGTGACAGCAGAAGTGGGTGGTGAGGCTAGATGAGGATGACACGCGTCTAGCCTCACCACCTACTCCTACTGGCATGTGTCGCACGGTGACGCGTGGGATGAGGGATTTGAAGTGAGGAGATCCTAACCCTAATAATACCAGCTGTGTTGTTCATATATAAATTTATAAGCTGGTGACGACCTAAATAACTTAATCTTTTACAAAGTTCTATACTTGTAACTATGCAGCCGATCTCTAAGGCCAGATCTCCAACTCAGGCACCAAAACACTCATTTGGTGCAAAAAAACATCTCCAAGCAAACACCAAATCCAACACCTAATATGTGAAAATGAATAGTGTTGCACTAACATTGCACCAAATCACTATTCATCCGTCACACCACCATTTTAATTACCTTAAGAAAATTTTAATTTAGTTAATTTTGTTATAAGAATTTTAATTTTGTTAATTTTGTTATAAGAAAAAAATTCGTTAATTTTATTAATTTTGTTATAAGAATTTTAATTTCGTTATAAGAAAAAATTCTATAAAAAAAATTAAAAATAAAATAAGATTCATAACTAATAATTTGTATTACATTATTTATAATAGTGAACTAAAAATAGAATAACAAAAGAATCTTTAAGTAATATTCTTATTTGGTATTGAATTTGGTGTTTGTAGTTGAAATACTTTTTAATGTTTATTGCACCAATTATATGGTTAGGTGTAAAATTTGGTGTTTTAGGTTGTAGATGACCTAAGAATTAAACATTGATGACATCTGTCAGTAAATAATTTGGGTCAAGTCATATCAGCTGAACCGTTATTACCATCTCTCTCTACATTTTGTTAATGTTGAGATGTTTACCTCTAAAAATTTCTTCACATAATTTACTATTTCTATTTTACTAGTGGTAAAAGTTCATACTTTAACTCTGAAGATTTTTATTGTCTCCAGTCTTGAAGAATTTTGTAGATGATGTAAATCAGGAACATATCGATCTATTAAATTGGTAAAGTTTTTTACCAAAAAACACACATAAGATGTCTACTACAAATTGTGCCAGCAATCATTTAACTCAATTGGGTAGTACATTATCGTCTTGGCTAGAATTGGCTAAGACATCCGTATTACACTTACGTTGTGTAAGTCTTATTCAAAATATGTGTGATTCTAGTTACAATATCTTTATATGAATACCAAATAAACAGTGTCCTAAACGAATTATTCTTATTTTACCGACATATGTGTATGATGATTTTGACTTCATCGGTGATCATTTTGATGTTATCACGTGGGACCCTTTTATGGGTGCTATACTTATAATAATTTGACTAACAGGTCAAAGCAATTTACTGATAAACCATAAGAACCTGCTTAGCAATTAGCAGCTCTACTCTACCGTCGACTGGGATGAGATCTTCTGCTTCACTTTATCTTCACTTCACTCATCATCATCGACGTGAAAGCAGTAGGTGGATGACGAAGTTAGATATGAGTGATCTTCATCTAGGCTCTCTATCCATTCTTACTGTCATGTGTCGCGTGATGACGAGTGGAGTGAAGATAAAACGGAGAGGGATTCTAACCACAGCGGACCACCCTTTTTTGCTTTAAAGAAAAGGGACGCTACGCCAATAAACCCTCTTACCTTTTTGAATAAGGCGTTTTTCTTTACAATGGGTGCTTGTCTCGAAAAAAAGATAAGGAAAAACAGCACATTGAAATTGATGCCTGTTTTGTCAGTAGAGTCAGGAGCTGTCCTTTAGGAAACTTGCATTCAATACTTCAAACTTCGAAATCCCTGTCACGCCCATCGGTTGGGATCTGAGAAGGCAAAAAGTAAGGCAAAATATGAGGCCTACAATCACGCGCTGCCACGTGTACAAGTAACTATTTTTTAAAAACAAAAAATTTTAAACTTCTTCTATTTTTGTACACGTGGCAGCGCGTGATTGGAGGCCTCATATTTTACCTCACTTTTCACCTCCTCAGATCCCAACCGCACGCCCATGTGTTCCGAGTAGAGATTTGGTGAAACGTTGGGAGCGGATGAGATCACAGCAAGCAAAAATGAGACCAAAAATGAGGCCTCCTATCATAACCCACCACGTGTTAAAAAAAGCCATTTACTAAATTTTTTTTTCCAATCCCTTACTAATTTTAACACATGGCGGGTTATGATAGGAGGCCTCATTTTTGGCCTCATTTTTTGCCTGCTGTGATCTCATCCCCGTTGGGAGAGGATAATGCGGTGACACCGCCAATAGAAAAGAGACACGTGTCCAACTTTACATTTTCTTTTTTACTTTTCACAGGATGGCCACGTGTCAACCACTCATTTGAGACGTCACCCGTGCCTCCTCTTTTTCTGCTGAATCCCGCTCCATGTGTTCCACTTCCACCCCTTTACTTCCAAAATCACTGCTACTTTATCTTTTCTTTCGAAACAAAAGGTCATACACTGGTTTTGAGGGCTTCTGTTTTAGTTTCAAAGAATATCGTGAAAGATGCAATTCAGAAGCTCAGTGGGCTTATAGGTTAGATTAGGACTTACGCAGTGAGACACATAAGGTATCCTCCGCAAACTTGATCTTCAGCCTAGCAACAGTAGAATACCCACACTATGCGTGTCCCTGTAATCATACTTTTGACCTTTTGGAACAAATATCAACCCGAGTACCAACTGAGTTATGCCATGAGACTACTTTATCTTTTCTCCTCTTAACAATGTAGTAAAAAGTCGTTTTCGGCGTACTAGGTTCCTGCGTTTGTGCTGAGTTTGAGAAAGAGGCGAATTGCTTCACGGTCTGGTGTACTGAATTAGTATTACCAAAAGAAAAACTCGAACCCCAATCTTAAAGGTCTAATTGTTTTTTCTTTTTCTTTTTAAACAAACCACATCCTACAGTTTATCTTATGTTATGAAAACATATGGGTCTCACGTTAGAACAATATTTAAAATATTTAAAAAACATCAATATAAAACCTAACTCATAGTCTTAAATATCAATATCTTATTTCCTATAGAGTATGCAAAATGAGTTAGGTAGAAAAATATTTATTACTACAAATACGGAAGAGAACCAATTTTTATGCTCAATTAGTTTTAGGTAGAAGATAATTAACTTGAAGAAGTCTTTTTCTTTTCCATTTTTTTCTTTTTGAAATTCTATTTAATGATAATGAAGGAAGGATTACAAATCAATTCACGTAAGGGAATTAAGAACGAGGGAGGGAGAAGCGTTTTTATAACTTTTAAGGACTGAGAGGTAAGCGTTTTTAAACTTAAAGAACCAAAAAAAAAAAAAACTGTAACATATACGCCAATACGATTAGAAGCTTTATGTAACTGAATAAAGGTAGCACAATTAGTACCCCCAAAACTGTAAAATTATACAATCAATTTTGAACTTAAACTATTACAAATTTTTTTATAAGAATATGAATATTAACAATAAATGAACAAGATGGATAGCAAATAACAAAATCAGAAAGAGCTATTTTCCATTATAAAACATATAAGAATATTAAAAAGGATACTTTCATGCAGGCTTCCACTAGACTAATGTAATTTAAGAGATGACTGTGTATTTAATTTATATACTACCATCCAGGTTTCCATTAGACTATGTTTTTAAGACCTACTTTCATTAAGAGAAAAATAAACAATGTACGTAACTTAAGACCAGCAGAAACGGACAAAATCCTTGATCTCAATGGCTGTTTCAGCCACGTGACATTGCATGAAAAATGTAAATCAAAAACTCAATAGTTTACTAGATTAATAAAGCGTGGTCAAAAACCTATACAAAGTGTGCATTGTAAACTGAGCCAGCAATTCTTTAACCCAATTAGACGGATACAATGGCCTAAGCTATTATTCACCCGGCTCAGATAGCAGTATTACACCTATGCTGTGCTGTTTGGATTCGAATGTACGACCTTGTAGTTGTAATGTTTCAATTTGATACCAAATGAATTATATCATAAAAATAGCAAAATTGTTCTTCTGCATGCACCATGGAGACGAGTTGGTCACTTGCAAACTAAGTTGCAAATTCTGGTCATGTTTTCTCAACTTTTTTAATAATTAAACGTTGACTAACATATATAATATTGAAATATTAAAGCCTATGTGATTATATACAGGTTAAATATATTCCTTTTTCCGTATATTTATCTCATGAATCAATTGCCTACTACATATGACGAATAACAACTTCAAAAAAAGGAACATAACCCAATGGTTTCGGTGGCGGAGGCTCGAAGAGAGTTCGATTCTTGTCTCAAGTAAGATTTTCGACTCTCTTTCCAGGTAAGCACATGGTATTGGAGCTCCACTGCTTGCAGTAGGCTCCTTGTGTGGTTGTCTGAGCAGTCAAAACTCTACCATAGCGGCTCTTAGACACCTCATTTTCATCCTTATTACGCTGTGAGACAATCTGATAGGGTCTGATTGGGGTTTCTGGTGATGAATCTTTTATAACAACTTCAAAAATATATCAAAATATATGACACAACTTTATTTGTATATGGCTTTGTGCAAACTGCAGTGAAGAAAACGACACCCCACACCCCAATCCCCACCCAACGTATAGATGTAAGGAAAAATTACTTACGCATTTATATAGGTTGGAATAATTATTTTTAAACTTTTTTTAGTTTATTACTCCACTTCTAGAAAGAAAAAAAACACGATTTAATTGCCTAATTTACCTTCACCAACGCTCCACCATCCCAGTCGGGATAGGATCCCTTCACCCACTTTTCCTCACCGCACGCGTCATCGCACGACACGTTACAGCAAAGGGGTTGGTGAGGCTAGCCTCACCACCGCACTCTGATGTCACGTGTCGCACGGTCATGAATGGGGTGATGAAAAGTAGGGTGAGAAGATGTCATGCCATCCCATTTTCCTCTGCCATCCACGACAAGCTATTCCTCATCCCCACCAGAAGTTATTAGCGTAACAGCATAAAAATCCTCTCTTCTCTTACTCTTGCTTCTGCTTCTACCCTTTTGTTTTCTACGCTAATAATCAAAGCTAAGAATTATAAAAAAAAAAAAAAAAATCCTCATCTTCCTGCACTAGAAACATTGGAATTCCCCCTAAGCTCCTAGGACCAATTCTTTTCCACTGAATCCACGGAATTCATCGGCATAGGAATTGGTGGTAAAGAGTGACTGGACGAGAAATGAGCAAACAGAAAATTTATGGAATAAACTTAAAGATATGTATATAATTTTAGTCTAATCTAATAAATAAACTTAGTAGATAGTTTTAATCTAATGATAAACGACGAAGAAAGATTGCAACCCATCAGCCTTGCGAACACAATAGGAGTTTTATTAGAGGGCTTAATTTCATTCTCAGTTTTATCGCATTCTAGTTGTTTGACATTTTCAGCAGAGGAAGAAACATCAATGTCATTTTGTAATTTGAGATGACCAGATGGGTAAGTTGGAAGACTATTCATGAGGTCGGATCCTCACAGGGTGGATCAGAGATGATCCTTGTGGTATGCCATTAGCGTCTCGTTAGGGTCTGTTCTTTGAACCTGAGACGGAAAGACAACGTTAGAGGCCCAAGACTAATGTTCTCGGGAAAATCTTCCGACGTTCAAGTCAGTTATGAGCATATTTGTTAGAAGAATATTGTAAATAAAGGCTGAAGCAACCTGTTTTGTGCTCTCTTTTTGAGAGGGTGACTGTTTAGTGTGAATGAGCTTATGAGCTGAGAGATAGACTTAGTGAATTTCAGTCTACTTGGACTTCAATTGGACTTGGTCGGCCTCAGCTGAGGAAGCACCCCTTTATAGCTGGTGAAGTTGAAGGCTGCATGGCCTGGAGCAAGATGGTGATGACACCTGGCTGCCCTGGTGGCAGTTCTGGCTTGCATGGCTGCCACGTGGCGACATACGGCTGCGGTACTGTCAATTCTCCTCTGCAAGGCTGACACGCAGAAATAGATGACTGCGCTGCTAGCAGTCACAGGTAGCATGAAGGCCAACCACGCGTTGGGCTGTGAGGCCAAGGTTGCTGGGTGGCAGGAGTCTGCCTTAGCATGCTGTGGCCAAGCTGAGGTGCCACTTGAGCAATTCTACTAGGGAAATGAAGTCGAGGTAGCCTGCTTGAAGTGAGCTCAGAATGTTCTCCTGAGCTGGCCCGAACAGACCGACCCATCCAGAGGTCTTATAGACCGATCTCTGAATTGACCCGGATATGGGCTGCACCGATCGTGGTCTCTGTCCTTTGGCCGAGCTGATCTGAAGATAGTGCCTATTAGCTCAACTCCTTGTGGATGGCCTTGAGATTCTATCTCAAGACTTTTCGGGTGAAGCTAGGTTGACCGAGGTTGACTGGTCAAGGTCTGCGGGGGATATATCCTCTGGAAAGACCTGACGGAGTAGGGCTTCGATTGGCCGAGCCTAACTTCCAGCAGTGGGACTCACTAACGTTGACTATTGCTGACTAACGGAGAAAAACATTGTCGTATTTAGCAGTTAGTTTCTGGGTTTATCAACTATTACGGCAAAAAAGGGCCTCAAAACACTCCGAAAATCGACCAATTTGGACCGGATGTCCAATTCCTGAGACTGAAGAATTTTCTTGATTTTGGGAGTCTGAGAATATACATTTATAGAGGTGGAGGAAGTTGAGGTTGAAGGAGAGGGAGACAAGAACTTCATGTTGTTGTTTGATTAGAGAAAGAGCCCTTGTGTTATGCTGATTAGTACAATAAAGAAGAAGAAGAAGAACGAGAAAGTGAATAAAAGTGGGACGAAGTTATAAAGATTGAAGGGAGAAGAACAGTGAGTTTGAGGAGAGAGCAAATAAAGAACAGTATGATTTGAATGCTGTGAAAACTGTGAAAATGCAGGCAAGCAAATTGGCCTGGCTGCTGTTGATTTAAATTATTTAACCGGTAGATAGATAAACTTTAAACTTGTTATAAAAGAGAGAGTTAATAATTCAAAAAAAATTAATAGAACAAGAGAAATAATAAGAGATGTGGAAATGAGGAAAAGGGAAAAATATGCTATTTGACACGCATCATTCGCATTCATGGCACGAGCATTGCATGACCTTCAGGTTGAGATTGTCCCTCTGGACGTGTGACCCTATGTGGCGTGTGGTCTTATAAGGCGTGTGGACTGATGGGGCGTGTGGCCTGACGAAGCGTGTGGTAGGATCACCTCGAGGTTCATGCATTGCACGGCAGCGAGACAGACATTAGTGTGTTGAGGTATCGTTGCGTGTGACACAAGCATGCATCATGACATTGCATAACTGTTGTGCTGTGCTTTTATTTACTTACACAGTTGTTCATGTTTATACATGTACCACATGTTATTTGTGGCCATATATAAATTTGTCCGGAAAGAGACGGGAACCTACTGAGTGATGTTTCTATATCACTCACCCCTTTATTTTTTCCCAGACAAGCAGAAATACGATTACATATACATAGAAGACGAAGCTGAGTTCGGACAGTGGGGTAGTTAGAGCCGGAAGGTGTTTACCTTTGCAGTTTTATTTCTTTTATGATGAGATGTAATAATGAATGTAGACTATGTACTTATCGGAACTTGGACTTGAGTTGTAATAAATAAATGTTTATTTCATTTTTATTTCGTTTCCGCTGCGAAATTTTCTACGTCACTGCTGATGTGTAAGAGAATTGAGCGACGCCTTGGAGTTCTCGTAGCAGACTACAGTGGGTGCACCGTTTCCGAAGCTAGGGTTCGGGAGTGGGGCACTACACATACTCAGTATATCGCAAGGACACTAAAAACTATCGTTAGAGTCGGGACACGCTGTCATTAATTAGATTTAATTAAAAAAATTAAATAAGTTTTTGTTTTAGTCCAAAATCACAAGAGTTTAAATGTTAAAAATAAACTAGCAGATATCTAAAGATTGTTAGGCTAAACTACATGAGCTGTAAATATTTTTTTTGTGGATGTAAGTGATTTACACATATATGAACCCGTCGGTTATTTACATTCTCATACATTTGAATACTTAATCTATAAAAAATGTTATGCAGTATAATCTTTTATTCAAGATGCCTATTAAATACACATAAGCTTGTGATGTTTATATTTTATTACGACAAAAAGACGAAAGAAGATATGACAAATCATTAATTCTTTGAAAAAGACACAGCTCCTGTATAACGCATAAGAAGCCGTCCAATGTGGAAGACCACGGGAGGAAATAACATCACTGTTACACGTGTAAATTGATTTAGTAAAAACGACTTTCTTAGGATACATTAACCCCAACTACGAATGGTTTCACATTCTATTTGGTTAAATTTGGTAGAAAATACAAATCAGAATCAATTATAAAAAGAATATGACTTACGATGCACATATTCAAACCTCTTCACTGATGAAACCAAGGTTCACCTGCTCGGATAAGACAAGATACTCAGGTTAGTCAATAACGATCAACGTAAGTCCACTTCGGCCAGTTGACCCGTCGGCCTCGGCCCAGCCTAGGCATGTCCTCTAAGGCAGCTAAGGCAAGACAGGAGTCCCATATCAGTTCCTGGTTAGCTCGGCCAAGCGCCTAAGGCAGGTCAGCCCGACCGCCAGTCTGATTAATATGCAGGTCAGACTGCTCTACCATATTAGCTCTGCTCAACTGCCCCTTTTACTCAACTGCCCATGAAGCACGTCAGAACGGCAAGTATTCGACCCGGTCAGAACATGGTTAGACCTACTGCGTGTCTGCTCAGTTCAGCTCGGCAGATCTCCCTGTTCCTTTTGGCCAAACCTCAGGCAGGGTAACTCAGCTCAGCCACAGTAAGTCTAAGCAGAGTCCTGCCACGCAACAAGCTTGGTCTCTTAGCCCGACATGTAATGCCGCTTGGCCTTCATGCAACCGAAGGCTGCCAGACAGCGCATCCCTTTATTCCCACATGTCAACCATGCAAAGGAGAATTGCCAACATGAGTCGCCGCGTGGTAACCATGCAAACCTGAACTACCATCTAGACAGCCAGGTGTCATCACCACCTCGTTCCTGGACACGCAGCTCTCAGCTTCGACAGCTATGAATAAGCGCTTCATCAACATAAGCGAAAAAGAAAAAAGCAAAAAAGTCTTTTCGGACAAGCCAAATTCAAGCCACTTCTAAGTCTAAATGACACCTCGGACTCAATAGTCCTCGGCTCGGCCCTAACTGCGCCTTAAACGGCCCACATAAACATATTCATACAACCTTTTATTCTATCATAAGCTATACACTAAAATGTCCCCAACTAACTTGAGCGTCAGAGGATTTTCCCCATGGCATTGACCTTGGGCCTCTAACGTTACCTTTCCTTCTCAGGTTCCAGAGACGGACCCTAGCGGAGAGTTGACGCCATACCACAAGGATCGTCTTTGATCCACCTGGTGAAGATCTGACTTCATCATCCGACGCTAAAACTATCTGCTATGAGGGAGGAAGACATAGCCAAAGATCCCAAACCCGTATCAGGACCAAGTTATAAAAGTGATCCCCAACTATATTGCCTCTTCCATCACGATATTGGGCACGACACAGAGGAATGCAGGAAACTAGCCCGGGAAATTGAGCGCTTAATTGAGCTGGGTTATCTGCACCGCTACTACAACCCTAGATCAAGTTTGCACAATAGGCTGGACTTTACTCAGCCTCCTCTGGATGAAAAGTGCCGACCAGAGCACAGATGTCGGCCGCTTAAAGATGAAGACCCAGATCTGGCTGGGAAGAGGTTGCGGGGTTCTGAACAAATAAGGCCGATCTGAAGACGAAGGTTGCCGACCTAAAGGACCAGGCCATGTTCCAACTTCCCCGCATGCATCCAAACCTTCTTGTACATATATGTACATTATTTAAAGCTAATGCTTCATTCTTCAATGTTCATTCCAAATTTTCTATTGCACATAAGTTGCCCAGATATAAATCAAGTTTCATCTCAGCTAATAGGACATGATGAAGATCCCCAACAACCCTATTCATATTTTTGGCCTAGCTCAGCTCGACCTATCACTCTATCTTACATTTAACCTGTGTTGATCCTTCACCTTTTGGTTCATGAGGAGATTCATCTAGACTGCGAGAAAAGTTCTGTGCCTACTTGATGTCCACTTTATAGTTCGTAACAGAATTAGGGCCTGACAAGATTCGCGCTTAGTCGATCTCTGTCTTATGGCTCATGAAAGGACTCGGGACACATGCTTTCCCATCTCGATGACTTCTCCCTTATGGCTCATCAGATAAAGGAAACGATACATTATGCATCCAACAGCAGCAAAGGTTCACCTCGGCCGTAAGGCTTATAAGGGGTTCACCCGGCATGTATATTCGCCTTACAGTGGGCCTCGGTCTTAAGGCTTGTAGGAGATTTACCTTGATTCTTTCAACTGTTTGCTCTCTGCCTTATGGTTTTAAGGGACCCCCGAATGTGACAGGTTTCACATTCCGGTAAAAGTGGCCTAGGTGGCTACCCTTATCCTCTGCCTTACGGTTTTAAGGGGATCTCGGGCGTGACAGGTTTTGCGTCCCTAAATGGATGACCTTGGTGGTTGCCCCCTCGACGCGACAGGCTTCACGTTCCTAAATAAATGACCTCTGTGGTCACCCCGACTCGAGGACTTACGTGGCCATTTCAGCTAAATGACTAATCAGTCATTGCCTTATGGCTCCAAGGATCCCATTTCGGCACAACAAATCTTAGTCCTCAGCTCGGCCCTGTAGGGGTTGCTCAGCTCAAAAAGCAGCCTACATCAGCAAAACTTCGGTGCTCAACAAGCCTAGTCTCGCCGAGCTCAACACATCTGACTAGATGTCTGAAGCAAAGTGAATTCACCACGGCCAACCAGGGTTTTCAGCTTTGCCTGATTGCCTAACAGGCTTATCTTTTCTTCATAACCTGGCCCAGTCCAGCAGGATAACAGGTTTTATTCTTAATAGAAAGTTTCCAGACTTAGTTTATTTCATTAAAAATGTACAGCACGAGACGTTTGCCAAGCGTAAAGCCGACCACAAGCCTGGGTCATAATAAGTGAAGGAACTTGGTTCAAAAAGATAGCAAAAATCCTTGAAGGGATGCACAGGGCAGCAAGATTCCTAGCCTCAGCAGGTCTGAGGCCAAGGATTTATGAAATTTTAAGAAGACTTGCTCAGTCCTGGGTAGTAAGAAAAGAAGCAAGCGCTCAAAAAATGAAGTACACCAGTGAACTACTGAAATTTTCATTAAAATATCAAGTTGACAGAAGAGTACAAGGGGTTATCCTAAGCTATTCAACGCTCCCTAAGGTCTGCTCCCCCCCTTAAATTGCTCTAGTTGAGCATTAAACTCCTCATCAGCATTAGGGTTGCAGAGTTCTACAACCCGGGGGTGCTGCCTATCTAGGGCAGGACAGACTTCAGAGCAGACGTCGACGGCATAAGTTTGGCCGGCCATCATCACTGAGCTCTGCATAACCAAAAGGTTATCCATAAGATACTCAGATCGTCTAAACTCAGCAATGGCTTCAGTTTTGATGGTTTCAGCCTAATGGTTGAAGTGCTGGATCAGCTCAGCCTTGCTCATATGCTCCTCCTCCAGCTTCTTATGGCAAGCTTCAAGCTCCTTCTTTAGAGCCTCCAGTTGTGAACAAGTCTGTGAAGACGCCAGATCCATGTCTGCAACTATGTCTTGCAGCTCATCCACTTTGGAATTTGTCGTGGCCAGCTGAGCGTCCGACTCTTCCTTCCCTTCTCGAAGGGTGGAATTCTCAGAAGACAAGGTTGAAACCTCAGACTTGAGTGTCTCCACCTCTACACCAAGTTCTTCTAGCCTGGTTTTCATTGGCTGCACCTCCTCAACCAGCTTTTCGTAAGCTCTCTGCGTTTCAGCTTATTTCTCACAAGCCCGAACCGACACCTTTCGTAATTCCTCAGCTCAGGTGAGGAAGTTATACTCCTGGACTCGGAACTGCACCAAGGATAGAGGTCAGCACAAACCCTTGAATAATCATTAAATCTGAAGGCAGAGTGCATACCGGAGCCATGTTGCTCGTATATGTATTCAGCATCTGGTTCCAGTCCATGCGCTCGAATGTGTCCTAATCTCGAGGCAGAACTGAGACGTGGAGCATCTTCCTTGTTTCCCCGAGATGAATTGCATACTCAGAAGTGTGATAACTCACACCCCTCTTGACGAACATGCCTGGCCCCGAGGAAGTCCCCTCATCTGGGGCTTTACCTTTATTTCCCTGCTGAGTAGACCCCTCAACGCTTTCTCCAACTTCAAGAGAACCCACTGGCCCTGCCTCGGCCAAAGGCACTTCAGCCTCTACAGCCACTGGGAGTAGAGCTGGAGCTGTGGTATCAGTTTCTATCTCCACATTTGAAGTCTGGGAATTAGACTGAATAGGTTCAGCTGGAACCTCAATTGCAGCAGGAAAAATCTAAATAAAGTTAGCTACCAAGTAAGTATGGGAAGTAAGTCCAGCCCCAACTTTATGAGTAAAAAGATATATGTGTCAATCTCAATAGGCAGGTCAGGAAAAATAGCCCTTGCAGAGGTCACCTCTGCAGGGGCACTCCTTGGGGGAACTGCTTGCTCGCCAGAAGAGGAAACTCTTGTTGGAGCCTGGTTCAAGGGAGACTGGCTCACCTCTGACCTTGTTCTCTTTCTGGAGGCCATGGCTCTCATCCTTGTCATCACGTCAGAAATCATTGCTCCTGCAAGTTCACCAATAGAACATTCAAACTCACATGGACACTATCAAAGGAAAGAATAGGGAAATCAAAGAACCTACCCTCAACAATCTTTAAATTTTCCTAGCTAGGTCTTGGAAGCGATGACCAGGTACCAAGTGGTCCAAGTCGGCAGCCTCCAGCACTGACCTGTCCATCATACGCAAGTCAACCGCTACTGGCAGATTCAGAAGTTTAGAAGCTTCATCGCAGAACTCATCGCTCGGCCTCAGGTTGTCAGCTCTGCCAGTCTTCCAGAGCTCGGTCACAGGCAGTCCCACCTTCTTGATAAAGAAGAACCGACCCTTCCAATTATTGGTAAAGGTGGAGATATTTATGGCGTGGTTATACTCTTTATTGGGGGGCCTCCTACTAAAGTAAAACCAACTTTCTACGCACTTGCAAATAAACATCCCCCTGAAGATCGTAATATCAAAATAGGTTCCAGCAGCCCTCAAGTAAAGGAGGTAGCAGAGGACTACTTTCAAATCATTGGGCATGAGCTGGGGCAGCCTAAGATGGAAAAATTGAAGGATTTGACATAGAGGCTCTGGGACTGGAAGGCGGAAGCTAGATTTGAAGTACTCTTCATAAACTACCTCGTATCCTACTAGTGGGTCATAGGCAGGCTAGTGGGGAAGAGGAAGAATAGGGTTGAACAACTCCCTATCAATTTGGTAAGACTCGCATAGACGAGAAAGATCAGCGGCCTTCAGCTTACAGATTGAATTTTGCACCGCCGGTGACGGTGCTCCCCTGAAAGTTGAAATAGGGGGCACCTCAGTCACTGGGGCAGCCACAGAAGGAGCTTTAGCAGGGCGCAGCCTCCGAAGAGGGCGATTGTTCTCACTGGAGCTCAACCTGACAAGGGAGGGTGAGGTGATGTCACCTCTCCCCCAAAGCCGGCAGAATAAGAACCTACCTCCTATATTTTCTGAGAATCAGAGGAAGAAGACGCAATAATAACCATGGTTAAGAAAGAGGAAGCTTACAGGAGGAAGATGGCAGGGGAGAAAATCTTGCCGGAGTTGGAGAAGAATGGAAGAATGCCAGAGAAGACAAGAGCGCTCATAGAACAAAATAAAGACGAGCAAAAATAAAACCTCCCTGACTGAAAGTAAAAATCTTTTAAGGGCTGGAATTTGAAAGGGCATGACGCCTCAAGTTTCCCCATTGAAAATTGCGACCGCTGAAAAGAAGTAATGATTACCACTCCGTAATCCGCATTGATATTAAATGCTGACTGCAGCCCAGTTACATGCGGACAAGTCACCAACTAGAGTGACACATCGATAGCAGGACAGAACAGATCAGTCTACCCTCTCTGATCAGCTCGACCAAACTAACCTGGAGGCAAAGTGATGAAACCAAGGTTCACCTACTCGGATAAGACAAGATACTAGGGTTAGTCAATAGCAGTCAACGTAAGTCCACTTCGGCCAGTTGCCCCATCGGCCTCGGCCCAGCTGAGGCAGGTCCTATAAGGCAGCTAAGGCAAGAGGAACAGGGAGATCTGCCGAGCTGAACTGAGCAGACACGCCGTAGGCCTAACAATGTTCTGACTGGGTCGAGTACTTGCCGTTCTGAGGTGCTTCATGGGCAGTTGAGTAAAAGGGGCTGTTAAGCAGAGCAAATATAGTAGAGCAGTCTGACCCTGCATATTAATCAGACTGGCGGTCGGGCTGACCTGCCTTAGGCGCTTGGCAGAGCTAACCAGGAACTGATATGGGACTCATGTCTTGCCTTCCCATATGTCAACCATGCAAAGGAGAATTGCCAACATCAGTCGCCGCGTGGCAACCATGCAAACCTGAACTGCCACCTAGACAGCCAGGTGTCATCACCACCTCCGTTCTAGGACACACAACTCTCAGCTTTGACAGCTATAAATAAGCGCTTCATCAACATAAGCGAAAAAGGAAAAAAGAAAAAAAGTCTTTTTGGACAAGCCAAATTCAAGCCACTTCAAGTCTAAATGACACATCGGACTCAATATTCCTCGGCTCGGCCCTAACTGCGCCTCAGCCGATCCACATAAACAGGTTCATACAGCTTTTTATTCCATCATAAGCTATACACTAAAATGCCCCCAACTGACTTGAGCGTTGGAGAATTTTTCCCAGGGCATTGACCCTGGGCCTCTAATGTTACCTTTCCTTCTCAGGTTCCAAAGACGGACCCTAGCGGAAGTTGATGCCATATCACAAAAATCATCTCCGATCCACCTGGTGAAGATCCGATTTCATCATTCAGTATATAAAGTTAACAATAAAGTCCGAGAATTCAAACTACGGCTTTAAGATTTAAACTTGCAACCTTAAGATGCAATCTACTATAGAACAACAACAACAATAATAATAATCATGC
Source organism: Eustoma russellianum (assembly GCA_036186865.1). NCBI lineage: Eukaryota > Viridiplantae > Streptophyta > Magnoliopsida > Gentianales > Gentianaceae > Eustoma > Eustoma russellianum. The sequence continues at coordinate 26,516,059 of AP025071.1, read as the reverse complement.
CCAATATATCTCACCGACAACAAAAGCTATCACAAGATGCAATCTACCATACAACAACAACACATACCCAGTATATCTCAACAACAGCAAAAACTATCGCTAGGGTCTGTGGAGGGTGAGAGGCAGGCAAACAATACCTCCATCACAAAGGATAGAGAGTTTATTTCCAGAGAGACCCCCCGGCTCTATATGTACCTGCATAAACACATATTGTACGACAAATAATGCAAGAAAAAGACTAACACAAAAAATGCAAAGTCAACCTAACGTTGAGCGAGTATCTACGCCCCTTTATATACTCTAACCTACACCTATATTCTGCCTAAACCTCGCTAATCTTAATCCTCTGTCTCCAGGAGTTCCTATCCTGGACTATGTCCTCAGAGATGTACAAATCTAGTAGGCCATGTCTAATCTGTTCCTCCCAAGTCAGTTTGGGCATGCATTTACTTCTTTTCTCCTCTACAAGGAGGCTTTCAACTGCTCTGACGGATGCCGTTGTTTGTCTTCGCTTGACATGCCCAAACCATCTCAGTCTCCACTCCTTTATCTTATCCGCTATGCTAGCCACCCCTAGCCTTTCCCAAAATACCTTATTTTTGAGTCGGTCTAGCCTTGTATGCTCACACATCCATCTTATCATCCTCATCTCTGGCACTTCCATCTTCTGCGGCTGTGTCCTCTTCATGGCCCAGCAGTCTGTCCCATATAGCATTGCCAGCCGCACTACCATCCTATAAAATTTTCCCTTTAATTTAGTTTGAAAATTCTTGTTACACAGCACCCCTGAGACCGCTCTTCACTTACACCAGCCTTCTTGAACTCGGTGCACTACATCACTATCTATGTCCACATCCTGCTGTATAAATGATCCTAGGTACTTGAACTTACTTACCTGTGTTACCATTTGACATTGATGGTAAGCTGACTATTCTCTCCATCGGCTGTGCCGTTGAAGTCGCATTGCAGATGTTCGGTCTTAGAATGACTAATCCTTAGGCCTTATCTCTCTAAAGCCCCTTTCCACTGCTCTAGTCTCATACTCAGGGTATGTCTATTCTCAACGACTACTACAATATCGTCAGCAAAAAGCATACACCATGGAACTGCCTCCTGGATCGTCTTTGACAACTCGTCAATGACAACTATGAAAAGACATAGGCTCAAAGCAGACCCTTGATGTAGGCCTACCTCCACCGGAAAGAAGGTTTTATTCCCCACAGGTGTACGGATGGTTGTTTCCGTCCCAGCATACATATCCTTAGTTATGTCTATATACTTCATATGAACTCTTTTTGCATCCAGACTATTCCAAATCAGTCTACGTGGCACATTATCATATGCTTTTTCAAGATCGATGAAGATCATATGTAGATCACATTTCTTTTCTCTATATTTCTTCATCATTCTCCTTACGATTTGTATTGCTTCTGTAGTTGACCGCCCTGGCATGAAACCGAATTGGTTCACTGTAACCTAAGTTTCTACCCTAATTCTAGTGTCGATTACTCTCTCCCATAATTTTATAGTATGGTTTAGCAACTTTATCCCCGGTAATTCCCACAACACTGTGCGTCTCTTTTGTTCTTATATATCGGGACCACGACACTTTCTCCACTCATCTGGCATTTTTCCTATTCTGAAAATAAGGTTGAACATAGTAGTTAGCCATTGAACTCCTTCCTCTCCCAAATACTTCCACGCCTCAATCGGTATGTTATCAAGGCCAACTGCCTTAGCTCTTTCCATCTTCTTAAGTGCTCTCATCACCTCTCCTTGTGTTATGCTCCGACGTTCACAGTTATTATTTTGTCATTTTTGGGTAGTGATGCTTTTTCTTTCTTCGTAGTCGGCCCTCCCACTGTTGAAAAGATTGTGGAAGTATGTTTGCCTTTCCACTTGATGTCTTGTTCTTTGACTAAAACACATCCATCTTCTTCTTTTATAAACTTTCCGCCTCTTAGGTTCTGCCTCTTTCGGTCTCTCGCTATGGCAATTTTGAACATAACATGCTCTTCGCCTTTTGTTTCTAGTGTGTCATACATCCTTTTATAGATTGCAGTCTTTGCCTCCGCCACTACCTTCTTTGCCTCATTCCTAGCGATTTTATAGTCTTCTCTCAATTTCACTTTCTCCTCCACGTCTGTGCAGCGTAACATCTATCTAAAAGTTCGTTGTTTGTCCTTTAATTTTTGTTGCACATCCTCGTTCCACCACCACGACTTTTTATGTACAGTTGTCTTTCATGTTGTTATCCCAAGAGTTTCTCTCGCCATGTGAGTAATAGTAGTCGCTATAACCTCCCACATCTGGTTAGTGTCCCCGCCCATTTGACCTGATATCGTGGCATTAACCCTGTCTCTAAATATGTTAATTTTTTCGTCCTTCAAACTCCTCCCCATCGAATCCTAGGTGGGAATTTTCTAACCCATTTGCTCAGCTTTTGGCTAAATGATATAACTACCACTAATAAACGGTGTTACGTCACTACTGTCTCTCCTGGTGTTACCTTGCAGAGTCTCCACAACCGTCGATCTTCACGCCTCATCGGAAAATAGTCGATTTGCGTATTACGTCCTCCGCTGGCCTAAAAGTGATCAAATGTCTTTCTTTGTTCTTGAAAAATGAGTTTATAATACCTAGGTCCTGGGTTAGCGCTAGGTCTAGTAGATCCCTACTCTGCTCGTTTCTTTCTCCATAGCCAAACCCGCCACGTGCAATCTACTATGTAAATATCAAATGATGTATGTCTTGGAAATAAGAATGACTTTTCTTAGTGTTATGGTTTTGATATTTGTCCTTAACTTAAGTTTTTGTAAAAAACTAGCCTACAAATGTTATGAACTTGAAAAAGTCTAAATAACATGTCACTTTCTAGTTTAATTATTACGAGATTAGGCAATCTTATAATAGTAAATCTATTTGCATTAAAAAAGATGACATATTAGATACTGAACAGTAATGCAATAAAAGATAAACATAAAAATATGTTGCAATTTTGACTAAACAATATCTATATGTTTTTTTTTTTTGGATAAGTTGAAGAATTCAAGCAACCATTTGACACCATATATTATCAACTATAACTAAAATGCAATTTTCGTAAAGTTTTAATTCAATTTTTTATCTTCCATATTTATGACCATAGTGAAAAATAATTTTTGAACGAAATAATGATATTATTTATAAAAATATATTAATTTATACTAAATAGTGCAGTATAATGACTAAATAAATACCATGCTAAGTAATTTCATTATTTATACATTAATTTTCTTATGTCAAACTTATTAAATTAAATACATTTAACATATAAGTCATGATTTAAATCAGAGATAATTACCTTTTGCTCCCTTAATGTTTGGCATAATAACCAATACTCCTCTTAATGTTTAAAAATACATCATTACCTCCTGATGTTTGAAAAATACATCTTTATCCTCTTAATTTAATAAAAAAATGTTATTCAAATATATATATATAATAAGAATTGCCTATTTTGTCCCTACTCTCTTCATCTTCTTTCTATTGCCCACCAGCCGCCACCCCCCTCTCCCCTGCTCCGCCCCACTAGCCGCCCCCTCTCCCCTTCCCTGCCCCACTGGCCGCCGCCTTTCATCATCAACAAAAAGATGAATATTGAAAACAAACAATTGCAACTTAGTAATCTAACTAACATACCCGTTGAACTTGTCATTGACTTCTTGATTCTTGGCCGTTGATGTTGATATCTTGCTCTCCTTTTCCAGCAGGCTGACAGTAAACCGGGTGATGGCCGGAGAGATTCTTTCTCCGATGTAAACTTTAGCGGATTTGTATATTTGATGGCTTCCAAGACCATGATTCATTGTATGTGTTTGTCTGTGCCTTTCTTCAGAGAAAGAGAGAAAGAGATTCTCGCTCTCCCTCTTCTTCAGCATGCATTTAGCATTCTTCATGGTGTACTTTCTTTTTATTTTTTTTTTGCTGGTTGAAGCCTAATGATGATGAAAAGTGAAAAGGCGGGAATTGCTATTTTATCTTTTATTCCAAACATTATGGAGGTAAATATGTATTTTTAAATATTAAAAGGGATATTGACGATTTTGCCAAATACAGGGGTAAAAGATAATTATCCCTTTAAATCAGGTTCCAATTCCAAAGGAGATGGATGAAGACAGTAAACTGTCTCATGCAAAAAGTATAGAGTAAGACTGTGTACACCATATTATGAAGCGATCCAATCCCTTTTTGAACTGTGCAAAAATGTGAGAGCTTAATGCACCAGGGACGCTTTACGGAGAAAGACAGGAAGTATATCACTGTCAAAAGTATAACAAATAATAATAATAATAATGGAAACTGTGTAAATCTCACCCAATCTAGGAGGCCGTTGGATTCCTAATTTACATCCTCTACGCAACTTCTTGAGACTGAGTTAGTGAGGGCCTTTTGTGTTAGGGTTCAACCTTTTTGCCAACAATAATGGAAAATTATATCACTATCAAGGGAGTAAAATAGAACAGTGAAAGGACAGGTCGCTTAGCAAATCTAGCTAAGCTATAGCCATTCGAACAGGACATATTTGGGGTTAAAACTTGAAAAGCAACTGTGGAAATGAAGAAGAGAAGAAGATTGATTGGAAGTTTTGTATCTTCCATGCCAAATCGATTTGATCTCAAAGGCCCCCATCACCTTTAATTGCACAACCACCAGACCTCTGCTCTCTCTATTTCTTTCTTTTTTCCTCTGTCTTCAATGCTGTTTGATTTCAAGTTCACCCATTTTCTTACTTTGGCTTCATTATCTTAAGACAGACAGCCACTGCCTCCACTGTTGTCTGTTTCCATTTCCAAAAACAGCAAAACCTTTCTCTCTTCTCTCTTTCATCTAATTCAATGTTACGCTTCTTTGTAAAATCATCTTCTCTTTAGATATAATGAACATTTTGCTATCAAAAGGTTGAACCCAACCCAAAGGGCCCTAACTACCGAGCCCCAGAGTATGTAAATCAGGAGGTGAGATCTTGTTTCTCCTCATAAACCGGGTCTTTGGTGTGGCAGCAGAGGATTTAGTGGTTTATCTTTCTTCTTCAAGTTCTGATCTTTCTTCTTTTTTTGACCTTCCTCTTTGTTATTCGGTGACATGGGTTCTCTTGGATTTCCTCAAGCAATTTGGTGGCATCTTTATTGATGGGTTGTCCCCATTTTTGTTCTCTGTTTGATTTTTACCATGGCATTATGTTGTAGGTTTTTACAGCAGTGGTGGCAAAGGTAGAGGACCGAGTTACCGGCGGTGGTGCTGAAGTTATAAAAAGAAAACAATTTTTTTTTTAAGGCAAATGGGTTGTATTTTGACCCGTTTCGTCTTGGTTTTTGGTGGTCTATAAATGGTCTCTTTGCTTTTAGCACCTGAAGTTTGGCAGGTTTCTTCTCTTATTGATCTCCGGTTAATCAGATAGTGGTGTCGGCGGCGGCAACGACACGGCAGGGGTACTGTGGTGACGGTGGTGGAGGAGGAGGTGGAGGACAGTGGTATTGGCTCGACGGCTCAATCTAATTGCTTCATTATCTGAAAATGGTAGTAGTGTAATTTCACTTTTTCCTATTAAATTTATGTGGCTGATCATTTTGTGTATAAAAGATGGATAATTCGGGAATATTTTCTGTAAGATATGTGGGTTTTATTTTTGTTTGTTTTGTTTGTTTTGCCCCATTGTCTTACTTCGTGCTCTATGAATGGAAACGATGAGGTAGATGAAATGGTAAAGTTACTTTTTTCTGATCTTAATGTCACTCTTTCGAACATCGGAAATGACTTTGCATGCATCACATCAGGTTGCAAAACGATCCGTTCTCTTTCCAGATCATGTGCAAATGCGAGATTCATAACATACTTTTTTATGAATAGAAAACAATGCCAATATCCCGGGTCCATGTCGGAGACACCGGAGCAGTCGTTACACCATTTGTGCAGGCCGCTACTTATGCGACAAGGAATTTCGCTAGGACAGTTAGAGTTATCTTTTATTCACCGGATGAATGGGAAAAGCCAGGGAAAATTTTTTTTTGTTTGGTTTCTTGATTGCATATCCTTCTTTAACTTCTTCGCTGGGTAATTTCTAGTTTTCATTTTGCATACAATTTCCTTTGCAAATTTCAATGTTAGTCAAATATGCCTGTTGTTTATTGTGGGATAGGATCCCACCACAAGGGAGTGCGGTGACGCGTGATCGCGCGACATGTGGCAGTAAGGGGTGGTGAGGCTAGATGCAGGTGACCCTCATCGAGCCTCACCACCCCCCATTGCTGCCAGTGTCGTGTGGTCACAAAGGGGGTGAGGAAAATGGGGGTGAAGAGATCCCAACCCGTTTATTGTTGACATGTTTCTCTTCCTCTTATTAATTCTTATCATCATTATTGCATTTTTGGGAGGCGATATCGGAACAATTGGTGAATTTGTTGTTTTGTGCTTTAAAATTACGGGTTTGAACTGTGGAAATAGTCTCCTATACAAAATGTAGGTAAGGATGTGTACATCAGATTGCAAAACGATCCGGCCCCTCTTCGGACCCTATGCAAACATATAAGCCTATTGCACCGGGAACGCCCTTTTATCATTATTGCATTTTTGTAGCATGTTACTACTATTTTAGTTATAGTAGAATGTTTATCCGTGTTTATTAATTAAAATCATGGGTTTATGAATTTATGTATTGTATAAGATAGTTCTATCTATGTGTTCCTTTTTTTTTTTGCTGTACATATAACTCAAAACATTATCCTTGTATTTCTTTCAGAATTAACTGTTTTTTAATCAGACACCACCAATAAATTATCTGTTACATGCAAAATTTAAACAATATTGCATACAGTACTATTTTGAAGTGGAAAAAAACTAATCAGATTTAATAATCTGATATTAAAAATCGATAAAAAGCGTGAAGCAGACTTTTGTATAACCCAAACCAAAATAATTACAAATTAAGCACAAGGCTTAATATAATAACTGCCATTACACGTCTTTGTTGAAACATCGTTCAAGGTCAATAACTACGTGGGAGTGGGTAGGACTTGTACTAACTGATAAGGTTGCTGCTTTGTGATCTTGAAGTCACGGTTTTAAACCGCGGAAACAATCTCTTGTAAAAGTGTAGGCTAAGACTGCGTATATCAGATCGCGAAGCGATCCGGCCCTTTCTGAGATCTTACACAAATGCGGGAGCCTAGTACACGGGAAATGTACTTTAATAACTAACGTGGGAAGTGGTGTAGTCTGAAAGAGATCTTTGATATCTGACCATAACATGTTATTTCATTATCAAACTTCTTGTATTATGTATCTATACATTCATACTACGTATGAAAACGACGTCCTGGCAAAGACAAGAGAAATGGTGAAGTTATAAGAGATGGATCCTAACCCACTTCCTTTCTCTAATATTTCCCCATGCAAAACTTCCAATACCATCTCGTTAGTTTATGAACCTTAAAATCATGGTTGATCATTACGTGAAAAGTATGCTCTAATTTTTCATAGATCGGAAACGAGATGTCTTTTAAGACTCATACACTTAATTACATGTATGCATATATACATACATACACAAACACACACACCTATATACATACATACATACATACATACATACATAAATGCACACACACACACATATACATATATAGACACAATTTAATTATATGTATCGATGTAAGGTGGCATTTATACAGCAGATTGCACTACAGTTAGCTAGGTTTCAAATCTACTCTATAAGGATATTTAATCTAAAACAGATTATATTAGTACTTGAACAAAATACTTTCTATGAAGAAACGTGGTTATATACATACATACACACACACACACACACACACATATATATATGTATGTATGTATGTATATATATATATATATACATACATATATATATATATGTATGTATGTGTATATATATATATACATACATACATATATATACATACATATATATATATACATACATATATATATATACATACATATATATATATACATATATATATATGTATATTTGCTATGACTTTATGATATTTTTTGAGCGGACACACTTTAAGCAACCCCTCCCCCCTTTTCTATTAAAAGGATGAAGCTTTCTCAAGGACACAGACAACACCTATAATTTTAGTACACTGAAACTGCTGTCGGTGGTCTCATGTTTCCATCTTTACGGTTCTCAGTTATTGTACAACGCCGAAATGGGTTAGTTACAATTTGCACGTGAAACGAAATTTTTAAGCCAAAACACCAAATAGCTAAAATAAATTAAACGCGCCAGTTGACATGGTAAATAGACGAGGAAGATTGAGATAGTATGAGAATGTTAAAGGAAGTAAAAGAGACGGATGAAGATATGGAAAAACACAATTCGAAAAGACATGACTTATATGATAGATTGAAAAGAATAAGACATAAGATGTAACAGTTTAGACATGAAATTTATGTAACCAATCTTATTTGATGAAAGTAAGAATTAGTTGTTTGTTGTGGTTGACATGATATGTCAAAAGCACATATCCAGAATACAGTACTAATAGTGTGTTCAATTCGAGGCTCGCTATGTATTGTCAAAGATCATGATGTTTGAATCAATCCAAACAGCGGTCGAGTTCAATTGAAGAACTCTTTAAACTCATGGAGTTCTCTCCCATTTTCAATTGAGGCGTGGAAGCATTTAGGAGAGGAAGATGTCAAATGGCTAACTACTCTGTTCAATCGTATTTACAAAACAGGAAAGATGCCAGATGAGTGGAGAAAGAGTGTCGTGGTCCCCTTATATAAGAACAAAGGAGACGCACAATGTTGTGGGAACTATAGAGGGATTAAGTTGCTAAGCCATACCATGAAGTTATAGGAGAGAATAATCGACACTCGGATTAGGAGAGAAACTCAGGTTACGGTGAACCAATTTGGTTTTATGCCAGGAAGGTCAACTACGGAAGCAATACACATTCTCAGGAGATTAATGGAGAAGTATAGGGAGAAGAAGCGCGGTTTACATATGGTTTTCATTGATCTTGAAAAAGCATATGATAGTGTGCCGCGTAGCCTGATATGGGATAGTCTGGAGGCAAGAGGGATCCCTATCAAGTATATAGACATAATTAGGGATATGTATGCTATGACAAAAACAACCATTCGTACGGCTGTGGGGAATACAGACTTCTTTCCAGTGGAAGTCGGTCTCCATCAAGGGTCTGCGTTGAGTCCATTTCTTTTTGCCGTTGTCCTTGACGAGTTGTCAAAGCCGATACAGGAGGCAGTTCCGTGGTGTATGTTTTTTGCTGATGATATTGCATTAATCGCAGAAAGTAGACATACCCTGAGTATGAGAGTAGAGCAGTGGAGAGATGTTTTAGAGAGAAAAGGCTTAAAGATTAGCCGTTCTAAGACCGAGTATTTGCACTGCGACTTCAGCGGCGTAGCAGACAGTGAGGATAGCCAGCTCACCATCGATGGCCAAGTGGTACCACAAGTAAGTAAGTTTAAGTACCTAAAATCATTTGTGCAGCAGAATGGCGACATAGATAATGATGTAGCACATCGAGTTCAAGCAGGCTGGTGTAGATGGAGGGCGGCCTCAGGGGTGCTGTGTGATAAAAATTTCCCAACTAAATTAAAAGGAAAATTTTATAGGGTGGCAGTGCGACCGGCAATGCTATATGGGACAGACTGCTGGGCCATCAAGAAGTCACAACTACAGAAGATGGAAGTGGCAGAGATGAAAATGTTAAGATGGATGTGTGGGCATACAAGGCTAGACCGGATCAGAAACGAGGTGTTTCGAGAAAGGTTAGGTGTGGCTAGTATAGCCGATAAGATAAGGGAGGGAAGATTGAGATGGTTTGGGCATGTCAAACGGAGACAGACAACTGCATCGGTCAGGGCAATTGAAAGCCTAATTGTAGAGGGAAACATGAGTAAAGGCAGACCCAAACTGACTTGGGATGAGCAGATAAGACACGACTTACTAGATTTGCACCTCTCTGAGGACATGGTTCAGGATAGGAGTTAATGGAGACATAAGATTAAAGTCAACGAGGTATAAGTCATATATATGGACACCTTAGAGTATATGTAGGGATATAGATAGGCGTAGACACTATCTACGCTTTAGGTTAACTTCCCACCTGGTGACGTATGTTTTACCGGTGTTTTACATTACATGTACATATATACGTGATGTGTATTTTAATACCGAAAGACCTTTATTTGTATTTCTTGAATTTACTCACTAACACACTAGAACAACATATCCCTATTATCATGTCATTTATGCAGGTAGAGCCGGGGGTATCACTGGAAGCAGACTCTCTATCCTTTGGGGTAGAGGTATTGTCTGCCTACCACTTACCCTCCCCAGACCCTGACGATAGCTTTTGCTGTCGTTGGGATATACTGGGTACGGATGATGATGATGATGATGTTTTAATAGTACCACTAACCTTAAGAAAATAAGCAAAAGAGCCAACGAGGCATTAACTCATTGGTTAGACTTCTCGAGTCGAGTGAGGCTTGAATAAGCTTGTTGGCAAAAGGTTGAACCCAATCCAAAGGGCCCCCACTGCTCCAGCCTCAAAGAGCTGCATGGAGGATATAAATCAGGAGTCCATCGGCCTCCTAGATTGGGTGAGATCTTACACAGTTACCTACACAAGGTGCCCTCCACAAATCAGGCCTTTGGCCTAGCAGCACAAGAACACCCACACTGTCTGCGTCCCTGGATTCGAACTCATGACTTCGTGTTGACAATCCCCAACTCAAGTACCAACTGGACTATATCCTGGGGATAGAATTGAATAAGCTAATAAGAGAAGGGCGTGCAACAGTTTTGCTTTTGTGAAGCGAGTGTAATAACCTCCTCGATTGTTTCTACTACACTTACTTTTTTCTTCATCCTCTTACAACAATAACCATATCCACTCGATTGTTTCTATTACAATTACTTTTTTCTTCATCCTCTTACAACAATAACCATATCCTGTATATTCCAACGACAGCAAAAGCTGTCGCTAAAGTCTGAGGAGTGTGAGAGGTAGGCAAACAATACCTCCAGTCTAATGTATAGAGAGTTTGCTTTCAATGAGACCCCTGGCTCTATATGTACCCTACATAGATGACACAATAATAGGTATACAGTGTGCTAGTGTACTACTAAAGGAATTTAATAAACACAAATAAAAAGCTTCATATATTAAAATAGCTTTAACCGTGTATATGCGTAAATAATGAAAGATAAAGACAAAAACACAAAAGGTACAAAGTCAACCTAACGTGAAAAAAATTATCTAACCCCCTAAGTATACTCTAAGGTTCACCTATATCCTTCCTTAACCTCCTTAACATTAATCCTCTGCCTCTATGAACTTCTATCCTAGACCATGTCCCCAAAGAGGTACAAATTTAGTAAGTCATGCCTACTCCGCTCATCCCACGTCAGTTTGGGATTGCCTTTACTCTTTTTCCCCTTTACAATGAGGCTTTCAACTATTCTGATAGACTCCGTTATCTGTTTCCTCTTAACATGCTAAAACCATCTCAGTATCCCCTCTCTTATTTTATCTGATATACTAACCACTCCTAACCTTTTCCCTAAATACCTCATTTCTTCGCCGGCCTAGTCTTGTATGCCACACATCCACCTTAGCATCCTCATCTCAGCCACTTTCATCTTCTGCGACTGTGTCCTCTTGATGGCCCAGCAGTCTGTTCCATATAACATTGCTGGCCACACTGCCACCCTGTAAAATTTTTCATTTAATTTAGTTGGAAAATTCTTGTCACACAGCACGCCTGAGGCCGCCCTCCACCTACACCAGTCTGCCTGAACTCGATGCGCTACGTCACTATCTATGTCCTCATCTTGATGTACAAACGATCCTAGGTACTTGAACTGACTTACATGTGGGACCACTTGACCCTCGATGGTGAGCTGGTTATTCTCACCGTTGGCTGCGTCGTGTAGGATCTGCAAGGCACCACTAGAAGGGGGGGGTTGAATAGTGGGTGCGGAAAATATGGTTTTTAAAATTTGTTTAAAACTAAACAACTCAACTTCTGAAAACAATTTCTGTTTTCAGGACCAGTTTTAAAACGTTTTGAAAACTAGGTTGCAGGTCTTCAAAAATTCTAAAATTTGGAGAGAACTTAGACTCAGATGTTATGAGTATCTCCTAACAATTTCAGATTAAAATTCAACCTCTAACCCCTTGAACAATCGTTGGTGGTCAGATTGTGCGAATCTGCCAGAAACGGTAGACTGTATTGAAAAATTTATTCCTATTTGTTCTTAACTCCAATTGCTCTGAAATTTTAACCACTGACCCCTTATGTGTTTTATTTTAATGGATTGAAACAGTTTTGAAAAATACTTTTGGAAAGTTAGTCAAATACACTCAAAGTCTCAACCTTTGCAAGTCTGAAAATCAGACTGCACTAGTCTCAGAACTTTGCATGTTTGAGTGACTTATACTTATCCAAAAGGGTTAAAACTTGTGCCAAATTAACTCTAGGACGTGTGGCTATGTTTCTGGAAATTTGCGTGATTTTTGAAAATCGTTTACTATTTTTACGAATTCGAACAAAACGAGTAAACAGTGCAGAAACAGAAAATCAGTGCTGAAAGTAAATGACACCAATAATTTTATACTGGTTCGGTTATCAACAACCTACTCCAGTCTTCGAGGAACACCTTCCTCGGTTCACACTAATCACACAATACGAAAAAACCTTACCACAGGGTTGATGGAGTTACACACCAACTCCAACCCTTTACAAACCTTGTACGATGAATACAATTCGCACGAACACTACCACCTTGCAAGATTGAAGATTGATCACACCTTGATCAATCTTTTACAAAGATAAGGAATATGTGGTGGTCTATAACAAGCCTATTCAAGATTGAAAAATATGAGTACAATAGGCTTTCAAGAAGAAAGAAAGAAAGAAAGAGAGTGTAGAAGAAGAAGGCTAGAACACTTTTGATCTTTGAATTTTGCAACTCTTGTTCTTGTTCTTGTTTTGCTCTTCTTTCTCTCCATTTAATTTGTTTTGGCCGCCCCCCTATAGTGCTATCCCCCTCTTAAAAATTATCTTCTAAGTCCTTGGGAGAATGTAAGACATCATTGTGACATGGTCTTGCTTACTTGTCACCTTCTCATTTGATGATCACTTAAGCTTTGCTTACTTGGCACTTCATGATTGGTTGGATGTTGTCATCATTGACGACTTGGAAAAATCTGAGAATAACACTTAAAACATGTACCAATATCAATCACAAAATAGTTTCCAAAATTCACAAGATTATCACATAAAGTTAGCAAGATAATTTTGTCACAAAAATGGTGAAAAATTCGGCCATAATGACAAATGCACATGCTGAAATTTCAGCATGTGTTACATACACTTTTTGTTCAAAATATTTCCTATTTAGCATTGTTTTAATTCAAGAAATCCATCTCCATTTAGTACAAGACATCTTCCTCAATTTTGGAATTAAAATTATACATCACATAGGCCAAAAAATCGACTATATCCATTACTACACATGCTGAAATTTTCAGCATGTGTGATATTCAAATATATCACAATTTTAATTCCATAACTTATTCAAATTACTTCCAAATTATCTTCCAATTAATCCACCTTAATCAAGACACAAAATATGAGCCATTAAGATGCTAAAAACGACCAGCCATTAACACACATGCTGAAAATAAAATTTGAAACATTACCTTGTGTAGCTTCTTTCTTTAAATCACCAACATTGTGTGATTGATTCTTGACAAATCAAGATGCCAACAAGGCTCCACATATGCTCCATCTCAGCTGTATAGGCGCGTATGATATGTATATACATGTGCTGAATTTTATTTTTGCTAACTTTGTAAAATAGTGCACATTTAATAATACACACATGTTATATTCCAATCAGCCCTTAATTTAATTTTCTAGAACACTTTAAGATGTATGACATATGTAAAAAGTGTCTAGATAAGTGTCGTATGATGTGCCAAAAAACGTTCCATGCATTGTGTACGTAGAAAATCGAATTTTCGATATTTATCGATTACTCGATTTTTCTCTAATTAAATTCCAACTTTTTGCACATGTTATATATATTATGTTACACATAATATATATAATATATACTTTAAATCTCAGCACTTGGCTGGTTTAAAGTGGCGCCATTAACATGTGACAAAATTAAAATTGGAATTTTCACATTTTGGCCTTAATGTGGGGTGATTTGTGTGTGCCAACATGGAAAGAATTTTTGGCTGAAAATATCACCCTAGGCACGAAAGTTTTAATGATTTTTGAAGTATAGGGGCTGACCATCTATTTATGGCAAGTACGTGACATGTTGGCGAAGTTTCGGTATCGCCCGATACGACAATTTTCGGTTTAGAACCTTTTAACGTGTCGTATTTAATTTGTCATCACCATGACTTATGTCATATGATATAAGACCTGAATATACTCATAAATATGAGTTAAGTATGATGGTGTGACGTTAACATACGTACGTAAAATATATAACGTGTCGGTAGTACGTTGGAATATGTGTGTATGTGCCTTTTTCAAAAAATCTATATATATATATATATATATATATATATATATATATATATATGCATAAATGGCATGCCATAAGTGTGGGGAGGAGAGTGGAAGACTTTCCTTTCTTCACCTTGTTGCCTTGGTGCCTTTTCCAAATATTGCCTCCTTTAATGAACTACTTAGTTTACTTAACTAAGTACTCCACTTAATGAACTAGTTTAGTTCATTAATGGTGGCACCTGAAAATAGTATAAACACAACAAATGTTTGCCATTTGATGTAAGCTTTAAAGCTTCATGGCTCATTAGTACGGCAACATAATATATGAATTATATAAGGCAAGTAATATGCAATATATCATGCACATTTATCTCACGCATGTTTTTAAGCACATTTAAATCATGTATTTGAAAATCACTCAAACCCCTTTTTCTCTACAATCTCCCCCTTTTGATGATTTTCAAAATAAACTATGCACATGATTTAAATCCTATCGCTCCCCCTTCAATCATGCATAAATTCAAAATTTTAATTTTAAATTTCAAAACCGCTCCCCCTTGATTTATGCAATCTCTCTCCCCCTTAAATCATGCTATCTCTCCCCCTTTATTTTGAAAAGTAAATCAAAATATTCCTATAAAGATGAAGGAGAAAAATCATATATAATGTGCGTTCGTAAGGGTTATTTATTCAACCCTTTGAAAATGTCCCTTTTGGTACCCAAATTTGGGTGACCCTTCTAGGTCTTCCAAAAGGTGAGAGAGGTGATGAGAACGCAACATAATATATGTTAGGGGCAAATGCGTTGGCCTTTGGCGAAGAATCCCATCATGCATATAGTATGGTTTTTGTTTTTGATATGCATTTCGGTTTGCATGCACAGGACGTGATCAGTGGCTTTTTATATAGCACATGATTACTCTTTGTATGATATGAAGAATAAGAAGCACGATAAGATGAAATGAATGGTGTACTAGTCTTCTTCTTATATTTATACGACACATAATTATACTTCGAATGATATGAAGAAGAAGTATGATGAGATGAGGGGAGAGGGGGCCTTTACGTCACTTTAGGCGCTACGTATGCCGTTGATGTGTCTACTTTCTTAGACAAAATAAACTTGGATGGTTTAGATGATGCTTCGTTTGTCTCCATGTATCCTAATCCGGTTTTGTCACTATTATGCTTTTGTGATAAGATAATACGATGTATCATGTTAGATCCCGTATCAAATTGTTTCATCATTTTCTCTAAATCGGTATTCCTTGATTTCAAACTTGAAATCTCGGATTTCATTTCATTATTTTGCATGGTCAATGATGAAATCTCTGTCTTTAATGCATTGATGATGCATGATGACTCTTCTTTAGAATCGTTTAATTGAGCGACAAGATTTTCGTTAGAAGATTCTAACATCTTCTTGTCTTCAATTAATCGCTTCTTTTGTTTTGCAAGAGTTCTAGCAAACTTATGTAATTCAAGATATTCAACATATAAATCATCATAAGACAGTTCAGAATCCGATTCAGAATCAGAATTTACCTCATTTTCAAATAGTGGAGGCATTTGGCTTGACATACTTTCTTGCTCGGTTTTGTCGCTAGTGGTTGCCATCCCACTAAGATCGTTGTATCCTTTTTTTGTGAGTGTCCCTGCGCTCTAATACCAATTGTAGGATCTGCAAGATACCACCAGAAGGGGGGTTGAATAGTGGGTGCGGAAAATGTGGTTTTTAAAATTTGTTTAAAACTAAACAACTCAACTTCTGAAAACAGTTTCTGTTTTCAAGACCAGTTTTAAAACGTTTTGAAAACTAGGTTGCAGGTCTTCAAAAATTCTGCAATTTGGAGAGAACTTATACTCAGATGTTATGAGTATCTCCTAAAAATTTCAGATTAAAATTCAACCTCTAACCCCTTGAACAATCGTTGGTGGTCAGATTACGCGAATCTGCCAGAAACGGTAGACTGTATTGAAAAATTTATTCCTATTTGTTCTTAACTCCAATTGCTCTGAAATTTTAACCACTGACCCCTTATGTGTTTTATTTTAATTTATTGAAACATTTTTGAAAAATACTTTCGGAAAGTTAGTCAAATACACTCAAAGTCTCAACCTTTGCAAGTCTGAAAATCAGACTGCACTAGTCTCAGAACTTTGGATGTTTGAGTGACTTATACTTATCTAAAAGGGTTAAAACTTGTGCCAAATTAACCCTAGGACGTGTGGCTATGTTTTTGGAAATTTGCGTGATTTTTGAAAATCTTTTACTATTTTTACGAATGCGAACAAAACGAGTAAACAGTGCAGAAACAGAAAATCAGTGCTGAAAGTAAATGACACCAATAATTTTATACTGGTTCGGTTATCAACAACCTACTCCAGTCTTCGAGGAACACCTTTCTCGGTTCACACTAATCACACAATACGAAAAAACCTTACCACAGGGTTGATGGAGTTACACACCAACTCCAACCCTTTACAAACCTTGTACGATGAATACAATTCGCACGAACACTACCACCTTGCAAGATTGAAGACTGATCACACCTTGATCAATCTTTTACAAAGATAAGGAATATGTGATGGTCTATAACAAGCCTATTCAAGATTGAAAAATATGAGTACAATAGGCTTTCAAGAAGAAAGAAAGAAAGAAAGAGAGTGTAGAAGAAGAAGGCTAGAACACTTTTGATCTTTGAATTTTGCAACTCTTGTTCTTGTTCTTGTTTTGATCTTCTTTCTCTCCTTTTAATTTGTTTTGGCCGCCCCCCTATAGTGCTATCTTCCTCTTGAAAATTATCTTCCAAGTCCTTGGGAGAATGTAAGACATCATTGTGACATGGTCTTGCTTACTTCTCACCTTCTCATTGGATGATCACTTAAGCTTTGCTTACTTGGCACTTCATGATTGGTTGGATGTTGTCATCATTGATGACTTGGAAAAATCTGAGAATAACACTTAAAACATGTGCCAATATCAATCACAAAATAGTTTCCAAAATTCACAAGATTATCACATAAAGTTAGCAAGATAATTTTGTCACAAAAATGGTGAAAAATTCGGCCATAATGACAAATGCACATGCTGAAATTTCAACATGTGTTACATACACTTTTTGTTCAAAATATTTCCTATTTAGCGTTGTTTTAATTCAAGAAATCCATCTCCATTTAGTACAAGACATATTCCTCCATTTTGGAATTAAAATTATACATCACATAGGCCAAAAAATCGGCCATATCCATTACTACACATGCTGAAATTTTCAGCATGTGTGATATTCAAATATATCACAATTTTAATTCCATAACTTATTCAAATTACTTCCAAATTATCTTCCAATTAATCCACCTTAATCAAGACAAAAAATATGAGCCATTAAGATGCTAAAAACGACCAGCCATTAACACACATGCTGAAAATAAAATTTGAAACATTACCTTGTGTAGCTTCTTTCTTTAAATCACCAACATTGTGTGATTGATTCTTGACAAATCAAGATGCCAACAAGGCTCCACATATGCTCCATCTCAGCTGTATAGGCGCGTATGATATGTATATACATGTGCTGAATTTTATTTTTGCTAACTTTGTAAAATAGTGCACATTTAATAATACACACATGTTATATTCCAATCAGCCCTTAATTTAATTTTCTAGAACACTTTAAGATGTATGACATATGTAAAAAGTGTCTAGATAAGTGTCGTATGATGTGCCAAAAAACGTTCCATGCATTGTGTACGTAGAAAATCGAATTTTCGATATTTATCGATTACTCAATTTTTCTCTAATTAAATTCCAACTTTTTGCACATGTTATATATATTATGTTACACATAATATATATAATATATACTTTAAATCTCAGCACTTGGCTGGTTTAAAGTGGCGCCATTAACATGTGACAAAATTAAAATCGGAATCTTCACATTTTGGCCTTAATGTGAGGTGATTTGTGTGTGCCAACATGGAAAGAATTTTTGGCTGAAAATATCACCCTAGGCACGAAATTTTTGATGATTTTTGAATTATAGGGGCTGGCCATCTATTTATGGCAAGTACGTGATACGTTGGCGAAGTTTCGGTATCGCCTGATACGACAATTTTCGGTTTAGAACCTTTTAACGTGTCGTATTTAATTTGTCATCACCATGACTTATATCATATGATATAAGACCTGAATATACTAATGAATATGAGTTAAGTATGATGGTGTGACGTTAACATACGTACGTAAAATATATAAAGTGTCGGTAGTACGTTGGAATATGTGTGTATGTGCCTTTTTCAAAAAATCTGAATATATATATATATATATGTATATATATATATATATATGCAAAAATGACGTGCCATAAGTGTGGGGAGGAGAGTGGAAGACTTTCCTTTCTTCACCTGGTTGCCTTGGTGCCTTTTCCAAATATTGCCTCCTTTAATGAACTACTTAGTTTAATTAACTAAGTACTTCACTTAATGAACTAGTTTAGTTCATTAATGGTGGCACCGGAAAATAGTATAAACACAACAAATGTTTGCCATTTGATGTAAGCTTTAAAGCTTCATGGCTCATTAGTACGACAACATAATATATGAATTATATAAGGCAAGTAATATGCAATATATCATGCACATTTATCTCACGCACGTTTTTAAGCACATTTAAATCATGTATTTGGAAATCACTCAAACCCCTTTTTCTCTACACGTCGCTGAAGTCGCAGTGCAGATACTCAGTCATAGATCGATTAATCCTTATGCATTTTCTCTCTAATGCACCTCACCACTCCTCTAGTCTCATACTGAGGGTATGTATACCCTCCGCGATTAATACAATACCATCAGCAAAAAAGCATAACCATGGAACCGCCTCCTGGATTGGCTTTGACAATTCGTCTAAGACCACTGCAAAAAGAAATAGGCTTAAAGCATACTCTTAAATCTATATATTTTGTTGTTGATTCAGTAGATTTGGTTAACCCTTCTCATCTAGTTCTATCTAGGTATCTTGATGTTGATTCAGTACATTTGGTTAAAACTCTCTTATGAGCTCTCTCAATCCTACGTATCTTGAAATTGATTCAGTAAATTCGGTTAAGACTTCAAGATAAAATGTTTTGAGTTCAATCTTCGGTATGAGACGAAATTCTATACTTATGTGGCATGAATAAAAACAATAGAAAATAAGCAAAAGAGACAACGTCTTTTGTTCGAAGGAGAATGATTACTTCGTTTTAAAACTATCCATGGAAGATCAAAATGCCAACCCACAATTCAAAAGCTGCACTCATTTTTTTTCTTTCCAATTTTCATTCAGTTGTTAACAGTTACTATCAAATTGTGAATGAATGGTCGATCGTAGCCACTACACGGGAGTAACATGTTATATACAAAAATGGTATTTTCGGAAATTCATGTGGATCACGTTATTATCCCCATATAATACATTGATTTTTGTCTATTGATAAACCAGAAATAATCGTCTGTTAGTCAACGACTGTCAATGGCAGATATTGTGCAAGTGTATAACTCCTGCAATTCGACACCTAAGACGTTGTTGTTCAGCCTGACTGCACTTTGACTGTATCGCATAGCATTCATCTTATTATCAGAGAATATGCCTAAGGTTTGCACCTCGGCACCAACTTCAACCTCAGCCTCAGCCGAAGTGTTACGCTTCAGACCACTTCGGCCAGATTTGACATTGCACTTCGGCAAAGCTTGGTTTTGCACTTCGGCGAAGGAATCAAACGTAGCATCACATCGTGGGACCATCAGGCAGAAGTGCAGTTCAAAGAAAGAGTACACGTCGAGCTGTTCCGCCTGTACACGCCAAGGTCATGTTAGCCGACCTACTAGTCACATATCCGCAGACCTACCAGTCATATCAGCAAACCTACGGCATCATAGGTTCTCTGCTCTAAGCCAACGTCACATCCATTGTCAGAGGCAGAGGACAAAGGGAAACTAACAAAAGCAAGCTAACGCAGACCAGAGCAAAAAAAATTTCCATCTCTCCTGGAGCAAATACATCGAATTTTCTCCTCAGCGAAGAACTGTGAGAACTTTCTAACTCCACATACCAAATTATATTCTCAGTGAGAAATGACCCAAACTGACTTGACCGTCGGAGGGTTTTACCCGTGGTCGCATCCCGGGACTTCTGATTTGTGCTTCCTTGTGCAGGACTTCCAGGAAGCTATTCCAGCTATTTTCTTCAAATCAACTGACGAAGTTTATTTGAGGTCATCTTAGACCCTTGGTGAAGATCCGGCTTCATCATTTGGTGTTAGAAGGAGGGCTTTGTGTCCCTTAATATAGTAAAAAGTTCAAACTCAAAACAGCCAACATCTTTCTATGACAAAAGGTGGTCGTGAAGGTTTGGGTGAGTCATCCAACAAGCCACGACGCATGACTACGCGCTCAGGTGTCCCAGAACAGGTTTCTCGGGTACCTGAATCGCCTAATCCTATTCCAGAAATCTCAAGGGAGGATAGGGATAAATCGATGAAATATGTCACAGAGAACATAGACGTGTTCGAGGCTGTAGTACAGCAGCTCAAAGGCAAACAGCCGGAGGTGCAAGATATGGAAGAAGATCCACCTCTTCCTCCTAAAGAAGTATCACAAAACCAGTCTTCTAGATCGCCTAGAGGTTTTATGACGGATGCTAGAAGACACAGTTTCAAAGCTCCAACTGTGGAGTCAGAACATTTGTCTAGACCGCATCTAAGTGTAAGGTCAAAGTCTTTAAAGAGCATCCCCAGGGAAGAAGAAGTTCTTCACAGGCCGAGAGCTTACTGTGAAGAGCACAAACAGGAGTTTGTGTATGTAGCCCAGGAAAGTCCTTTTTCCTGGGATATTGCAGAATATTTGGCACCAAACAGTTTTAAGGTGCCAAAGATGGATACTTATGATGGGACAACAGACCCTACAGATCATCTCTTCCAGTTCCAAACTGCAATGAGTCTGAAGAACATCCCAGATCCTCTGCGTTGCAAAACTTTCCCATTGTATTTACGGAGAAAGGCCAGGAGATGGTTCCAAGAGCTCCCATCAAAATCGGTGAAGTCTTTTAAACAGCTGGCACAGAAGTTTAAATCACAGTTTGTGTCCAGCACTCCTTTTGTGAAGAACTCATCCCACTTAATGACCTTGAGACAAGGTCCGGATGAGTCAGTCTTGAAGTATATGCAGCGCTTTTCAGATGAGTCGCTGTAGGTCAGTGACAGAAATGAAGACGTGAAAGCTGCTGCTTTCATCAATGGGCTCCAAGCTGGTCGCCACTTCTCCCAACTGGCTGAAGAGGGACCTACAACCTTGAGGGAATGCTTGGAGAAAGCTCACCAGTTTGCCCGAGGTGAGGAGGCAAACAGATTGAAGAGTTGCTCGGCAAGAAATCCGATCTGGTTCCAAAAAGGAGGATCGGTGCAATGAAGGAAAAGACCGTGATTGGCGCAGTGCGTTCGATCGCATGGGTGGAAAAGACAAAGGTGGTAAGGAGGGCTTACCCCTATTGGCCTCAAAAGGTTATATTTTGATCGTCATGGAGAAAGACGGTCCGAAGGTAGATCCAGAGCCTCTGTATGGGCCTAGGGGAAAAAGAAACCCAAAAATTTATTGCTGATATCACAGAGATATCGGGCATGACACAGAGGATTGCAGGCAACTAGCTCAAGCTATCAAGCAACTGATAGAGCAGGGTCACTTAAAGCAATTTTATGACCCACGTTCATGCCTGCACAACTGGTTAGATTTTCACAAAGACCCTCAAATGGATAAATGCCGACCAGAGTCCCCACCTCGGCATCGCAGGACGGACGATGATGAGGAGCAAGGAAGGCATGGGGCCGCAGGTCGTCCCCAGGTCAATACCATTATATATACCATCTCTGGAGGTCCACCTCACACATGCTGAGGTGCACCCAGTTCCTCAGGAACTTCATCAGGTCCGCCATCTAAAAGAGCCAAGATGGCAAGGGAATTGACTTATGGGCCAGAAGATCCCATTCTACTGGACTCCAACAACATAGGTTTAGTGATAGACCTGTGCATATACTTAGCCCCTTATAAGATTGTGGAGGTCCGACGTGTTTATGTGGACACTAGCAGTGCCGTGAATGTAATGTATCATCGGGTATATCAACATCTTAGATTACCCAATTCTTTGATGAGGCCTGTCACTTCTTCTTTATATGGTTTCACTGGAGCTCCAGTTCGGCCAGCAGGTCAGGTCATGCTCAGTTGCAGTTTTGGCAAACCCCCTGCCTATCGGTGTATATGGATAGATTTTGTGGTCATCAAGGAGATGTCTGCATACGACATCATATTAGGTCGGCCATCTGTTATATCCCATTTTTTTTAAATAAGGGTAAAAAGGGTATTTGGGCTAATTAATTATTAAACCTAATTTGATTAGAAAAATTTTCCCGAAACCCTAATCAAATTTCTATTTAAACAACGCTTGGACTACTCCCTTTCCATACTATGCGTATGCCAACCAGGAGAAAAAAAACGATTCTTTTTGCTACAACCTAGGGCCGCCAGTTTTGGGGAGAGTAGGAGGAGCACCACTGTCTCGATCAAGCCTTTCAAACGCGTATCAATTACCAAGTAGGTGCCTCCTTAAAATCCGTTGAATGTAAAAACGATAATCTTAAATTTTTCTATGAAAACGAGATCGTGCATTAGTATTTGTGATTGTATAGATGTTTGATTATTGATTATACGTATATGTGATGAATTGTATGTCCGTATATATGTACGATGCTATTTTCATATGAAACTCGAAAAAGATTTGATTTTTGATGTGCGTGTGAATACCGGAATCGTAGGAATGAGTGGTTGTGCCGGCGGCGCGTGGCCGGTGGTGGTGGGCTATGACCACGTGCTGCCGGATGAAGGAATAAGGAGGGGCGGACTGACAGGGGGGCTGGTTTGGGGGGCGATTTGGAGGGGTGGGGGCTGAGGGAGGGGGCGGCTGGAAGGGGTGCTGAGGGGGTGGTGTGAATTGAGGGGGGGGCGGGTTGGGGTTGGGGGCGTGAGGTTGTGGGGGCTGGGCTGGAGGGGGGTTGAGGGAGGGGGAAGGGAATTTGCAGGAAGGGTTATGAATCGCATGAAGGGGGGGCCAGGAACTGAGGCATCAACGGAAAAAGGAAAAAGATAAGAAAAATAAAAGGGAAAAGAAAAAGAATAATAAAAGAAATTAAAAAGGGGGAAATTGAAAGTTGGGATCTGAAGGCGTAGGAAGGAAAGAGAATAGGAAAAAAGAAAAAGAAAAAGAAAAAGAAAAGGAAAAGAAGAAGAAAAGGAAAGGGAAAGTAAATGAAGGATTCCGTGTATGATTTCTGTGCATTCATGCATCACGAGACATTGCATATATGATATGTTCTGTTCTGTTCCGTTCTGTTCTGTTAGGATATGCGAGACATAAGTCGCATATCTGATCTGTTCCGTTCCGTTCTGTTCCGTTCCGTTCCGTTCTGTTAGGACCCGGGATCATGCATTGCACGATTAGATGAATGTTCTGAGAAGGTAGGTTTATCATGCATCACGTATGTGACATTACATTTCACGCGCATTCTGCATGATTATGTGCTTGATTGTTTTAAGAAGTTATGACCGTTATACGTTGTTTTAAGAGGTTCTGACCGTTATATGTGTTTGCGAAAACGTAGACAGTCTATTTTCGTATCAACATACTTATATGTATTTTACTACTGTCCTAGCATGTATGATCTCACAGGGCCGATGCAGGCAGGGTACCTACTGAGTGACGTTTTTGTCGCTCACACCGTTCGTTTGTTTTGTTGCAGACGATTTAGGGTACGATTACGTATGGGTTGGAGATGACTCTGAATGAGCACATTGGAACTCTTAGAGACTGATGATCAAGAATTGAGGAAGTTTTATTTTATTTATTATTTCATTTGAGGACTTAGCTTAGGGATTTTATTTTACGAACTTTACGATGTCGTTTAGGGGATTTTGACTTGATGTTGATTATAGATGATTTGGGGATTTTACTTTTGATTTAGGTTTCTGAATTGATTTATTTCGTGTCCGCAATCGAATACTCTGTTGTTTTGATAAGTGCAGGGATTCGTACAGACGCCTTATATATCCTTTAGTGGAATACGGCGGGCGTACCGGTTCTGACCCTAGGGTTCGGGACGGGACGCTACAGGTGGTATTAGAGAGCAGGCTCTAGATCTACTGTGGAAAAATGTAGAATTAAGAAATGATCTTAGATGTAAGAGATGACTATAGACTTAGGTTCGATCGTAGATGTAAGTTTGATCTTAGACTAAGTTTGATTCTAGACATAAGCTTGATCTGAGACTAAGTTTGGTTCTAGGCATAAGCTGTGATTTGAGACTAAATTTGATTCTAGACATAAGCTGTGATCTGAGACTAAGTTTGATCTTAGAATAGGTTTGATTTAGACTAAGTGATGATCAGACTGGGGGCACAGTTGGTTTTTTTGTTTTTATTTGTCTGTATTTGACTGTTCCTGTATCTTAAATTTATATATTTCCTAAAATTCCCTTGACAAAAAAAAAATGAAATTTCCCTTGTCGTAGCAAATATGCCGCCGAGGAGAGAACATTAGGAACGAGAATGGGAACCAGTCTGAGAATGGGGCTCCACCGTAGGTCGTGCTTCCTCAGGCCCTGACGGACGCACTACTGGTCATAGCCCAAGCTGTAGTGCAACAACATTAACAGCCACATGCTCTACCACCACCGCACTCGGACTTGAGATTCTTCTACAAGTGGATGCAGAGGAGTGGTGGCACAGCACAACTGACACTGCCGATCAATTGGATCTAATTTCATTAGTTCAAGAGGTATTACGGGCCGACAGTACGATCTTCAGATCATGGCTCTAGATGTACTGCGGAAATGTAGAATTAGGCCATGACATTAGAAAATAAGTTACGATTTTGCCTCTAAGTCACAATATTAGACATAAGTGATGATTTAAACATAAGCGATGATCATGAACATAGGTACTAATCTCAGTTATAGGCGATGATCCAGAACATAAGTTACGATCTTAGACATAAGTAACGATCTCGATTAAGAGTTGACTTTAGACATAAGTACTGATTTAGTAATAAGTGTTGATTATGTACTAATTATGATTTGGAAATAAGACGTGATCTTAGACTTAAGAAATGATGATGCTAAGAACGATCCTAGAAATAAGTTATGATCTTAAACTTAAGAAGTCAATCGGTTTTGAAACACGTATACCTAGGATATCCCATATTCTCCCTTATCTAAGGTTGACCATAACTCTCTAAGCTGTGATCTTAGTAACCCTAGTTGAATACTATATAATTGATTTGAATGAATTACAATATTAACTAGAATATCCTACTACAAACGTTAGTTGACATATTAATGGGTCAGACAGTAACTCGGGTTGCCTTACCATAACTGCAACATGGCACTTAGTACCATTAGGGTAAAGTAAAGCGGGCCCACATCTCTACTTGTACGGTAACATCAGAGCAGGTTTAGGTCTAAGTTGTGACCATAACTACTAAGGAAAGAATTATAATGGTATAATAAATAATAAGAGACGATTTATAGTAGAATGGTAGAAACTAAATAACGATTAGCGTTATAATCAGTAGAGTTTAGTTAAGGATATTGTATAAAGGAATTTATAGTCTAGGATTAAGATGTTGAATGTAGGGTAATCAAAAATAGGTCGACGATATTAGTCTTATTAAAGGTATTGAACAATGGCGACATGCGAGAATCGACTATAGTATGTGTCTTGGAATACGATGTCATCACAAATTGTGGGTTAGGTGTTGACATCGGAACATTTGGATTGAATCTAGTAGGCTTGAATTGAAATAGAGTAAGCATGAACCAGTAGTGGTTGTTTGGTCGGGTGAGATCTAACTAGGACAATTAACGGTTCGAAGTAAAGAAATGCA
This sequence comes from Eustoma russellianum, assembly GCA_036186865.1. Classification (NCBI taxonomy): domain Eukaryota; kingdom Viridiplantae; phylum Streptophyta; class Magnoliopsida; order Gentianales; family Gentianaceae; genus Eustoma; species Eustoma russellianum. Next base: position 26,489,517 of record AP025071.1, on the reverse strand, counting down.
GTGGATCAGTATGGCGCGCGGAAGCATAGTGAACTAGAATACCTTAAGTCGATAATATTTAGTGTGCCATGCTAGGATTGGACAATTTAAGTTATGAATCTTATCATGGTAGGCAAAGGTTAAACTTATAAGAACGATACATAGACGGATTGTTCTTTTGAAAATAAGGATGGATGTTAGAAATTGTATGAAATATTGGACTATTATTTTTCTAGCAGGTAAATATTTTATATAAGCACGTACACCGAGTTATACCTATATTTTACAGGGACTTCAAAAGACATTTTTTCAAAAATACCTTATTAAGTCTCATTTCTTTATATAGTCTACTAAACTTTACGAGGCTAATTTTGTTTCCGTACTTGTAAATCAGTATAATAATTTAAAAAAAAATTCAATTCTTTTGACGACCTTGAAAAAGGGAAAACTTTTCAAATATTGATGTTCTTTGCAAAACGATGTGCTTATATACATTTCTTACCAAATATTTCAAATTTCCATTTTTGCTACAGTCTGTTTTAGTCAAAATTAATTTAATTTGACGACTATCAGTATCGCAATCAGTTTAACTGTTTAAATGTTTTCGAAGTTATTTAACCGCTTGCGATGAACTTAACTTGGTGAAGGCAAAAAAAAAAGGTGGCTTTCAAAATATATACTTGTTATTTTAAAACGGAAGGTACCATATTCAAATCGTTTCATAAAACCTACATTATTAAGTTTCAACTGTTTGACGCAATTTTACCAAAATGCCTTGCGAAAAAGTTATGTCATTGTTTTAATGGTCATTTGAGATATCGGGTTGCGAAAACAAATCTATGATACTTTGGGTTTTGTGTTTACAAAAATTAGAAGGTTTAGTATTTTAAATAGTCAAAGATATATTCAAAATTATAGCTACATAAGCTACTTTTCTTTTAACTTGCAGAAAAATATGTCCATACACATTTCGTATACTAGGCTGCTGGCGATGTCTCTGAGAAATTAAGAGCATGATCATAGAGCTAGTTCGTAAGTGTATAAGAACTGATTTTAAAGACTTGGTTGTGGTAAGGAAGGGTAACGATTACTATATTGGCATACAAAAAGGATGTTAGTATGGTTAATTATCTAGCGGATGGATCCTACGTGATAAGTTTAAGAATCCGGTATTGTAGATTGCAATAAGTTGAATGATAATACGTCAAGTGGTATAAGGGGAAGTTTGTAAGCACCAACTATAGAGAATTAAGCAAGGATTGAACCCTATAAAGACTAGGTCATCTTGGGAGATGCTAGTGATTACTAAATTAATCGTACTATAGTGCAATGTATTTCGAAAAAATACATACAGCTTCAGGAATGAGTACTGTGAACAAGGCGTTAAGTTAAAGATTGTACTACACCTAGGAACTGATTTTAGAGGGTTGCTCATGATAGCAAAAAATAAGTATGATATAGACCAACGATTAAGTTATGAAATCAGTATAATGACGATACCCTTAAGGCTGGTTCGAGAACTATAGAAAGAATAGGTTACGATCTGTCAGGAGAGTACAATGGGTCTAAAGATTACATTGTAAATATACACACTGAATGATTTGAGGACTTAGTCTTGTATCAAGGAAGTGAAATAGGTAACATATCGGAATATGCAAGGGATACTAAGTTCGGTCACGATCTAGGAAACTGAATTATGTAGGAATACACTAAGTTATTGATTACGTAATACACAAGTTTCGAGGACGAAACTTTTTGTAAGGAGGGGAGAATGTTATATCCCATTTTTTTTTAAATAAGGGTAAAATGGGTATTTGGGCTAATTAATTATTAAACCTAATTTGATTAGAAAAATTTTCCCGAAACCCTAATCAAATTTCTATTTAAACAACGCTTGGACTACTCCCTTTCCATACTACGCGTATGCCGACCAGGAGAAAAAAAACGATTCTTTTTGCTACAACCTAGGGCCGCCAGTTTTGGGGAGAGTAGGAGGAGCACCACTGTCTCGATCAAGCCTTTCAAAACGCGTATCAATTACCAAGTAGGTTGCTCCCTTAACATCTGTTGAATGTAAAAAACGATAATCTTAAATTTTTCTATGAAAACGAGATCGTGCATTAGTATTTGTGATTGTATAGATGTTTGATTATTAATTATACGTATATGTGATGAATTGTATGTCCGTATATATGTACGATGCTATTTTCGTATGAAACTCGAAAAAGATTTGATTTTTGATGTGCGTGTGAATACCGGAATCGTAGGAATGAGTGGTTGTGCCGGCGGCGCGTGGCCGGTGGTGGTGGGCTATGACCACGTGCTGCCGGATGAAGGAATAAGGAGGGGCGGACTGACAGGAGGGCTAGTTTGGGGGGGCGATTTGGAGGGGTGGGGGCTGAGGGAGGGGGCGGCTGGAAGGGGGTGCTGAGGGGGTGGTGTGAATTGAGGGGGGGCGGGTTGGGGTTGGGGGCGTGGGGTTGTGGGGGCTGGGCTGGAGGGGGGGTTGAGGGAGGGGGAAGGGAATTTGCAGGAAGGGTTATGAATCGCATGAAGGGGGGCCAGGAACTGAGGCATCACGGAAAAAGAAAAAAGATAAGAAAAATAAAAGGGAAAAGAAAAAGAATAATAAAAGAATTAAAAAGGGGGAATTTGAAAGTTGGGATCTGAAGGCGTAGGAAGGAAAGAGAATAGGAAAAAAGAAAAAGAAAAAGAAAAAGAAAAGGAAAAGAAGAAGAAAAGGAAAGGGAAAGTAAATGAAGGATTCCGTGTATGATTTCTGTGCATTCATGCATCACGAGACATTGCATATATGATATGTTCTGTTCTGTTCCGTTCTGTTCTGTTAGGATATGCGAGACATAAGTCGCATATCTGATCTGTTCCGTTCCGTTCTGTTCCGTTCGTTCCGTTCCGTTCTGTTAGGAACCCGGGATCATGCATTGCACGATTAGATGAATGTTCTGAGAAGGTAGGTTTATCATGCATCACGTATGTGACATTGCATTTCACGCGCATTCTGCATGATTATGTGCTTGATTGTTTTAAGAAGTTATGACCGTTATAACGTTGTTTTAAGAGGGTTCTGACCGTTATATGTGTTTGCGAAAACGTGGACAGTCTATTTTCGTATCAACGTACTTATATGTATTTTACTACTGTCCTAGCATGTATGATCTCACTGGGCCGATGCAGGCAGGGTACCTACTGAGTGACGTTTTGTCGCTCACACCGTTCGTTTGTTTTTTGCAGACGATTCAGGGTACGATTACGTATGGGTTGGAGAGGACTCTGAATGAGCACATTGGAACTCTTAGAGACTGATGATCAAGAATTGAGGAAGTTTTATTTTATTTATTATTATTTAATTGAGGACTTAGCTTAGGGATTTTATTTTACGAACTTTACGATGTCGTTTAGGGGATTTTGACTTGATGTTGATTATAGATGATTTGGGGATTTTACTTTGATTTAGGTTTTTCTGAATTGATTTATTTCGTGTCCGCAATCGAATACTCTGTCGTTTTGATAAGTGCAGGGATTCGTACAGACGCCTTATATCCCTTAGTGGAATACGGCGGACGTACCGGTTCTGACCCTAGGGTTCGGGACGGGACGCTACACCATCTTTGGTGGCAATAGAGGCCATTGTATCACCTCTACACGTCAGCATGAAGTTTCCCACTCCAGGGGTGGTAACCATACAAGGTGATACACAAGTGGCACAGAGTTGTTATGCTATTGCCACCCAAGGAAATGAGGCAGTTCAGCAAGTCAGCCTTGATGAGATGATACCTTCAGATGAGGAGCACTTGCATTCAGATGATGCAGTGCAGGATTTCATCCTCGATCCGAGCCGGCCTGAAAATGTCATAAAGATCGGGACATGGATGCCGTCTGAATTGCTAGCTCAGCTGCAGGCTCTGCTGAGAGAATTTGCAATTATCTTCGCATGGACTGCCGAAGACATGCCAGGGATTCCCTCACATCTGGCTGAGCATAAACTGAAAGTTGATCCCTTGGCAAAGCCAGTAATGCAAAAGAAGCGGAATTTCGCTCCAGAACGAAATAAAGTCATTGAAGAGGAGGTAAAGAAGCTATTGGCCGTAAAGTTTATTGTTGAAATTTATCCAATCTGGTTGGCTAACCCAGTGGTGGTCCCTAAGCAGGATGAATCTTGGAGGATGTATAGACTACACTGACCTCAACAAAGCATGCCTAAAAGATTGTTATCCGCTCCCTAAAATTGACGGGCTAGTGGACTGATATAATCAATTTTATACATATTATTTATACACTCTACTATTTGTATCGAGCAATATTTGACTAAAACGATGCTAAAAATTGATAATAATAATAATATCAAATTGAAGAATAGAAGCGTTCATGTGATTAAATAGAAAATATTAATTTTGTTAGCTAAATCAACTTCATTTTCTGGGCTTAACCGAGTTACACTTAAATGATGTTAAAGTCTATGTTATTTAGCTAAATTTAATACTTATTTTGGGCACTACACATTTATTTTAATATTGCAGGAAAACAAAAGAGATAAACTTCAAATCTGTTGGAATGAAATCATCTCATAAAAGTTGCTGAGATTTACCATTATCAACTGAGCAGTGGAGAAAAAATGGAGCTGATCAGCTCTATCTGTATGCCATTCGCGCCTATAAATAGCTTGGAATACAGAAGAAGAAAAAGCAGGGAACGCAGAGCCTGGAGCTTCTGCAGGGATTTCCCAACGCCTAGGCAATTTCCCAAGCCAGCCGAAAGTTTTCTCCAAAAGTCTTGCACTTTTCCCAAGGCTACTTGCCCCTCTCTGCCATCCATCGGAGTCAAAAGAAAAAAAATGGAAACAGGACCCAGCTGTCTCATCGCGTCAGATTAGCCAGGTCTCCAGCCAGTCCCTGTGCGCCACATCAGCGCTACTGTCAGTCAGGCAGACAACTTCAGCACGCGTCAGCACAGCAACGCGGATTCCGAGGTTGCTTTTGCAGTACAGTTTTGTACACGGTTTCTTTTTCTACTGCTCTTTATGAAATTATATAAGGATATGATGGATAGTATGGATTTAATTTGTGGCTAGATTCTTATTTTCTTGACTAGTTTTTGTGGCAGTTGAATTATTTTGATACTTTAATGTATTAGTTTTCCCTCTTGATTATTTAATTTAGTTTATTATCCCAATCGTTAATTGTTGTTGGTGTGTTTATTGCGTCAATAGATTAGCTGCCTATTGATAGAACATATAATTAATTTCGAAGGACCGGGAGGTGAATTTTAATTACGACCGTGTCAACAACGAACCTGTAGTAAAACTGACTAGGGATAGATTCGGTTTCTACGGGTGGATAATTAGAAAAATTCTAAGGAAATTAAATGCGATTCGATGGATTAAATTTTGCGTAGGGATACGGAGTTTGTCACACCGAGTTAGGTTTCTACGCCAAGGGATTGGGTAAAAATTAAAATAGGGAATTTCTTCCTTAGCGGTTTGGAATAGAAATTAGTTAATTATTTTGGGTTAAAAAGTGGATTACACTTTAGAAAATGATTCAACTGAAACTAAACTAGTCAAGGAAATCTTTAAAGGGAAAAAGTTAAGGTTTAGTATTTATTAGCAGTTAGTTTTTATTTTTTTATCAAATTTTATTGATTAGGTTTAAATTAAGGCGGAAAAATAATTTTGGTAATTAAAACTAGTCCTCATGGGATCGACAACCCTCTTGCCTGCTACACTACAATTGTACCTAGTGCACTTGCTAGTTAGTGGTTAAGAATTTACACATCAAGTTTTGGCGCCGTTGCCGGGGAACTAGATTTTGATATCATATAATTATATAGCCTTTAGATTAAACCAAATATTTTTTATGTAAATATGTATAGAAGTGTCGACAGAACACTTTTCGTAAATATATACTATTTCTATAATTATTCTATTTCTTTCATTTTTTTCCCGTGAGTTTTGTTTGTTTTTATTTTTTTTTTCTTTTTTTTGATTATTTACGTTATTAGATAGTGTTATTTGTTGTTTTGTCTTTTGCTTTCTTTACTTATTCTTCCGTGTTTTTTTTTCTGTATTGCTTTACTTTTATTATTTAGTTTATTAGTTTATGACCCGTAGTTCCAACGAGCCTCTACTATACGATCCTAATATTGAAGGTACTGCTAACATAACAGAAAAATAGTAAGGCAATCAAAAATTAGCTCGCAGAGAGTTAATATTTAAGAAATCCAAGAACAAATAGAAATTGAAGCAATCGAAATGGCAGATAATAACCAAGAAGCCCAAAGGTTCCTTAGAGATTATGCAACCCCTAGGGTAGAGGGAGCTGCCCCAGCCATACGTAGACCCACTATAGCTGCAAATAACTTTGAGATTAAACCTGCAGTGATACAAATGATCCAACAATGTACAATTTTATGGTTTATCAAGTGACCCTAACGCCCATATTTCTAATTTCTTAGAAATATGTGACACCTTTAAACAAAATGGGGTAGGTGATGATGCTATAAGGTTAAGACTCTTCCCTTTCACCCTAAAAGACAAAGCGAAAGCTTGGCTTAATTCTCTACCCTCAGGTTCTATCACAACTTGGGACCAATTAGCTTCAAGTTTCTTAACCAAATATTTTCCACCATCTAAAACAATGAAATTAAGAAATGAAATAACCAACTTTGCTCAAGATAGTGGGGAATCTTTATATGAAGCATGGAAGAGATTTAAGGACTACCTAAGACGGTGCCCACACCATGAACTACCGAAGTGGATGCAAGTCCAAATATTTTATAATGGTATGGAAAATAGCGCCAGGTCAATGGTAGATGCAGCAAGTGGGGGTAGCATAATGAGAAACCACCCGATGAAGCATGGAATCTCCTTGAAGAGAGGCCTCAACGGGATGCCAGTGGCCAAATGAAAGAAGCAACCCTAAGAGAGCTTCTGTGTTAGAACTTCACACGAACTCTGCCATTTTGGCACAACTTTCTCTAATTTCAAAAGTCTAGGTATTGGCGGCAAAATAACTTGTGAAAATTGTGGCGGCAATCATGTATTAAATCAATGTCCACAAAATCAAATAGCAAGCACAAGTGAAAGTTTCTATCCGAATGAAGCAAATTTCGTAGGTCAAAATCAAAGATTTAACAATCCTTATCCTAATACCTACAATAATACATGGGGAAATAATGCAAATTCTTGGAATCGACCTCAGAATACAGGACATCCTCCTGGTTTTCCAAATAATCAAGAGAAAAAGATAAATGTTGAAGATATCTTGGCAAAATTTATATCAAGCTCTGAAGCAAGATTCCAAAATCAAGAAGCTTTGATCAGAAATCAAGAAACTTTAATCAAGAATCAAGAATCTTCAATCAAAAATTTGGAAAACCAAGTCGGTCAAATGGCGAATTTATTGGCAAATAGAATTCAAGGAAATCTGCCAAGTAATACCGAGACGAATCCTAAGGAGCTAAATGCTATAACTCTGATAAGTGGAGATGAAACAATCAGTGAAACAAACTCTTTGAAGGAAAATGATGACATGGAGATGAGTAAAATAACAGTGATCGTTCAATTTTTTTGGATACTAAAACTACTAAAGCTGACAAGAATGAGGAAAAAATAGAAGCTGAAGAATTTAGAGAAGACGACGATACCTATCAATGTAAAAATCTGAGAAAGCAAAATGAGAAAGAACAAACGAGAATTACACAAAAATTATCTGCGAATCTTAATGAAAAAGAACTTGATGAGGAATTTCGAAAATTTATTGAAAAGTTCAAGGAAGTAAATGCTAATATTCCTTTCGAAGAAACTTTAGAGAAAATGCCGAGTTATAAGAAATTTTATGAAGAAATACTGGCAAACCAAGTGAAGAAACAAGGCCTTGAAAAGGTAATCATATAAATGAACATATTCAAGATAAATTACCTCCAAAGCAAGAAGATCCTGAATGTTTTTATATTCCTTGTTCAATTGGTAATTTTAATTTTGATGATGCCTTATGTGATCTTGGTGCTAGTGTTAATGTCATGCCTTACTCGTTGTTTGAAAAATTAAAATTGAAAGTCTTGAAACCAACCAATTTTTCAGTACGTTTTCCTGATGGATCGACCAAATGTCTAAGAGGAATGGTTGAAGATGTTTTGGTTAGAATCGATAAATTCATTTTTCCTGCTGATTTTGTTGTGTTAGATATGGTTAATGATTCTAATTCAAAGATTCTTTTTGGAAGACCATTTTTAGCCACAACTAGGAGTGTTTTTGATGTTCCGAATGGAGACATAATCCTAAGGGTAGGCAATGAACAAGTGAAGTTACATGTCTTGAAAGATTTGAAACACCCTAGGAAGGATGATGATTATTGTTCTGTTATACTATTTTTAAAGTTTCTCTTGAAGAAAGCACTCCTAGTAACGATAAATTTAGAGGCAGAGAAAATGAAAGCATTTTTGAAAATAAGTTACAAGAGGGTCAAAAAGTTTTGTTAGACAAATCAATATCCTGCATTGTAAAGAAAATATGTCCCTCTGGAGACGTTGAGTTGGAATTCGAGAAGGTTAAGAAAATCAGAGTGAATAGTAGTCGTCTAAAAAGATTCAATACTGAAGCTTCTCGAAATGAAATGAAAATTCGCTTGTATGATCCACCATGAAAAGGAACTTCGGGAAGTCTAGCTGTAGACTATAAATTCAGAACTACTTTTTTGCCTTATCATTTTTATGTTTTGATATGTTGTTGTGTCAGCATCAAAAGTTTGCAAGTTTTTTTATTGAAATACATTCAGAGGCTGTTGAGCAATGAATGTTTCAATTTTTTCTTGCAAGCTTTAGTCATGTTATTTTTTTTCCGTGTTATGCGCTTTTGTTGTGGTTTGGTTTTGTAGGAATAAAAATTGCAAGATCGTTGAAAAAGAAGTTGTCCTGAGATGGGAACCATATGACATGTGTGCGGCTCACTGCAATATGAAAGATGACGTGAGCATCAAATCAGCTAAGTTTCTTGTTCCTTTGCTTCTTATTCTTAACATTGAGAATAATGTTAATGTCTAAGTGGAGGGTAGGAGACGTAGACTTATGGATGCTTGTTTTTTAGAGCTGATTTTTGATGTATTTGAAAAAAAAATGCTTAAATGTACGTTATTTTTAAATTTTCGATCTTCTATGGATATGTGGATGTGAATTATTTTGCATACGTAGTTACATAATACATGAGAAATACCTTTGGAATGATGGATTGATTCGATGTTGAATATATTTTATTCCATGTAATTTGAGACATTTTGAGCACGTATAGCCATGATCTTGTGATTTGTGGGCAGTAGTGAAGAATTATGCTTATCATGTATTTTGTGTCATTCTAGAACTTACTTCATTACTCCTCGAGGCGAAATTATTAGATGATTTCAAGTTAACTAAGAGATGACAGTCATAGGCGTTTTTTGGACCGTTTGAGCCTTTCTAGTCATTCCTATGATCATTTTATCCCTAGTACCCTTTTTGAGCCTGATTATTAAGAATGGTGAGACCCCATTCGATTTTCTTTGTTGTTACGCCTCATTAACTTTCCATTTTAGCCTACTTGATAAAAATGTATAACCTTATATGTCCCTATTTAAGAGAGCTTATATGGCATTATTGTTACATTTGGGATAAAGATAGTGGGTTACGATGATGAGATGAGGTTGAAAGGGTACACAAATATATCTTTACAAGATTGGTGATGAAAAAGAAAAAAGTTCAAATAACGAAAAAGGAAAAGAAAAAAAAGATGAAAAAAAGGCCAAAGAAAAGGGAAAAAATTATATGGCCGATGATGTAAAAAGCTTGAAATTGATTTTGGTTATTGGTTCTCAAAGATGAAGAGTGTTTTTGAATTATAAAAAGAGTTTGTTTCATGCGCATGCCATTTTCTATGAGCTCTCTTAGATTTTTCTTTGAATCCCTTTTCCTTCGTGAAACCAAGTCGTAGCCTAACATTACAAGCTTAAAGTCCTACTTGATCTTCGTTGACTTGAATCATCTACATTAGTGGAGAGCGAGTAAGAAAAGTAAGCATATGGGATGTTCATGAGCCATAATTTGCATAATTTCAACTGATTGTCTACGGAAAGCTCGAGATTGGCTATTTACACACACACCTCGATTACATGGGATAAGTATAGTTGATATTTGAATTATAAAGTTATTAAATTTGTTATTTCGATTGTACTTTGTGGCTACTTATGTGAAATCATCACTGATGCATGTTCTTTAGAAGAAAGATTAAGCCTATTTTCTTTAAAGTCACTTTATTTGCTCGAGGACGATCAAAAGCTAAGTGGAAGGTAGTTGATATAATCAATTTTATACATATTATTTATACACTCTACTATTTATATCGAGCAATATTTGACTAAAACGATGCTAAAAATTGATAATAATAATCAAATTGAAGAATAGAAGCGTTCATGTGATTAAATAGAAAATATTAATTTTGTTAGCTAAATCAACTTCATTTTCTGGGCTTAACCGAGTTACCACTTAAATGATGTTAAAGTCTATGTTATTTAGCTAAATTTAATACTTATTTTTGGGCACTACACATTTATTTTAATATTGCAGGAAAACAAAAGAGATAAACTTCAAATCTGTTGGAATGAAATCATCTCATAAAAGTTGCTGAGATTTACCATTATCAACTGAGCAGTTGAGAAAAAAGTGGAGCTGATCAGCTCTATCTGTATGCCATTCGCGCCTATAAATAGCTTGGAATACAGAAGAAGAAAAAGCAGGGAACGCAGAGCCTGGAGCTTCTGCAGGGATTTCCCAACGCCTAGGCAATTTCCCAAGCCAGCCGAAAGTTTTCTCCAAAAGTCTTGCACTTTTCCCAAGGCTACTTGCCCCCTCTCTGCCATCCATCGGAGTCAAAAGAAAAAAAATGGAAACAGGACCCAGCTGTCTCATCGCGTCAGATTAGCCAGGTCTCCAGCCAGTCCCTGTGCGCCACATCAGCGCTACTGTCAGTCAGGCAGACAACTTCAGCACGCGTCAGCACAGCAAGGCGCGGATTCCGAGGTTGCTTTTGCAGTACAGTTTTGTACACGGTTTCTTTTTCTACTGCTCTTTTATGAAATTATTAAGGATATGATGGATAGTATGGATTTAATTTGTGGCTAGATTCTTATTTCTTGACTAGTTTTTGTGGCAGTTGAATTATTTTGATACTTTAATGTATTAGTTTTCCCTCTTTGATTTATTTAATTTACTAGTTTATTATCCCAATCGTTAATTGTTGTTGGTGTGTTTATTGCGTCAATAGATTAGCTGTCTATTGATAGAACATATAATTAATTTCGAAGGACCGGGAGGTGAAGATTTTAATTACGACCGTGTCAACAACGAACCTGTAGTAAAACTGACTAGGGATAGATTCGGTTTCTACGGGTGGATAATTAGAAAAATTCTAAGGAAATTAAATACGACTCGATGGATTAAATTTTGCGTACGGATACGGAGTTTGTCACACCGAGTTAGGTTTCTTCGCCAAGGGATTGGGTAAAAATTAAAATAGGGAATTTCTTCCTTAGCGGTTTGGAATAGAAATTAGTTAATTATTTTGGGTTAAAAAGTGGATTACACTTTAGAAAATGATTCAACTGAAACATAAACTAGTCAAGGAAATCTTTAAAGGGAAAAAGTTAAGGTTTAGTATTTAGTTAGCAGTTAGTTTTTATTTTTTTTATCAAATTTTATTGCTTAGGTTTAAATTAAGGCAGAAAAATAATTTTGGTAATTAAAACTATTCCTCGTGGGATCGACAACCCTCTTGCCTGCTACACTACAATTGTACCTAGTGCACTTGCTAGTTAGTGGACTCAACGCTTGGGCATGAGATCTTCGATTTTTTGGATGCCTTTAAGGGCTATCATCAGATCATTACGGCAATAGAAGATCGGGAGAAAACTACTTTCATAACAGAGTCATGTACTTATTGTTATGTAACTATGCCATTTGGGTTGAAGAATGCTGGGGCCACCTATCAACGGCTGGTCAATTCTTTGTTCAGTGAACAAATTGGTCGAATAATGGAAGTTTACATTGATGATATGCTTATCAAGAGCAGGTCTCTTGATCAGTATATTCAGAACTTAAGGGAAGTCTTCACTGTGTTGAGAGACTCGCACTTGAGACTAAACCCGAAAAAATGTACATTTGGGGTACGTACTGGAAAGTTCTTTGGGTATATGGTTTCCAAGGAAGGGGTGCAGACAAACCCTGCTAAAATTGAATCTTTACAAAACATGCATCCCCCCATGAATGTAAAAGAGGTACAGAGGTTAACGGGCCGAATAGCCGCACTAAACAGATTTTTATCCAAGTCAGCCGAAAGATCTCTTCCTTTCTTCCAGGTCCTGAAGAAGAAAACAGTTTTCCTGTGGAATGATCAATGACAAAAAGCCTTCGATGAGCTGAAGTCCCATCTGGCCGATGTGCCAATGCTGACTTCGCCTCTACCAGAGAAGAGCTATATGTATACCTCTCAACGTGCAAAGAAGCTGTAAGTGCAGTTCTGCTCATGGAGCAGGATAATGTGCAGAGGCCCATCTATTTCGCAAGCAAATCTTACATGGGCCTGAAGTGAGATATCCCAATGCTGAGAAGGTAGTCTTAGCACTTGTAGTGGCAGCAAGGAAGTTCAGGCCTTACCTACAAGCTCATCCTATTATAGTGGTCACTGACCAGCCCTTAAAGCAAATCTTGTCAAGGCCAGACACATCTGGCCGATCTGCAAAATGGACTGTGGAGCTTGCAGAGTATGATATCCAGTACAAGTCAAGAACTTCTATCAAAGCCCAAGTATTAGCAGACTTCTTAGCTGAAGGGATATCCGTGGAGGAAGATATCAAGCCAGTAGCTGACTGAACATTATATATGGATGGGTCTTCCTCCAAAGATGGTTGTGGAGCAGGACTCCTAATCATCAACCCCAACAAAGAAGAATTTGAATATGCCTTGCGTTTCGACTTTGAATCAACCAATAACGAGGCAGAATATGAGGCCCTCATAGCAGGACTAGGCCTCGCAAGAAATCATTTCCCGAAGTGATTCGCAATTGATTGTTTCTCAGATCAATGGGGATTATGAATCCAAAGAGGAAAACATGAAAAAGTATTTGGCTAAAGTGCCGCAGCTCGGTCAAACATTTGAGCACTTCAGCATTGAACATATCCCCAGATCAGCCAACAAAAGAGCTGATGCGTTATCTCAGCTAGCTTCATCCACTTTAACAACTTTGGGAAAAAGATAGTTGTGGAGCTAGTAAAGCATCGTGCTTAGATGCTAATGAAGTGCTGCAAGTGGATTATCGTAATACCTGGATGGACGAAATTGTTAACCTATTGCAGCATGGAATTCAGTCCGAGGACAAACGAGCAGCTCGGCGTCTTCGATTGAAGGCAGCAAGGTATGCTCTTTTTAACAACCACCTTTATAAAAAGTTATTTTCACAGCCTTGGTTGAAGTGCGTGTTTGAAAACGAGGGAGATTACATCCTTCGAGAGATGCACCAAGGTATCTGTGGAAATCATTCTGGTGCACGGTCGTTGACAAGAAAATGCTATCTTGCTGGATATTACTGGCCTACTTTACGCCATGATGCAGAAGAATTGGTCAAGAAATGTCAAGCATGCCAAGTCAATGCTCCAATGTCACATTTGCCAAGTCAAGAGCTCACTTCTATTGCAAGTCCCTGGCCATTTGTACAGTGGGGGATAGATCTTGTTGGACCTCTGCCCCAAGCTCCAGGTTCAGTCAGATTCTTGGTTGTTGCCATTGATTACTTCACCAAATGGGTGGAAGCAGAACCTTTAGCTACAATAATAGGAAATCAAATCAATAAGTTCTTGTGAAAAAACGTCATATGTCGCTTTGTCCTTCCACAAGTTCTTCTATCAGACAATGGAAAGCAATTTGTTGATGATCCTGTTAAGAGTTGGTGTGCTGAGCTCAAAATTGAACAGCGATTCACTTCGGTAGCACACCCTCAGGCTAACGGATAAGTTAAACTGGCCAACAGAACAATCAAGGATGGATTGAGAAAACGTCTATATAAAATTGGAGCAAGTTGGGCGGAGGAGCTCCCAAGTGTATTATGGGCATATCGAACTACTCCTTCTACCTCCACTAAAGAAACACCATTTTCCTTAGTATATGACACTGAGGCAGTCATCCCAGCCGAAATTGGTTCCAGCTCTACTCGAACAGATTACTATTCTGCTGAAACCAATAACCCAGAGTTGCGGCTGAATTTGAATGAATTGGAGGAAAAAAGGGAGCAGGCCCATGTCTGCATGGCTCAGTACAAAAATCTAATTGCTCAATACTACAATTCTCGAGTACGGCCAAGATCCTATCAAGTGGAAGATTTGGTATTGCGCAACAATGAAGCAAGCCATGTAGCACCAATTGGGACGTTTAACCCTAAGTGGGAAGGTCCTTATCGGATAGAGGAGGTGCGCTCAAATGGGGCTTATAAATTACAAACCTTGGAAGGCAAAACTTTACCAAGAACTTGACATTCTACTCACTTAAGACTTCTACATCAGTGATGTTTTCACCTCAGCAGAACTGAGCTGGCCGAGCAAGACTCGACTCAGCAGGATCTCAGTAGGTTTTCCAAAGAAGTCTTTCACAATTTTCATTTGCTAGCAGTGCTAGAAAAATATAAATCATTTATGTAATTATCAGCAATGCTGAGAATTAAATAGAACAGTGTTTTATGGCAGAGCCAACATGTGATTCTTTTATTTTGCCTAAATAGATCAAGTAACAGGTTTACTTTATCTAAAATTTATTGCAAATTGCGAAGTTAAAGCCCGGCAGAGCTGCAGTTCAGTCAAGCAGTGTAACATTTTTGGCAGAGCCAAAGGTCGAGGCTGAAGTCTAACACTTGTCGAAAAATCCAACGTGAAAGTGATTAAAAAGCTCTTTGGCAGAGCCAGGACAAAAAGTTGCTACGAAGGATAATTTAAAGAACTTTGGCAGAGCTGAAGTCACAAGAAGAAGACAAATACTTGCACAAATTATGAAAATAGAGCAAGTAAAGTTTCACAAGCAGAAGACAAAATCAGGAAAATAACAGCAAGCTGAAGAGCACAAGTTGAAGAAAAATGGATTTTTATTGAAGAAGTTATCTATTACAACTACAAAAAATACAAAGAATCCTATACTACTCCCTCCTCATCATCAGCCTCTCTGAGATCAACCCCTTCCTTGAATTGCTCAAGTTGTTTATCAAATATACCTTCGGCTTCGGAGTTGTAGAGATCGGCAAGTTGAGGATGGTCCTTATCCAGGCTGGGATAGACTTCGCAGCAAAAGTCAATTGCGCAAGTTTGTCCCATTGCCAGAACAGAGCCTTGCATCTTCAGCAGATTATCCTCAAAGTACTTGGACTTTCTGAACTCAGCAACAACAGAATTTTTGATTTCTTCAGCTTGAAGCTCAAATTGTGAGATGAGCTCAGCCTTGCTCTTCTTTTCTGCCTCAAGTTGCTGGGCCAGATCATCCTTACTCTTCTGCTCCACTTCAACTTGGCTCTTCAAATGGGACAACTCTTGCTCACAATTGTTGAGTTCCTTCTGGAAGAACTCTAACTCAGCTTGGGTCTTAGTAGACACCAGCACAACGTTGGTAATAACTTCGTTCAGCTCATCCACTTGTGAGTTCGCAACTGCCAGCCGAGTGTCAGACTCCTCCTTGTCTTCCTTTAGCTTGGAATTCTCAGATGACAAGGAGTCCATCTCTGACTTCATTGAGTCCATCTCCGACCTCAATGTCTTCAGCTCAGCATCTATTTCTTCCACTTGAGTTGTCAGGCTTTGCCATCTCTGCCAACTCGTCATTAGCTTTCTTCAAGTTAGCATTGCTCTCAGAGAGTTGAACCACCATGCTGCGCATTTCTTCTGCTCTTCTGAGCATGTCACACTCTTGAGCTCGGTCTGCAGTAACCAATATAGTCAAATGAGACTTCAACAACTTAAGTAAAAAGGTTGGGAATTCTGAAGGAAACGTACTATGGATATGTTTCTCAGATAAATGTCCAAAGCCGTGTCCCAGTCATTGCAGGCATAGCGATCCCAATCCATGGGCAGCACTGGCAGATCTGATAATTTCTTGGCTACTCCTGGATGAGCAGTTTAATCAAAAACGAATAAGACAACTTCTTCCAGCCTCGGTGCTGATGCGAAGGTTCTCCTTCAGAAGGGGCTTTTCCATAAGGACGCTGAGGAGCATCCTCCCCTGAAGTCAAGACAACTCCTCCAGTTGGGGCATCCTTTGGATCCTTAATAATTAACCCCGCAGGAGGAGCAGAAATTGGCGCAGCTAGGGCTGGAGCGGAAGTTGGCAAAGAAGGAGCAGGAGCAGAAGTTGGCACAGCAGGTTTAGGCTGTGAAGTCTTCTTGGATGGAGGAGCAGCTTGAGGTTTTCCTACCCCAGCCTTTGCAGCAGGCTTGGGGGGTAAGGCTGGGGCCTAAGAAGCTTTCTTCTTCATTGGTTGAGCTGCAGCCTGAACAGGTTTCTTGGCTGCAGCAGAAGAGGTGCTAACTGAAGTTTTAGCTGCAACAAAAACCCAAGTTAAAAATGTTGAAATAAAGCAAATAAAATATCAACGCCAAAATTGGTGATCTTTACCTTGTTTGGTGGGAGGAGCAACAGGAGCAGCAGGCAGAGCCTGCACCTCAAATGAGGTTTTGGAGGACTTTTCATCCTCTCTCTTCCTCTTCTTGGGAACCAATTTCTTCAGTTTGCTGAGATTTTCAGACACCATGGTTTCTCTGCAAGATTCAACAACAGATCAGTCAAAACACATGCGCAACATCAAGAAAAACCAGGGATATTTAAAGCATGAATACATACCCAAAATTAAGGGTAAGGCAGAGGAGCCAAGGGTTTCAAACTGGTGTGACGGCCACATGTGGTCCAGGTCGGCAGCCTTCACAACCGACCTGTCCACCCTTTTCCAGTCTACAGCTTGGGGAAGGTGCAGTAACCTCGAGGCTTCATCGCAAATTTTTCGTTTGGCCTCTTATTATCTGCAGGGCCGGATTTCCATAGAGTTCTTTCAGGTAATCCTATGGCTTTGATGTAGAAGAAGCGACTCTTCCAGTTTTTGATGAAAGAAGGGATGTTTATGACATGGTTGGAAACTCTATTAGGATGTCTTCTACTAAAGTAGTACCAGCTCTCCTTGTGTTTGCACACAAACATCCCCCTGAAGACGGCAAGGTCAAATTCTGCCTCAGCGGCTCTCAGGTAGAGTAGATAACTGGCAATAACCTTCAAGCCGTTGGGCATAATTTGGGATAATCTAAGGTTATAATAATCAATGATATGCAATAAAGGGCTAGGAACAGGGAGGTCAAACCCAGATTTGAAGTATTCTTCATAAACTGCCTCATACCCAGCGGGTGGATCATAGGCAGTTTGATGAGGAAGAGGCAGAATGGGGGAAAAGGTATCTCTATTTATGCTAAAGTCAATACAGAAGCGAGAAAGGTCAGCAATTTTAAAGTGCAGGCTGAACTTTGCACTACTGGAGAAGGTGAACCCCTATCAATGGAGTGCAAGGGTATTATTGAAGAGGAGGTGGAGGTAACCTTAGAAGGTTCACCAGTAAGGCGTAACCTCCTTAGAGGGCGGTTGTCCTCACTGGAATCTGACCTCTCATGGAGGGATTAGACCTCCTGGTCACCCTCCAGATCAGCTGGGTAAGAGTGAGCTGATCTGTTTTTGGAATCAGAAGAGGAAGAAGATGGAATAACAAAAGCCATGAGTAAGGTAGAAGAAAAGCTTACAGAAGATTGAAGGGATAAGCTGGAAGGAACAACGCCAGAGCAAGGATGGAGATAAGCCTCAAAGACTAGGAGGAGGAGTAGAAAATCAGAATAAGCGATGCGCAGAATAGAGGAAGAAGAAGAAGAAGAATTAGGGCAAACGTCTCTATTTATAAGAGGAAAAGCAAAGATTGAAACTTTTCAGTCGAAATTCAAAAAGAGATGACGGTTCAGCTTTTCCCCCTTTTTCTCGATTACTGAAATCGCCGTAAAAGTAATGATGATGCATTGAAACTGGCACTGATATTAAAAAGGAGAATAACGGCTCAATTCTGAGGTTGCGGTTAATGGGAAATACGGCGCAATTAAGAGGATAACTGCCTAATTAATGAGGACACGTCATTGACTCTTCAGAATAGATTTGTCTGCCCTCACAGATCAGCTCGGCCACACAAAATCTGGGGGCAAATGATAAACCAGAAATAATCGTCTGTTAGTCAACGACAATCAACAGCATATTGTGCAAGTGTATAACTCCTGCAATTCGGCACCTAAGGCGTTTCTGTTCAGCCTGACTGCACTTCGGCTGTATCGCATAGCATTCATCTTATTATCAGAGAATATGTCTAAGGTTTGCACCTGGACACCAACTTCAACCTCAGCCTCAGCCAAAGAATTATGCTTCAGACCACTTCGGCCAGATTTGACATTGCACTTCGGAAAAGCTTGGTTTTGCACTTCGGCAAAGGAGTCAAACGTAGCATCATATCGTGGGACCATCAGGCAGAAGTGCAGTTCAAAGGAAGAGTACACGTCGGGCTGTTCAGCCTGTACACGCCAAGGTCATGTTAGTCGACCTACTAGTCACATCCGCAAACCTACCACCAGCCATATTAGCAGACCTACGTCGTCATAGGTTCTCTGCCCCAAGCCAACGTCACATCCATTGTCAGAGGCAGAGGACAAAGGGAAACTAACAAAAGCAAGCTAATGCAGACCAGAGCAAAAAAAAACATTTTTTCCATCTCTCCTGGAGCAAATACATCGAATTTTCTCCTCAGCCAAGAACTGTGAGAACTTTCTAACTCCACATACCAAATTATATTCTCATTGAGAAATGGCCCAAACTGACTTGACCGTCGGAGGGTTTTACTCGGGGTCACACCCCCGGGACCTCTGATTTGTGCTTCCTTGTGCAGGACTTCCAGGAAGCTATTCCAGCTATTTTCTTCAAATCAACTGACGACGTTTATTTGAGGTTATCTTAGACCCTTGGTGAAGATCCGGCTTCATCATCTATAGAGTTATAGTAAGCATATTATATAAAATTACCCTGACACTAAGAGAATGTAGTTTCTTCAGTTACAAGTACTAAAGTCGAAAGAGGCAGAGTAGACAGGGGGCTAATATTTTTCTCAATCTTTTTTGCTTTGTTCTTTTTTTCTTTCTCACTCCCTAAACTTCACTTCGAAAATTTGATGCAAGAACTCCCTGTGAAAGAAAGGCCTCCAACTTCTTCCCTCAATTTTTTTAATTTATTTATCTTAGTGTTTTCATGTGTTTTTCTTCCTGTTTAATGGGATTTTTGCTTTGATCATCAACAACTTCGGGTTCTTGAAGAAAAATGACTGATGTATCTGATCAACACAGGAGAAGGCAACACGCTTGTGAAGATTCAAACGATGAGGCCCAAGAAGAAGAAAAAGAATTCGTGTTGGTAAGTCTACAAGAATTGGACCAGAAATGTGAAGTTCTTTCACGGCAGATCTTTGTATTACTCTAGAAATGATTACTTGTCATTCTAATAGTTACCATTTCTTACGAGTAAATAAAGAGACAAATAGTTACTCACAGTATACGGGAAAAATTTCAACTACACGGGCCGTGAGGGACGCGATATGACGCGATCAATGACAGACCGACACATGGTAACATAACATCTTTTTTTTTTTTATTTTCACCGTTTTTGATTTTATACAAATATAAATAATATTTCTCCCCTACCTTAAATCCCAAATTTCTTGTTCTTCCCCTGCATCCCGTCTTCCAGCGTCCTCCGTCCCAGCTCCGGCCTCCGGTGACACCCACCTCCTCCGGTGACAGCAAAAAAATGGTGATCGGGTGATCAGCCGAGCTGCTATGGAGATTTCTGATGGTGTGTGTACACGTGGAGCTACTTAAACGAGGAATTTGAAGTATTGAGGTTAAAACCCTTAGGGTTGGTGAATGTAATGAGAAAATTGGAATTGGGTTTTTTGATGGAACTCTTTTCTTGTTCTTTGTATTTCCGTGAGGGAAAGAAAGAAGTTTTCAGAAATGGAAAGCTTGTCGATCTAATATTGTTTTGTTTAGATGTGTGGCTTCCACTCAGAAGAAAAGCCTTATTATCGTCGTTTCAAAATATGTCTTTTTTTGTCTTTTTTTTCCTTTGACTGAACGCCTTTCTCTCAAAGCTATTGCCCTTCAAAATCCTTGAGATTGTTCACCCAAGTTCAGTAGTACATAGTTGAAGATATCAGTTTTTGATGTTCCCTCCGTTCTCCCTCCCAGCTGTCATCGGAGGCCGGAGCTGGGACTCGGGAAGACAGGATGCAGGGGAAGAACCACAACAAGAAATTTGGAATTTAAGGTAGGAGAGAAATATTATTTATATTTTATATAAAATCAAAAACGGTGAAAATAAAAAAAAACTGCCATGTTGTCACGTGTCGGTCTGTCATTGGCCGCGTCATATTGCGTCCCCCGCTTCATTAAAACTTTTCCTTCTAAAGTAAGGGTAACTACTGTTTTTGAAAAGCAACAAGAGGAAAATGAAAATCGCTCCACACATGTGAGATTATCAGGAAAAAAAAACAGAAAAAGGAAAATTCCTCTGAGAAAACAGTGAAAGAGGTGCAGTTTTAAGGCCTCCTTCAAGAAAATTTCAGTTTCACTTCAGTTTTCACCCAACGTCTCTTGGATATTTCAGCAATGGTGGTTGTTTTTGTCTTTGTATTCTATTATGTGTACATATACGGTTATGGCTAGACACTAGCACGCTATATTCATATTATTGTGTCATTTATGCAGGTACATATAGAGCCAGATGTCTCACTGGAAACAAAGGATGAAGTTATTGTTTGCCTGCCTCACTCTTCCCAAATCCTAGCGATATCTTTTGATGTCATTGGAATATACTGGATATGGGTGTTGTTGTAAGTTGGTGTCATTTCGGACAAAATGTTAGTAAATAACCTTCACTGAAAAACTGAAATCCGTATGCTTTAAATAAAGCTTGATCAAGGTACCTATTTAGAACCTGAAAATATAACTGTACATATTCTTGCGTCTCATCACGTTTCATGTGATTTTCTTCAATCTACTTGGGAAGAGCGTTGTGAACAGACTCACCAAAAACCTGCTATCCATTTCACGACAAAGAAAAGGGAACTCACGAGGTAGAGATACCTAAGATCCGAACCAAGAAAGGTTTCAACATTTGTAACTTTAATCTCATAGGATTTTCCATAAGCTGACAAGAAATGCACGATGGAAGCTGTTGAATTTCCATCAAAACATACTCATTTGTAAAGGAGGTCAGGGGAATAGAAGACTCTAAGACAAACTCTGAACTCAAGATTGCTGCTGTTATAATAGTTTGTAAAGGCAATGGGATGAAGAACGGATGCATGAAATCAAAGATGATGGTGAATGGGTGTTTAAATAAGCAAGAATAACTTGACTCATGACTTGGATCGATCCATGTATCAAATGGATAGATCCATGTGGCTTGAAAATGAAGTTGAGTATTCTGCCGATATAGATCGATCACATCGATCGATGTACCCTGGGTGCAGAGTTGAAACTTTCTGTCCAGCATAGATCGATCACATAGATCGATCGAAGTGACTTTGATCGATCGATGTCACAGATCGATGTTGGTCAGAATGAAATTGGAACTTACTGTGAGACATCGATCGATGACATCGATCGATCGATGTCCTGACAGAAGTGACTTTTCATGAAAAATCACAACTTATGCACCAAGGGACATATCCAATCACCATGCAACTGTCTTGAACGTCTGAATGGAGTTTGAAAGCCTATAGATAGGCTGTTATAACACATTTTCAAAGACATCTTGCAATCTATTTCATTCTAGCATTCTATATCCTTCTTCCTACTCAAATTCACTCTTGTTCTTGAAAGTTCATTGAATCTCTATTCTTTTGCTGAGAATAAGAGATTGTTGGCTATTGTATCCTAGGAGAAAATTTGCTTACAACGCTGAAGCAACTAGTGGGGGCAAATATTCCTTACGGAAAGTGGTATACACACCTCAAGCCAAACTTCTTCACAAATTTCTCTCTTGTTCATTGTCTTGTTTCCTCATTTTCACAATAACTGCGGTATGCTTCTACGTCTGTTTTAGAAGCTGTGATATCATACTGATCATGAAGATTACATTGTAACAGCTAAGCTTCCTGAAAAGAACTTCTTTAAACGAATAACATGTTTCATTGCATTAGAGTTCATGTTGTTGATATGAAGAGTTTTCATTTCTAATGTAGTCAAAAACGCATTCTTTCTTGACTTTGAAATATGATAGAATAAATTAAAATGACTCATTAAATTGGCTTCGCTTCTTATATTGTGAATAGCAGTTGATCGACACAGCTTGACGCAATTTTCATTATGGATCATCGAAAAACAACATCTGTGTGTTTCTAGCACATGAGCATGGTTGCGTACATCCGATCTCCCATATCCCGTCATAGACGGAAGCCTCTAAGTCAATGTGATAATGTTGTTGTTGTTGATATGAAGACCCATTAGTCAGCGTGGAAACTAAACCAGCGAATCCATCAAAAAGACAGTAGCAGATTAGTGCCCTAACATTGGCATCCATCAAACCTACCGAGTCCATCAAGATAACTAGTCATCACCCAAAATCGGAAACTAAAAATTTAGAAAATGGAAACAAGCCCTGACTAAGAAACACTAAAGAGAAATCCGCTAGTAATCTGCAATGCCATGAGCAATAAAACAGCAATTTTTGTTACCATTTAAATAGCAAACTGCCCATAAAGAAGTAAATTGTAATAAACTGCGAAGGGTAGAAACCATTGCTAAGATCTTCTTCGCATCCATTCATCTTACAAAACAACTATAACAGTTGATTATCAAGGAAAACAAAGCCAAAACACTCGTAAGAGCTGCTGTCTGCATATGTGATCATTAGCCAAATACTGCTAGCAGGATAAGAAATCAGACCTCCATATGGAACATGATTCAAAATTATATTTGCTTCTGAACTTTTCACACTCAAGCACCCTAAAACTTTGGGCCACTGAACCTATCATCAATGTCTATTAGGAATTAGACTACTTGGATTCTAGACCACTTACAATACGTTTTCAATTGCAACCCAAATATACAAGCATGATCGCCGAGATTCTTACAACATATTCATTTGCTTAGAAAGATCAACCACTCAAGATTCAAACAACGACTTAATGAGTCTAACAATAAAGCATTTAATTGTTCAAACAGTTTACAAAGATAGAAATACGAAAAAAAGAAAGCCCTTAACTCATGCTTTAATCAGAAGGAAAAGAAAAGAAAAGTATCATAATTGTAAATGGTACAGAGACAACCATATCATCCAAGTATCAAAATCAAACAACTTTCAGCTATCTGTAATCACGTTAGATAGTCCCATGAACAGTCGATACAACATGGTCTAGCCAAACAAACTGCAAATCCTTTGGTGGTTAAATTCCCTAATTAACAACAGCAACCATAAATTTGATCTTTTACCACAAAGGTAATAAAAATATTAACTCACGCCCGTCACCTACATCACTGCTTTATATTCCCCAAATACCATTTATATGTATCCACAAGTCCATCATGCAGAGAAACTTTTGGCTGCCAGCCCAAAGATTCAAGCTTTGAACTATCCATCAGCTTCCTAGGCGTTCCGTCAGGCTTACTCGAATCCCAAACCAACTCCCCTTCAAATCCCACCACTTCTTTAACCAATTCAGCTAACTCCTTTATACTCACCTCCTTCCCACTCCCCACATTCACATGCTCCAGCCCACCATAATTCTCCAGCAAGAAAACCACCGCATCCGCCAAATCATCCACGTGCAAGAACTCCCTCAAAGGGGTCCCACTTCCCCATACGACCACCCTCTCATCACCCCTAACTTTAGCCTCATGAAACCTCCTCAGCAAAGCAGGCAAAACATGTGAATTCTCTGGATGGAAATTGTCATTAGGCCCATATAAATTAGTTGGCATCGCAGAAATTGCATCAAAATTAAACTGCAATCGATAAGCTTGACACATTTTGATCCCAGCTATCTTAGCTATAGCATACCATTCATTAGTGGGCTCCAAAGGGCCGCTCAACAATGCATTTTCCGGGATAGGTTGGGGCGCAAACTTGGGATAAATGCAAGAAGATCCAAGAAAAAGAAGCTTCTTGACACCATGATTAAAAGAAGAAGTGATTACATTAGTCTGGATTTGGAGATTGACAGTGATGAAATCAGCTGGAAATGTATTGTTGGCGTGGATTCCGCCTACTTTAGCGGCCGCGAGGATGACGTAAACGGGTTTCTCGGCGGCGAAGAAGGCGTCGACGGCGAATTGAACGGTGAGGTCGAGATCGGAGTGGGATCGGAGGAGGAGGCTTGTGAAGCCTAAAGATTGGAGCTTTTGGACGACAGCTGAACCGACTAAACCACGGTGACCCGCTACGAAAATTTTGGATGATTTGTCGATAGGCATGATGGATTGGATCTGTGGAAAGGGAGGAGACTGACTGTTCACCAGGTTTGATCGGAGATTGTTGGGGGTGGTTATGGGTGGAGATTAGATTTGGGGATGTAGAAATTTATTATGAGAAAACCTGCCAATGCTCAACGGTATGTGTTAAAAATGGCATTTGTAGGTTGTGTATTGTTTAATTTTGGTTCAACTTCACAATTTTTTTCGATGGAAAGGATCGTTTTATTGCTTGAAATAATGTTTACAAAGGAGATATTCTATCTACGTCTACATATTTACAAAGTATGTGTAACACTATTGTAATTACATAAGAACGCCAAGTTTTGCTTCTGCACTCTCCAGAGAATGTCACAGGAAACAACATGTTCAGGTGGTGGATATGAACCGCCTCGCTGTGTTGGACAATATTACGCCAATACCAACTGGTGCACAGTCCTTCACGGAATACATATCGCCATTCTACTCCTCCCGGTAAGTATGGTTGTGAAGTGCTGATGTAATCTAATATCCATGCCGTGGCATCGCCGACTCTGAAGAAAGTTGTTGCGTCGATGGGATTTACCAGCTGCCTCCATAGTTTTTGAACCCAAAAACAGTCCCTCAATTCATGTAGCAAATCATCAACCATTTCTCCACAAGTATCACAGCTACTATGTATCCTCAGATGCCTTTGCAAAAGGAACAAGCCTGTAGGCAGTATATCCCTGCATGCACGCCATAGGAAGAAGTTGTATCGTCCTGGTCCCTTCATCGCCCATACATTATCCCACATTGCATTGGCTGGCGGTGATTCTGCAGCAACTTGATACTCATAGGTGCTAGATACTGTGAATCTACCCGAGGCATTGCATTTCCAGCGAAACGCACAGGAATCGCTGGCATGTTGCGCATTGGATGCCTCTAAGTTGGCCCGAAGCAAAGGTACAGTGGAGCGTATATGTCTCCAGACAGCTGATGTGTTTCGCCGCATGCTATCGTCGAGTACACTTCCATATTTGTGATATAATACTTTAACTCAGTTAAGATCTGGTCTTGTCAGGATAGTCCAGCCTAATTTTGCTAACATCGCGATATTCATGTACCTGAGCCGTTTAACACCCAAGCCGCCCCTCGTTTTGGGTAAGCATAAGACATCCCAAGAACACCAGTGCCATTTTCGGCTGGTGTCATCTTTCTCCCAAAAAAATCGCTGATATTTTCTCAATGTCATCCGTGAGTGACAGTGGTAATCGAACTGTTTGCATTGCATACATCGGCATCAATGAGAGTACACTTTTAAGCAGTACATAGCGGCCGACACATGGGATAAAATTTTGGTCTGCCATGGTCCTAGTCGACGACGGACGCGATCCGAAACAAAACCATATGTCTGCCTTCCTGTCCGCCCGTGCGAAAGTGGCATACCCAAGTAGGTGCCGAAATCAGTGGTGCACTGAATCCCAATCCGTATAAAAGCCTGGGGTTGGAAGCGCGTCTGCATATTCTTTGATAGTATGGCTTGGCTCTTCCTGACACTAATCCGTTGGTCAGATACACGACATAATTCATCAAGAACCTCTTTCATAACATCAGCCTGGGTATCTGTTGCTTCGCCGAATAGCAAGAGATCATTGGCAAAGAAAAAATGTGAGATACTTCGCCCCGATCGTGATGTGGGCATGGGTTTCCATCTACCCTCACTGACTGTACGTGAGATATTAAGGCTTAGAACTTCCATATAAAGGAGAAATAAGTATGGGGCAAGTGGGTCTCCTTGACGAATACCCCATTGTGGTTGAAACGGAGGCAAACATTGGCCATTCCAAATAACCGAGAGGGATGCAGAGGTGACTGTGAACATAATCAACTCAACCATACTTTGACTGAACCCAATGCCGTGTAGTATTCGTCGTAAGAAAGGCCATTGGACCTTGTCATAGGCTTTCTCTAGATCAATCTTAACGCCCATGTGCCAGTGAAACTTCACAATTTTTCTGTGTAAGGTAAATTGATCCCAAATACATACTAGTGTATGTGTTGTATGTGAGAAGTATACAATAGGATGAAGGTGCACCGTCATACAGTGCATACAATGGGATGAAGATGCACCGTCATTACAACGATTTTCAATTATTTTATGCATCGGAATTTACGGTGTTGCACCATAATCACGGTGTTGTGTAACCAGAGTAATAACAATGTTACATCATATAAGACGATATAAATGTAGTAGAACGTGTTTGAATGTAGAATATTGAAGAGCGTTGCTTCCGCACGAACGCAATCAGATGTCTGAGTATATATTTATAGAATGGAGAAATGTTTTCTAAGATTCGATATGGATACATACATGGTATTGAATGTGGTGATTATTGTTAGACCATTAAAGAACACTCTAGAGGAGAGTGAATAAGTGTTGGACAATTTTTTAGACATTTCTCGATTTAACTCACACCAATTCTAATACTCTCCAAAATAAGAAAGATTAAGATGAGAAATAATGAATGAAGACACAAAATCTCCTTGATTATACTTCACTATCACTTTGTTTCCAAAATGGATTTTCAACAACTTTCTTATTACCTTCAACAAAGAACAAGAACTACAAACTACTACAACTGCTACAACAACTATTTTGTGTAGTATACACTATTACAATAATTATTGCAACATTCACTATTACAATAACTATTGCAACAACAACTTATACAACAACTACAAGCAAGAGCCTTAGCTTTTATACTTGTCTTTCAAACTTCAAAGTTCTACCTAAAAACTTTTACCAAATGGGTTTTGGAAGAATAAGTAAAATGACACTTTCAACCCAAGTCTAAATCATAAACAAAAGACCAATATGTTTAGTTTCTCTTTTTTTTAGTTCCTCTTGTTTTATACTTCACTACTCTCATAATACAACAATTCTAACAAGCAACAAGAGATTAATGAACTTTAAACACTTTTGCACTTTGAGAGCTTTTGATATTAATGGAGATAGAGCTTCAAAAAGATGAAAGTGTCTTATTGTGTCTTCAAAACTTCTTGTATATATAGAGGTCTTCAGTTTCTTTTTTTTCTCCAACCTTGCCTCTTTCTCATGTTTTATTAATTGCTCTTCTACCATTCACATTGAGTCCTTTAAATCTTTACTCCATTGTAGGTGAATATTTGCATCTTAGATGTTTGTAGAACATGTAAAAGCACTTAAAACAGCATTAAAGACATTGACAATAAATGTGCAATCCATAATACAAACTTTTGTAGTTCAAAAATTTGGTTGCAATGGCTATTTTTCAGGACACCAAACTTAGCAACCGAACATTCGGTGACTTTTACCAAACTCAATGTAAGTTTGGTCTTGAGTTTGGTCTTCTCTCCTGGAACTCTCTGTTCTCTCACCAAACTCATCACCGAACATTTGGTGACTCTAAATGGCAAACTCATACCTTTGAGTTTGATTCTGAATTCGATCAAATTTTTTACTATGGGTTTTTGAATTTTGAATTTACAAGATTAAACGTTCGGAGATTGCCATTTTTGAGTTTAGTGACTTGAGTTCTCGAACACAAACTCTGAGTTTGGTGATGCCTTCGATCATTTGGACACAAAATTTTTGAAGGTTCACCAAACATTTGATTAATCCAATTTGAGTTCTGTGTAGTGTATAATAAAGCTCACCGAACGTTCAGTCAAAACTACTCTGAGTTTGGTCTTGACTCTCCTGAAAACTTGACTTTTTGTTTTGCAAATGGTTTGAAATCTTTTATGCGTATAGCTCAAGTTAATGATCAAAACATACTTAAAACCCAATAATCTTTCCCTTTTTGATGATTTCAAACCAAGATTCTATTTGCAAACTTTTTAAAGTTATTTCGAAAACTCCCTCAACCAATGTGTCAAAATGCTCTCTTAACTAGCAAAACTCCTCCTGATTTGATGCTTATTCTAACACTCAATTTAGTTTTAACCAAGTCACCGCACAATATTTATTTATGCCTCCATACTCAAGATTCTCCATCAACCCAATCCAAAGCAACGTTTGCACATTTCTCCCCTAAACATCAAATTTTACTTAAATACATGTATCACATATTTTCTGCCCCTTTTGAAACATTAAAAAAAAGCATACATTATAGATAGATATGATTAATATGAAGCACACCACAAGGATAAACCTATTGAATAGACAAAGCCATTGATAAACATAAATTTGTAACAATAGTTAAAACAAAGTTGGGAAAGTTAAGGTTAAGATTTAAAACATGTGCATGAGTGGACTAAGGGAGTAGGGATGGGGGTGACTAAGGTGGCGTTTGGTTCACACTTGGGAATCGGAATTAGAATCGGAATGGGTATGATAGGGAATGGGTTTGGAGGATATGGGTTTGGGGTTAAAAGTGATAGTTGTTTGGTATTAAAATGGGAATGAGAATAGTGACCGGCCGGAATAGTGGTCGCCGGCGGCGGCGGCCGGCGGCGGACCGGCGGCCGGCGGACTGGCGGCAGACGGCGGCGGTGGCCGGCGCCGTTGACCGGCGTTGACCGGCGGCTCCCCATTCCCCCATTCCCCCAATTCGATAGATAAGGGGGGGCCTAGTATATCAAAAAACGATATCCATTACCAAATAGTTGGATATCAAAATGAAATCCATTCCCCCATTCACCCCAGACAAACAGTCGGAATGGGAATGGATGCTTCCCAACCCATTCCTTGATTCCCATATCCCCCAACCAAACGCCACCTAAGACTTTTCATATGAGGAAAAGCACTAGCCTGAGATTGCTGCCTTTAACTTGGATTTAAGCTTCTGGTACTTCGTCTTCTTTACATGAAGTTTGATTTTTAGCATGCTCATCTTCTTTTTAAGTACATCGACGCAAATGGCTTCTTTGGTTGCTCTCTCACTCATATCTCCATAGAAAATTTCACTCATTACCTAAACATTGCTCAAATTTTCTATTTAACATTTAAACGTTGTCAAACCTCATTGATCACCCGAAGGTGGCCCAACTTGACTCAATTAACACCAGAAAACGAAGGCTTACCTGCTGCATTCGGTTTCCAGGCAATTTACCGTAAAAATTAAAAACCAAGGTAGAATAACTTCTTTCCCTCCATCCCCTCCATCTAGAACTGTTTCCCTCCATAAATCTGACCCCCTTGCATAAAATCAGGCAATATCTATCCATAACATAAAATCTTGAATCAATCTTCTTATAATTCCCTCTCTCTTGATAGAAGATGTCTTCTTCATCCTCAGTTGGTGGTCGCTGGAGGAGGGCTCAATTGGTTGTGTTTCCAGCAGGAAGAGGAACTAATGACCAAGTGTGATTAGCCTCCAATGCAGCCAACTCCAGCTGCATTGCTTTCTATCAGTGAACAGATTTGACAGCCTCTTGATAAGATCTTAGTTCATGTTGCACATTAATATTAAGAGCAAAGGATCTATAATCAGGTGTTAATGAGTCAAAAGACATGTAATCTTTAATGGGGTAAGAAACATAAGATGGAATGAAGGGAATGGAGGAAGCAGTTAACATGCCACAGTAGTACTCTTGTAAGTATTTGGGACGCTGTCTGACTCTTTTAGAGGTGTTAGGCTCAGAAGCGACATTAGGAACAATGGGCAAATGAACTTCAATATAGTGCAAGGATGTTCAGTCAAAGGAGATGGCTAGAAGTCGAAGTTGAGGGACTAGGGAAACAGACTATCACCAGATGCATCAGGAGAAGAATCCAATATGGGAATAGCTGGTGGTGTTATAGTACTAAAATGGAAGTAGAGGGTAAAGCAAGAGAAGGAGAGGGTGAAGTAATTGGTGTAGGGTCATGCAAAGAAGTAATAGGAAGAGAAGAAGGTGACATAGGGGTAGAACGATCACAGGCAAACAGAAATGTCTATTCATGGAACTGAACATCCCTGGAAACGAAAACATCTTTGGTATTCTAGTTGAGTAAAAGATATCCTTTAGCATCATGGGGTATACCCAGATAGACACAAGAAATGGCTCTAGGATCAAACTTGTTCCTGTGAGGAGAAGAGTTGCGAGCAAAAGCTAAGCAACCAAAAACTTTGAGGTTCTGGTAAGCAGGAATAGTACCAAAAAGAAGTTGATATGGTGTCTGTTGTTTGAGTATAGAAGTGGGTAAAATATTAATGAGATGAACTGCATATTGGATGTAAAATCCCCAATAGCAGATAGGAATGTTGGCTTGATACTTGAGAGCTCTAGCTGTGTTGCGTATATGTTGTTGTTTGCGTTCTACAACTCTATTTTGATGCGGAGTGTAAACACTAGTTTGGTGAATTATTCCTTTAGTCATAAAGAAATTGTCCATCTTAAACTCATGACCATTATCTGTCCTTATGCATTTGACACACTTATCAAACTGTGTAGAGACATATTGGCAGAAGCTTTCAATAATGTATCTAGTTTCTAATTTCTATTTCAGCAAGTACAGCCAGGTGTATCTTGTATGATAATCAACAATGGTTAAGAAATAGCGTTGACCATACATAGTAGGATGCCTATAACGGCCCCATACATCAATATGCAAAAGATCAAAAGGATGTTTAGAGGTAGACTCAGAAACAGGAAAAACATTTCTTTTCATTTTTACCAAAGGACATACAGTACATTTATGAAATGAGTCATGACCACATACAGAACTATACATCTTTTGTATTTCTTTTATTCTAGATTTAGATGGATGTCCTAGTCTATAGTGCCATAACAGAGAAGAATTTCTGAATTGAATAACAGCTGATAAGCAACCAGCAGAAGACTGAGTTGCTTGCTTGTGAGTGCCATGAAGATAGAACAAACCATCATGTTGATCAGCTGAACCAATCATCTTCAGAGATACACGTTCCTGAATGATGCAAGAATTACCGAAGAACTGAATAAGTATGGAAGGAATAGAGAGTAACTTGCCAAGGGAAAGAATATTATAAGCAAAGGTAGGAACATACAACATATTATGGACAGTCAGGCAGGGATTGTTAATAACTGTTCCAATGTGTGTAGCAGGAACTGAATAATCATTTGGCAGTCTAATAGATATGTGCTTAACAGGTTTATAAGAGTGAAATTGTTACATCCGGTGTTTGTTAAAAAAA